>CM057465.1:171637205-172157205 GCA_030035585.1 Dugong dugon
ATAATGTTTTCGGCATCATGTTCTCACTGGTTGGTATGCCAGCGTGCATAATGAGTTGTTACGCGAGAAGGTTACGTGTGATGGTATACAGTTAAGGGAGGCTCCAAGAGAGGAATATGGGCATCTCTGATCTTTCCAGTCATAGAAACTATTGATTAAATCAGAGCAAATAGCTTACTTCAAAATGCCCTGCGGAACCAATGTTTTACACCTGTGACTGTCTTCTCATCAGTCCTCCTTCCAAAACATATTCTTAAGAAAAGGAAAATAAGTCTTTTCATAACAACTACAAGTAACTAAAGGTTCTCAGGTGCCTATACACTAATAAACACTTTCCTTCAAAGAGCATTGGCCATTCCTTTTGTCTTATTTGCAAATGGAAAGAAGATTCCTACCCAAATTGATTCTGTGCTCTCACTCATCTAGCCCTTTTGGAGTACCTGTACTCTCTCTTATTCACATTGTACCGTTTGGGCAGCTTCAGATAACACCATCTCGTGTGAAACAGAATTTAGAAGCAGTCATAGAAACCTATGGAGAATTTTTAAACCAATGCAGTTCTAATCTATTCTAATATTCATTAGCCTTTATGGATAAAAACGAAAACAAAAGCTTGCTTCTTATCCCAAATTCAAGCCCTCAAAATGGTACACTATTTGTTGAGACTTTGCAGGAAATCAGGTTAGCTTTCCAATTTGCCAAGACCGCTTCAAATAAGACAAAATACAAATTAGTTTACTACAACGAATTCTCAGCAAGAGTCTTCGCCTTTATAATAAAAAGGACAATTTACCAAATACAATATTGTTGTTAAAAAGTGGAACATCTTTCTGAAGTTAGTGAAATCAAGGTTACTCTTGGCAATGGCAGGGACTAAACTTGTGGATAAGGTCCCTGGGTGGTGCAAATACTTAAGCACTCAACTACTAGCAATAGGTTGGCAATTCAAACCCACCCAGAGGTGTCTCAGAAGACAAGCCTGATGATCTGTTTCTGAAAGATCACAGCCTTGACAGCCCTATAGAGCAGTTCTGCTCTGTACATATGGGGTTGCCATGAGTCAGAATTGGCTGGATGGCAACTAACAGCAACAAACTTGTGGATGTGTTTTATAAACCTACTATTAGACAGACAAATGAAGTGCTATCTTCTTATACTAATTTTTTTCCATTAAAATCATTAAGCTGTTGTAGGCCTTGAGTAGGCATGTTCTCAGTTTATCTTTTATTTCTCTCTTTCTTTCTTTTTTTTAGTGAAGAATTTAGTTCTACAGATATACAGAGAATAGTTGTGGCAAATACATCAACACTGGTCAGAATAGCTTTCTTCACAGAAAGCATTTAAGTTCTAATTACATTCATTAAGAGGACTCCAGTGTCTCTTTCCTCATCTGTTTACAGTGAATAATTCCAGCCAATTCCTGTTCTCAGCTTGGGTCACATATGGAAGCTAATCTCTTTATAAAGGCTTTGATTGATTATGTTTTCAGAAGATAGGGAAATGAAAATGTGAAGACTGTTTGATATGTATATCTTTGGTCATGTTGGATAAGACAGGATTCTTTAACCACAAAATGCATTGATCTAGCATGGGAATGCAGTGATCACCAGATGATATGACAGCAGCTGCTTACCAATATGACTGGAGTTAATAAATAGTAAAGAAGAGGCATCAACCTAATAGGTTTAGGAAGGATGTGGTAGTTCTCTAGTGCATAAGGATCTCTTATCTTCAGCACTGACTTATTGTTGCTCACTCAGGACCTTAGATTTCCACTTCTTAGGAAGTAACTTCTAATATTCCGCCCTGAAAAAGTAGCTCAAAATGGATGCAGAGGAAAGAGTGCCACCTGCTGATTTTTCATCCTAAAGCAATCATGATTTCCTTGGAGGTTTCTTGGATAAGATCTAGCAATGCCTGGTACTATGTATTAAGTCAAAAGGATAAGCACAAAACCTAAGAGTTGTGGGGCTAGAGTTTTGTGATCATATAGTTATGAGGTTGATTCAGAGGGTTTCAAGGACTGATTACAAAATCTTTTCACTGAATTCAAAATTTTCTACATTACCTGTAGGTTTGAAAAAAAAAAAAATCAAATCCATCATTTCCTTAATATTTCACATTTTTCTTCGTATTCGTTACAGGATAAATTGTGGACAGTAGGAGAGTGACTTCCTTTTCATGTGAAATTTCTTTGTCCTAAATTTCTTCTGGACTCTTCCCAGTGTGAAAACATATCTAATGAAAGCTGCCTTTGTGATGTTGACTTGGAAGATGCTCTTATGAACTTAACTTTTCTTCATTCTATTTATTATAAGGGGAAATACTTCTTTCTAGTTACCTGTGTTACTGTGGAAGGAAATTGCTTCAAGTAAAATAGAAATAAACATTGACTTGCCTCTTAAATGACCCATTTGCAAATTAACATTCTGGAAGGTTACCATTCCTGTTTTTCCTTTTGAAGTTTGCAGTTTGAGGAATCCGGTAAGTTTTAAACGATTAGTAGTAAGTAATGGCTTGTAAGATATGGGACGTTAGGAAAAGTGATGTGTGGCCTATGAAAAACATGAACCTCTAGCATAATGTCTTATACATATAATAACCATTCAATGCTTGTTGAATCAAAATTGAAGTAAAACCTAGGAACAATTTTAAACTGACTGTGATTCTGACATCAGTTATATAAGTTTAACATTTTTTGCCATACTTGTATCACCAGTAATAAGATAAAATATAATTTTTTGTAGGCAAATGGCAGATGGAATAGTCCATGATAATACCTACGTATTCTTTTAAAAAAGACTCCTAACTCTAGTGTAATGAAAAAGTTGACCAAAATAATGCGTGGGCTGATGCATGCTTATCCAAAGTTAAGCTTGTCACCTATTACAGTTTATTTATCCTTAATCGTTGCTTTAGAACAGTTGCCATTAACCTGTGCCTCCAGTGTTAAGGTGATTTTGTCTCCAATCGACTCAGGCATGAATCAGGTTGCAGGCACAGCAAGAAGAATGAGCAACAAAGGAGTTGTTACCACAAAGGAACAATTCTAGAAATGGGCCAGAGCTATCAATATCTCTTCCTACTCTACAAACTGAAAGTTGCTAACGAAAAAAAAAAGATAAGATAGGATTCTCTTCTTTTAGAAAAGTGAAAAAGAAAGAATAGATGGAAGGCAGGGAGAGAGATAAGAAAGAAAAAAATTAAGAAAATTTAGCCACAAAGGATTCATTTATAATGTTGGTAAAATAAACCATATTTTCTAATCATGACACAATGGGAAACCATTATCATGCTGTCAATATGAGTCATCATGGTGGCTATTTGTATTCATGTGAAGTGAAGTGGAGGTGTGTTTATGTATGAGTACATATACTCATGTGTGCGATAATTATAAGTATACATACTGTGTTAGAACATAGTTTGTTTTTTTTAAATTTTGCAGAGACATTCTGCAAATAAGCAATCCTGCCTATGTATAAGTAACTCTACCACATTAGAAAAAAAAAAGTCAAAGTAGAATAATCACCTGATTACTATATCATTGTCATGATTTCTCTTCTGATATTTCTGATATTTATTTCCTAAACAAGAAAAAAAAGTGGTTATCAATTATGTTATCATTTGGGATTTAGTCCACTAGTATCTTTGGCATCTAAACTCTCTTAATATTTTAGAATATTATTATAATTTCTAAAAAAAAATTTTCCAAGAAATGCACAGCAATTGGTAGCAATGGCAGTTTTTTTGTTTTTTTTTTAAATATATAAGGCACCAGATCTCTTCCTTTGTCCTGGATGCTAATCATTTGTCCTTAACCTCTTGTATTCCTGACTTAGGCACAAGGGACCGCTTTCTCCTATTTCTGTCCCTACTTATAAAGTTCTTTTTTTTTTGGTATAGGAATCATACCTCTCAGGATGCAACGCAAAATGTCACTGCTAGTTAATTCTTTTTCTCGCTTCTCCCAATACCACGTATTTACATATTATTCATTCTTTTTACATATATGTATTGAGTACCTGTATGTGCCAGGCATTGTTCTAGGGATATGTCTTGGGATATATCCGAAAATAAAACAGACAGAGATACCTTCCCCTTGTGGAACTACATTTTAGTGGGGATAAAGGAAGTACTGGGCCCTGAAATTTTTGAAAAACCGAATGAAGAGTTGTGAAATAGAATAGTTCCTGGAATATAGTAATTGTTCAATAAATTTTATTCTTGGAAATGAAAAGTTGTTTTATTATGAGGAGATGCATGGAAAATAGTTTTATTTCTACATTAGTTGTTTGGATTCAAGCTTAGGCTAGAGTAGTGAAGGTAAGAAAATACCAGGTATTGAGGACCATACTAGAAATTGGAAGATATCTTCTCTGGTGGAACACAAGGGCCACAAAATAATTCCACAGAGAAATCTTTACTTTGTTCACTGTTCCTTCTCCAGCTCTTCAAAACTTGCATCTTAGTTTAGAAGTCTTTTCTGGGTGCAATACTTGGAGGAGGATATTAGGGATGGGTGGGGATACAATACCATTTTAAACAAACAAGGATTTAAAAACATGCGTACATAATCTGACGTGATATCACTGGCTTATAAAATTTTCATCATACAAAAACTCTTGATTAACTACCATAGGCTGTCTGTAAGCTTCCATTTTCTTTTTGGTTTTCACAAAATAATGGAATTTTAAAGCAAAAGGGATTTTAGAGATGGTCCGATCATCTTAATCTTTTTTGGGGATTTGGTATCTCTTTGAAAATCTGATGAGAACTGTAGACCCTGTCACTCCAACATTTAAAATGTGTGCATAAAATTCTGCTCTAAATTTCAGATGACTTATAGATCCTATGAATCTCTTCAATGGCCCTCAGATATTACCCTAGATATAGTCTAGTTCATTTTACAGATGAGGAAATGAGATGCATTTGTCATTTATTTAAGACCACACAATAGTGAATGACAACCTAAGAAAAAAGAAATCTCCTGATTCATACCTAGTCTGGGCTTATTCCACTCTCCACCCCGTTCTGATTATCCATAGCTGTATTAAAAACAACACCAAAACTAAAAAACCTAAACCAATTATGTATTATTATCTCTCATGGTTCCAAAATTTGATTGTACAGTAAAACCTGTGAAAACCAGGACCTGTGTAAGGTGGAAACCTGTCAAAAAAGGAAAACTCAAATATTTTCTGGTAATAGAGAGCAACAGAAAAGTGGTAAGACTGCACCTTGTCAAAGGTGGGAAATTTTCTAGATCTGGAAAAACAAGGCAGTTGCGTAGAATTCCTGCTCTTACTGGCTTCGTTGTATTTAGTTTGACAGCTCACACTTGGGGTTTCTCATGCGGTTTCAGTCAGATCACATCTGGGACTGAAGTCATCTGAAGGCCTGGCTGGGCTGGATACTCAAGATGTCTCCTACACTCACATGTCTGTCATCTCAGATGGAATGGCTTTAACAGCTGGAAACTTAACATCTTTCTCCCTCCATGCAGCCTGTCCACATGGCTAGCGCTTATAAAGCATGGCAGTCTCTTACATGCCTACTGGCTTCCTCCACAGCAAGCAATTCAAGAGATGCAGGTGGAAGCTGCAAGATTTATTATGACCTAGCCTTGGAAATCCTTCAGCATCACTTATGCTGCATTCTGTTGGTCAAAAACGAATCACAGACTAGCCCAGATAAGAAGAGTGAATGAATACTTGAAAGCATAGTTCATTAGAGTCCGTCACTGGAGGCTAGCTACCACCATCCCTATTATGTGTTAGCTATATCTGCCTTTCTGGGAGCAACTTCTTTAAACGCGTAAGAATTTATCTGCAATTTATATAAAATTTGAATATTTAAATTATTCTACTGAAAATAGTGTATTGTCTACTGTTGTTGTTAGGTACCCTCGAGTCAGTTCCAACTCATAGTGACCCTATAGGACAGAGGAGAACTGCCCCACAGGGTTTCTAAGGAGCGGAAACAAACAAACGTCACTGTTTAATATTAAAATGGAGGGTCATAATACCTTAAAGAGGTATTTTCAGGAAATTAAGATCTTGGATTTCTCTTGTACTTTGAACTAGCTCTTCAAAATATATGTGCAGATTTAATCCAAGCTCTGTCTCTAGGGTGTCCATCCATTTCTCCTGGTAACTGAATTCCACTGACTGACGTAATTAGGCCCTATCTGTTAAACCTGTTGTGTCAAAATCTTGAATTGTCCTCATTTACATATTTCTAGCGTTGAAGAAACAATCGTGATAGTTGGTTCTGTCAAGGCCCATTGTAGAATGCTTTCATTCTCAGATTGACAGATAATAATTGATGCTATGGGTCCTTTATATAGAGTAGTTGTTTATTTGGCATAATATTCGACAAACTATGCAATGAAAATTGTTAAAAAGTGTTTTGGTCAAAGCAGCTTCATCAGTTTTTTGTCCGTTTTTCAATCCTGTCATCCCAAATGATTTGGATCAAACTGTTCCTAAATTAGTAGACAGAGAAAAAGAACAGTCTTACTCCCTTATTTCAGATATTTTCTGGTCTGTATAGTCATTTTCCTCTGTAATCATTTACAGCTTATTGAGTGGCAGCTATACTTAAAAATATCTAAGGGGCTTATTCCAAAAAAGATATTCTTTCTCCTCAGCCCACCTCTTAACTTTAATAAGGAAGGTTTTGTGAGACCATTCAGAAATTAAGGAAACTGACAATTTATAAAATAATTCAGAAATATGGGATAATAGGGACTTAAATATTCCCTAATTTTTACTGTCTCTGTGTCTTCAGTTCAAATATTAATGCTAACCAGTGAGGGTCTTTTTGGGGTTGTTTGAGAGGACAGATAAATAGATCTTATCTGCCTCACTTAAAAACAAAAGTTCATTATGCAACCGAATAACCAAATAGATGAAGGAAAAAATGTTACCTTTATTATTGATAAAGGTGATGTCAGAGAATGTGGGCAAAGAGTCTTCCTAATACTGACTGCCAGAATTAGGCAGATTTGCCTGACCAGTCACGCAAAGAGTGGACAGAGGAGACCTCTCACCAGGACAAAGCTAAGCTGAGCTTGTGATCCCTGAAAACATCCAGCTCCCAAGAGAAAGGAGAGGAGGGGACTGAGTGACTTACTTTCATTTCCTCCTTCCAAACTCACAAAACAAATATGTACTGCAACTTCCTTAGAAAGCCATAGTGAGAGGACAAAAAGAAACCAAGAGTGCAAATGGGATTGACTCCACAAGTAAGAGCAACAACATGAAAAGCATTTTGCTACTAGTATTCCCCATGTATTTATTCTCTTAACACCTTGTGCATAACAATTAAACTATTAACAAGATAATATATAAAGAGTTCTCTTGCCTTCCTTTTCAAGACAGTCTACTATTTTTTATGTTCTACTGTCCTGATGAAAAGATGAGATTTCCTTTCTGCATAGCAGTGACCACAGGATGTTCTGACAAAAAGCTTTTTTGTTCAACGACTGGATCAGGATAATAATTTATTTCCATTGATAATTGCTGCAAAGGCCTTTGGCATCTGTAGCCTATTTAAATCAGTAAGGGATAAACCTAGCCAAAAGAATGAATCCAGAATGGATATCAGTGTAAACACTATTCCAGATGCAAAGAGAGGACTCAAGCGCTGTTTAGAGGATATTCCCCCACACCTTTATTTTGTTCCATAGCATTTTTTTAAATAAATATGTAATAAAATATTTCTTAGTAATTTGTGATGTGGCTAGTGAAACAAAAGCACAGTTTTCACTGTTTATAACCTCTCTGTATTTTCATTAAGTTTCTAAAAGATAGTTTCAAGTTCTATTATTTATGGTAATGGTTGTATCTGTGACATGATTCATTCATTTGACAAATATTTATTGAGTTCCTTCTATATGCCAGATACTATTCTAGGGCAGAAACATGCTTGACATGCAACTTGCATTAGAAAGCAGCTAGTTGTAACCAGAAAGGATTGTGTTTTCAACATGAGTTTGATATTTAGTAATAAGAAAACAGAATATTTTACTGAAAAATGTGTTCTATATTACGGTTGTATACCATGCAGTGATTTTTAGTATATTTGTGGAGCTGTGCAACCATCATCATAATCCAATTTTAGAACATTTTCATCTTCCTCAAAAGATCCCTCCTGTCCATTTGCATTCAATCCCTGTCCCCACCCCCAGGTTCAGGCAGCCTGTCTTTATAGATTTTCTTTTTTTGGATACTTCACATAATTGAAATCATACAATATGTGGTCTTCTGGGTTTGACTTCTTGTACTTAGTATAATGTTTTTAAAGTTCCCTCATTTATTTTTTACTTTTTATTGCTGAATAATATTTTATTGTGTGGGTAAACACATTTTCTTTATCCTTTCAGCTATTCGTAGAAATTTAGATTTGTTTCCCCACATTTTGCTTATTATGAATAGTATATTTTATGCAAATAACACGTGCCTTCTACCTTTGTTTGCCAACCTGCGCCCTCCCCTTCTATGCTATTTTTTTTTTTACAGCAAGATGTAAAAATTTTATGAAAATACCTTGCTGGGGGAGGGCGCAGTTGGCAAACAAATATAGAAGGCGTGCGTTATTTGCATAGAAATATGGTAATGCTGGTATGATATCCACGTACAAGTCTTTGTGTGGACATATGTTTTCATCTCTTTTGGCTAGATACCTAGGGATGGAATTGCTAGGTTTTATGGTAAGTTTATGTTTACCAAATTACAAAACTGCCAAGTTATTCTCCAAAGTGACTACACTATTTTACATACCTACCAGCAATTGATGGTTGTTCCAGGTTCTCCACATCCTAGTCAGCACTTGTTATTGCCTATCTTTATTAATCTAGTCATCATTGTAGGTGTGAAATGGTAGTATTAATTTGTATTTCCTTAATAATTAAGGATTTTGAGCATCTTTTCGTGTAGCATGTAGCTATTCATGTATCTTCTTTGAAGTGTTCATTTAAATCTCTTGTGAATTTTTAAGTGTTTTATTTGTCTTACGATTGAGCTTTATGAGTAATATATATATTCTAGATACAAGTTCTTTTTCAGAAATACGATTTGCAAATATTTTTCCCAGTCAATGGCTTGTATTTGCACATTCTTAATGGTGACTTTTTAGGATCAAAAGTTCATAATTTGAATAAAGTTCAATTTATCAACTTTTTTTTTTTTAATTGTACTTTAGGTGAAGGTTTACAGAACAAATAGTTTCTCATTAAACAATCAGTACACATTTTTTTTTTATGACATTGGTTAATAACCCCATGACACGTCAACCCTTCTCGACCTCTTTTTTTTTTTTTTTTGGTGAAAATATACATAGCAAAAGATACACCATTTCAAAAATTTCTACATGCACAATTCAGTGACATCGATTATATTCTTCCAGTTGTGCTGCTATTCTCATTTTCGATGAAGGTTTACAGTACAAAATAGGTTCTCATTAAACAGTTAGTACACATGTTGCACTATAACAATGGTTAACAACCCCATTACATGTCAACACTGTCCTTACTCAACCTTGGTTTCCCTATCACCTGCTTTCCTGCCCCCTTCTGCCTTCTGGTCCTTGTCCCTGGATGCTGTGCCTCATTAGTCCCATTTTGTTTTATGGGGCTATCCAATCCCCAGCTGAACGGCAAACCCCGGAAATGACTTCACCACTGAGCTAAAAGTCTGGGGGCCATACTCTCGGGGTTTCACCAGTCTCCTTTAGGCCAGTAAATCTGGTCTTTTTGTTTTTGTGAGTTAGAATTTTGTTCTGCATCCTTCTCCAGCTCTGTCCAGAACGCTCTGTTGTGATCCCAGTCAGAGCAGTCAGTGGTGGTAGCCGGGCACCATCTAGCTGTACTGGACTCAGTCTGGTGGAGGCCTTGGTAGATGTGGTCCATTAGTCCTTTGGACTAATCTTTTCCTCATATCCTGTTCTCTTCATTCTCCCTTGCTCCCGAAGGGGTGAGACCAGTGGAGTATCTTAGATGGCTGCTCACAGGCTTTTAAGTCCCCAGATGCTACTCACCAAGGTAGAATGTAGAACATTGTCTTTATAAACTGTTATGCGAATTGAACTAGATGTTCCCTAAGACCATGGTCCCCACAGCCCTCCGCCCAGCAAATCAGTCCCTCAGGGAGTTTGGATGTGTCAATGGAGCTTCCATGACTTTTCCTTGTACAAGTCTTGCTGGTTTTCCCAGTATTGTGGACTGTCTCACCCTTCACCAAAGATACCACTTATCTATTGCCTATTTAGTATTTCTCCCCCACCCCTCCCATTCTTATCAACTTTTTTATGTATCATTCTTTTGTTGTTGTAGCTAAGAAATCTTTGATTAATCTAAAGTCAGGAAGATTTTTCCCTATGTTTTCTTCTAAATATTTTATAGATTAACTTTTACATTTAGGCCCTTAATCATTGTGAGTATTTTTTGCTTATGGTCTAGATTCATCCTGTAGCACGTGTATATCTAATTGTTCCAGCACCATATTAACGAGACTATCCTTTCTCCACTGAATTTCCTTGGAAGCATTTTCAAAACTTAATTTACCCATAAATATAAGGGCTTATTGCTGAGTTCTCAGTTTTGTTCCAATAATTTATATGTCTAACTGTATGCTGTAGCTTTATGTTATGTTTTAAAATTGTAAGAGTAAGTGTTCAACTTTGTTCTTCTTTTTCAAAGTTTTTTTTTTTTTTTTTTTTTTTGGCTATTCTGTGTCCTTTGCATTTAGCTTGTAAATTTCTGCAAAAAAGTCTGCTGTCCTTTTGCTATGGATTGTATTTTATCTATTGATAAATTTAGAAAGAATTTCAATTTTAATATATTGAATCTTCCAGTCTATAATGTGTATTGTCTTTCCATTTATTTAGTTCTTCTTTCATTTCTTGTTTCCAGTGTATAGGTCTTATACTTCTTTTGTTGAATTTATTCCTTAATATTTTATTATTTTTGTTGCTATTGTTAATGAAATTGTTTAATTTCATTTTCAGATTACTTATTGTTTATATGAAGAAATACAGTTTATTTTTTGAATACGGATCTTATATTTGACAATCTTGCTGAACTTGTTCATTAATTCTACAGTTTTTTGTGGATTCCACTGTATGATTTCTAAGTATAGGATCAAACAATCTATGAATAAAGACAGTTTTACTCTTATTTTCCACTATGGATAACTTTTGCTTATTTTTCATAACTCAGTGCACCAGCTAGAACCTCCAGTACAATTCTGAATGGAAATGGTGAGAGCACACATCCTTGCCTTGTTCCTGATCTCAGGGGTAAAGCCTTTAGTCTTTCACCATTCAATATGATATTTTTCATAGATGTCTTAGAAAGTTGTGGAAGTCCCCTTCTATTATTTACTGGTTGAGAGTTTTTATCATGAGAAGGGGTTAGCTTGAGATAAATGTTTTTCTGTATACATTGGGATGGCCATGTGTTTTTTGTCCTTTATTTTATTAATATGATTTATTACCTTATTTTGTTTTCAGATATTAAACCAACCTTGCATTCCTATGATAAATCCCACTTGATCAGAGTGTTTAGCTCTTTTTATATGTTGCTGATTCAGTTTGCTGATATACTGTAGAGGATTTTTATGTCTATATATGTGAAGAGTATTGGTCTGTAGTTTTCATGTGATGTTTTTGTCTGACTTTGGTATCAGGGTAGTATTGACCTCAGAATACGAAGAGTTTGTGAAGGATTGGTATCATTTATTCTTTAAATGTTTAATAGAATTCACCATTAAATCCATCTGGGTATAGGCTTTTTGTGGGAATATTTTTAATTATTAAGTCAATATCTCAATGATATAGTCTATTCAGATTTTCTATTTCTGCTTGAGTCAGTTTTGGTAACTTGTGGCCTTTAAAGAATTTGTCTATTTCATTTAAGTTGCCTAATTTGTTGGCATAAAATTTTTATCATATGCCTTCATAATCATTTTAATTTCTGTAGGGTCAGTGGTAATATGTCCTCTTTCATTCCTGGTTTTAATAATATATATCTTCTCTCTTTTTTCTTGGTCCACTTACCTAAAGGTTTTTCAATTTTGCTGAAACCTTTTAAATAATCAACTTTTGGTTTCATTGATTTTTCTCTTGTTTTTCTATTCTCTGTTTCATTGATATTCACTCTAATCCTTATTTTTTCCTTCCTTTGGCTTGTTGTGGGTTTATAATGTCATTCTTTTTCTATTTTCTAAAGATGGCATCTAAGGTCATAGATTTGAGCTCTTTCTTATTTTTTACTATAGGTGTTTAAAGTTATAGATTTCTTCCTAAGCACATTTTTAAGCCATATCCTATATATTTTTATTTTTCTATTGCTTTAATTTAATCAAATTATTTTCTACTTTATGATTTCTTCTTTGACTCATAGATTATCTAGAATTGTGTTTTTAATTAGTATATATTTGTTGACTTCCCAAATTTCTTCTGTTTTTGATGTCTAAATCTATTTGATCAAAGGAGGTACTTTATATGATTTCGATCCATCTAAAATCACTGAGACGTATTTTATGGTCTACAATATGGCCTATCATGGAGAATGTTCCATGTGCATGTGCACTTGAAAAGATTGTGTATTATACTGTTGTTGAAGTTTTCTATCGATGTCAGTTAGGTTAAGTGTTTGACAGTGTTGTTCAAGTCTTCTATATTCTTGCTAATTTCTGTCTAGTTGTTCTATGTATTATACAGAGTGGGACATTATAGTCTCCAACTATTATTATTGAATTGTGTATTTCTCTTTTTTTTTGGCATGCATATAATTTATTTAAGAAGGCATGTCCAAGGACAGGAGTGAAATTGAGAGTAAAGGAGAATCAATACAAGGGTTACATTTGTTAGCTGGCCGCTGCTATGGGTAGTCAGTTATGCAATCCCAGTAGGACATTTAAAGGAGATTATGAACTGCATTTCACAACTGTCTGCCCACAGAAAAACAGAAGGAACCTTTTATCCGTTGGAACTCATTCACTTTTAGTGAAAGGTTGTCCAGTGGGGCCTTATTCTCCTACACATACGGACTGAGCATGTGCAGATGTCCAGAAGATTCCTATGAATGCCCCAATCAGAGAAACCCAGGGCATGCAGCAGGAAGCACACAGGCTAACATGAGTCAAGGCACTGTTAAATTGCACCTGCATGTCTGTCAGAATTGGTCACTGCAGCACTAGTTCGAATTAAAGATTGAGCTGAGGAGATTTTCAGTGTGCATGTGGTTGATAACCTGAATCTTTGAACCTTAGTTGCCCAAAGCCATGTGCTGGAAAGTGGCAAAGCCAGGTTTCTGTCTTATTCCAGAGTGGATATACTGAACCACTGGGTATTGCTTTCTCAAGCATATATTAAGAGAACTTACATTATATATACACAGCAGAACTTTTTCATATTATGTAGCTGTAGCATTTGTGTGTGTGTGTGTGTGTGTGTGTGTGTTATTGCTTATAAAGCATGACTAGGACAAGGATACAGATTTTTGGCCAATAAAAATACAGCTTGGAACAGCTTCCAAAACATCTATTTCTCCTTTCAATCCTGTCAGTTTTTGCTTCATTCATTTTGGGGCTTTGTTGTTAGATGCACAGATGTTGTTATATATTCCTGAGGAATTGATCCTTTATCATTATCTAGTGACCCTCTTTGTCTCTAGTAACATTTTTTGTCTTAAAGTCTATTTTGTTTGATATTATCATAGCCTTTCTAGCTCTCTTATGATTACTATTTATGTAGTATATATTTGAATCCTTTTATTTTCAACCTATTTGTATCTTTGAATGTAAAGTGTGTCTTTTGTAGATAGTATATAATTAAATCTTTTTTTTTTAAATCCAGTCTTACAATCTCTTTTTTTTATTAGAGTGTTTAATCCGCTTGTATTTAATGCATTTACTTTATAGTTGGACTTACATCTTCTATTTTGTCATTTGTTTTTTATATGTCTTATTCCCTTTTGTTCTTCCTTTTCTCCTTTAGTGCCTACTTTTGTGATAAATCCATATTTTCTAGTGTACCGTTTTTATTTCTGTACTACATAAACACACACTTAGTTATATTATTATTAGTTGTTTAGAGATTGCATTATGTATCTTAAATTATCACAATCTAGGTTAATACTGTTAATTCTTATAAAATACAGAAAATCTGCTTCAGTATAGTTTCTCTTCTCCCTTCTTGTGCTGTTATTATAATATATACTAAATCTATGTGTTATATGTTATATACTCAACAGTACAATATAATTTTTGATTTATACAATCTTACGTCTTCTGAAGAAGTTTCAAGAAAAAGGAGAAAAATATATTTAATTTTTTTTTTTTTTTTTTTTTTTACTAACCAACATATTTACCTTATCCACTGCTCTTCATTTCTGTCCTGTATATTGAAGTGAAGGAGCCCTGGTGGCACAGTGGGTAAAGTGCTTGGCTGCTATGCCAAAGGTCAGCCGTTTCAACACACTACTCATTCACAGGAGAAAGATGTGGCAGTCTGCTTCCATAAAGATTTACAGCCTTGGAAATCCTATGGGGCATTTCTACTCTGTCCTGTAGGGTTGTTAGGAGTTGAAATCAAGTCCATGGCATATGACAACTATGAATTCAGTGTTAGCTTCTAATGTTAGCTGTACCCTTGTAAGTGTGAAGTTTAAAATAAGACTGGATCCCTTCTGGAACTGAAAGAGTAAACATTGTTGTTTCTCTTTCATATTTGAAGATGAAGTTATCTTTTTTCTTCCTATCACTGTATTTGTAATAATTTGACATCTTGCAGACATGAACAACTTTAAAGTATTATTTAATGTAATTATGCTCTTTTGTTTAAGCATATTTTTTGTGTGTTTGTTAATTTGTTCAAACAGCATGGGCATACACTGTCCCCAGTTAACTTCCAATATGTTTAGTGTATTGAAATCCATAGCAGAATATAATTTCCTGAAGGGCTGGTAATAGGTCTTGTTCATGATTACTTTTTATTTATTTATGCCCCAAACTATACATTATCAAGCACTGGAGATGAGGAGAATAGTGAGTGTATCATCTCATTCATTTGTTCATTCATTCAGTCATTGAAGTGATATTTCTTGTGCACGTAGTATGTGCCAGGTGCTGTATTGGTCTTGGAAACACAATGCAAAAAATAACAGTGATATTCCCTACCCTTGTGGAATCTTAGCCTAATGGGGAATACAGGTATTAATCAAATAATCATACAAACTAATAAAAATACACCTGTGACAATGTGTTTTGAAACAGAGTTTCAGAGAGCTGTGACTACCTATAGTAAAGATTTATGACCTAGCCAAGAGGTCAAGGAAGACTTCTCTGAGGAATTATGTTTGAGTTGAGATATGAAGGATGTTTAGGAGTTAGTTAGGCAATGAGAGGGCAGGAAGAACTTTCCAGATAGAAAGAACAATATTTGTAAAACACCATAGCAGAAAGAGTATGGTGAGTTCAAAAGCCTAAAAGAAGACTCACGTGACTATAGCAGAGAGTGAGGGAGACCATGGTACAAGATCAGACTGGGTTGAGGGCGGTAGTAGGCAGGCAAAGACCATGCTTGGCTTTGGTGGCTCTCAAGCAAGAACAGTGGGATATTTGATCCTGGGTTATGTGGCCAGATTTATTTAAAAAAAAATTCTGACCGTAGTCTGGATACTCAGAGAAGGTGGAGCATCAGTGGATAAGAAAGACAAAAGAACAGGGTATTGCACTGTTCCAAACAAGATGTCATAGGGCTGGAGCTAGGTGGAGAAAATGGAGAGACATGGATGGAATAGAGATATTTAGGAGGCAAAATATTCACCCTTGGATTCCTTACAATATGTATTTATATCCCAGATTCAGTATAATTTAGATTAAGTGCACAAATAAGTACTAATGACAAGTAAATCTCAATCAATCTCTCTCTTCTCTGTCTCTTTCTCAGCTAAGAATTTATTTTTTTCATCAGCATTTATCTCCAAAATCTTTTTTGTTAAATGTCAAATGTATATAGTTAAATATCTTGTCCTCTGTTTCATTTACTACGTGACTAATGAAAACTTAATAGACACTAATTGTTGTCAAATTTGCCAAGAAAAGGCTCTCACAAATCTTGTTAGTTTTTAACATTCTGTTCATTTTGGAGCCTATAATGTATCCCCAGCAGGGACTGTGCTTGGAAGCACCAGGGACTTCTTGGAAGAAAATATACTTGACAGATCTCAGGTCAAACCATAATCATCCCTCATAAAGTTTGATTCTGGACATACTGTAGGTAATAGATATATTTTTTTACTGTTGGGATTTATGTCGCTATGTGGTACAATCGTTCTAGACATTTTGTCCATAAAATCATGAGCATCTACAGAGAGCAGTACAATAACAGCTGTTTTCTTGTATTAGACCACTGGCACAAAACAAGCTCATTACAACTTTCCCACATTTATCTATGAAGGCTTGGAAAAAATTTTTGCTACTGAACTTCACTTAGTGACCATAAATATGAATTCATTAACCTATCAGAAAAAAATTGTCTTATTATACCTTTAATTTAGAGAGCCACCTTGCCTGCCCTCCCCCCACACTCACAAGTGCCAGCTTTCTCTCCTGGAAGACTGAAATGAAATAAAAAATTAGGGCAATATGACAGAGAAAACAGCATTGGCAGTAGTTTTTGAGGATAGGAATAACTTGGAGTAAAAAAAAAAAAATCTGTGTATATAGATACAGATATTGGTGTAGGTATAAATATCTGTATCTATATACATATGTATATACAACACACATACAAAAAATATAGTGAGAAAATTCAGATTATTCAATGAAATATTCGTAACAAAAGGGTTAATTTATTACTGCTCTCTAAAATTTCGAAGTTTTCCTTAGAAGCTTTATTCATATAAGGGAAATTGAAGTAATACTTCCTTTGATTTTGTTATTACTATTCCATCCTTCATTCTGCTCGGTTTGCTCCCTTTATTGTCTCACTTATTTCATTATTCCCATATGTCTTTACTCATTCACTTCAGATTCCCTCCATACGCTATATCTTTGTAGAAACATTCTTTCGCATCTATTGCTTCTTAAATTTTCTCTCATACTCTTATCTTCAAGTAATAACTAAAAGTATATTTTAACCAAAACATTCTAAAAATGTCTTTCTTATTTTGGATCCCATGTGACTTTAGGGGAGTGAGGGCTGTGTATGAGTTGGTAAGGGGAAAGATTACTGAATCTGAACCACAGAGGTATCTGGAAAAATATGTGACATGTTGACAATCTGAGATGAAGTTGTCATGATGACAATTTGGAGTCTTATCTAATTTGTCAGTGTTTACTTGCCTTTGCTGCTCCAACTTGAAAAAAGAAAAAAAAAATACATGTATTGCATCCAGGAATCAAATCTACTTGTGTATTCTTGAATTAGATTAAAGGTAGACTCGAAAATGTTTATTTGGGTTCTTTTGTTTTGTCTTGTTTTAGTATTAATGCTTTGATTTACCGAAGTTCACTTCTTTATTATGGTTTATTTGCTATACTTAGTATTGTGCTGCCAGAGTGAGCCCTTATTTGCTATTTATAAAAAGAAGTGATTTGAAATATGCCTTGGTGTCACTATAAAGTCAACAAGTTAAGGAACAGAGAAGAGCAGAATGAGAAGTAATGCTACAATTATTGTGTTCTCTCCCTTTTTTACATCCTTCTTATGAGGTGGGTTGAGTAGAGATCTTTTTAGCATGGAGTCTTCTCTCTTATCATGCATGGTTTTATGGGTGTCATATAGATTTATCTAAGGAGCCCTGGTGGCACAGTGGTTAAAGCAATCGACTGCTACCTGAAACGTCAGAGGTTCGAAACCACCAATGGCTCCGCAGGAGAAACATGTGACAGTCTGCTTCTGTAGAGATTTACAGCCTTGGAAACCCTACAGGGTCGCTATGAATTGGAAACGACTCGATGGCAGTGAGTTTTTTTAATCAAATTTTCAGTGAGACTAGAAGACAGTTCACTTTGGCTTTGAGAAACTAATTATATAATGCAAGGACGGTTTTCTTTCTTTTTTGGGGGGAGGGGATCTAAAAGTTACTGTATTATGTATTATGGGCCTCAAAGAAGAAATTATGAAAAAAATGTATATATTTGAATGGTCACTCATACCTGCATTTTTAAGAGTTCTAGAAACAATTGTTTATTCATATTGAGAGAGAACTCATAAAGAAAGTTTTATGAAAATTAGATGCATTTATGGAACAGATAAGGCAAATATATGAATCTTCTCAATGATTTTTCTTATTTTAATAATCATACAGTAAAATAGTTTTAACATGTTAAATTCTTATATTTTTTATAGTTTAATTATATAATTTGATTTTGAAACAATGTCAATAAATATGTTCATATTAATACATTGCTTAGAGAAGAAGACTTTCTTGTGGCACATCACTGTCTGGGAAGTCTGTGTGAAGTAATTTTCTACCGGAGGACAGTAAGGAGAAAAATTTAGCGTTTTAAAATGTACCCATTGTTAACTAAAAATATTATTCTGAATGTTGACAGATTAAGCATCAAAGCTGCTCAGAAAATATTTATAAGCTATTTCCATGTAGATTTTAAGGAATTTTATCAAACCAGGTGTCTTCTTCTTTTAGCTCTGAACAGGATTTCCTAGAACTGTAAATCTATTATTTTTGTTTTTGTTATTGATGATGATGATGAAGGTTAGGCTGATAAATATCAGTGTGTGTGCAGAAAATGTAATTTTTGGAAAGCTGCTTACATAGAAAATAAGATTTTATATTGTCTCTCTCTTTAAAGAGTTAAAGACATTCTAATGAATAATAAGCGATACTTAGAAGCTATCATCAAGGTGGTCTTCCTGAAACCAGACTAAAGTATTACCAGAGACTTATGGATCGGGCCAAGAAGTCTTAGACTGTGATGATCAGTTCTATGTTATTTGTGTTTTATTCTCTAAGAGGAAAAAAAAAAATGCCTCCTATATTCATCTGTCTGGTTAATGTATTTGATTCATTTGTTATTTTAATTTTTTTATTATCAAATGAAGGAAGTAACAGTAGTACCTCCTATCAAAATGTTGACTATGAGTTTCTAGTATCTACAAAAAAGTATTTTAATCCAAGTCCACAATTCCTTGTTTATAATTCTGAAACTTTTTTGTAAATAGAAAATTGGAAAAATTATTGTAAAATTTTGGTAATTGAAACTTGAACTAGCCTGACATGAATCTGTTGATTTTATATGAATATTCATATATTTCATTGCAAAAATATCAACATGTTTTATTACAGGGTGTTGCTTTATACCTCTCTGATAGTGCTATTTAATATATGGTTTATATACCATATTATATTTCTGTAATTCAGTTTTTTTCAGTATTCTGCAGCTCACTTGGCTGAAAGGTTTGGGATAAAGGATTGTTCACCTATATTAACAGTTAAATTTAAGTCTACTGGTAGCACAGATAAAAGTAAAAAATGTTCTAAACCAAACCAAACCTGTTGCCATCGAGTCAATTTTGACTCATAGTAGAAGCGTAGCATGGAATAGGAAGTGATAGAGTGATGGTTTTTTCTTGGCATGAAGATGTCAGGACATGGAAGAATAGGACAGGTGGAGAATTAGAGAAGATTTTCAAGAGAATATGATGCACTTCTCAAAGTTTTTGTTGGTAGGTGCCGTTGAGTCTGTTCTGACTGTTAGCAACCCTATGTACAACAGAACAAAACACTGCTCAGTCCTGTGCCAACCTCACAGTTGTTGTTAAGCTTGAGCCCATTGTTGCAGCCACTGTGTCAGTCCATCTCGTTGAGGGTCTTCCTCTTTTTGGCTGACCCTCTACTTTACCAAGCATGGTGTCCTTCTCCAGTGACTGATCCTTCCTGATAACATGTCCAAATTACGTGAGACGTAGTCTCACCATCCTTGCTTCTAAGGATCATTCTGGCTCTACTTCTTCCAAGACAGATTTGTTCATTCTTTTAGCAGCCCATGGTATATTCAATATACTTCATCAACACCATGATTCAAAGGCATCATATTCTTCTTCAGTCTTCCTTATTCATTGTTCAGCCTTTGCATGCATATGAGGCGATTGAAAACACCATGGTTTGGGTCAGGCACACCTTGGTCTTTAAGATGACATTTTTGCTTTTTAACACTTTAAAAACCTCTTTTGCAGTAGATTTGCCCAGTGCAATGTGTCATTTGATTTCTTGACTGCTGCTTTCATGAGTGTTGATTGTGGAGCCAAGTAAAATGAAATCCTTGACAACTTCAACCTTTTCTCTGTTTATCACGATGCTACTTATTGGTCCAGCTGTGAGGACTGTTGTTTTCTTTATGTTGAGGTGCAGTCCATACTGAAGGCTGTGGTCTTTGATCTACATCAGTAGATACTTCAAGTTCTCTTCACTTTCAGCAAGCAAGGTTGTGTCATCTGCATAACACAAGTTGTTAATAAGTCTTCCTCCAATCATGATGCACCGTTCTTCCTCATATAGTCCAGCTTTAGGGTACATCACAGTTAAAAGAAATAGCCTGAGCATAGAAGCACATGTAAGAAGTGACATGGTATGAGCATGGAAGGATAAATAATTGTATTGCAAGGGAATCATGGGGAACGTGGTGGAAAATGAGCTTGGAGGAATCAAGGCCTTTGATTGCCACACTAAACAACTTGTACATTATTCTGTGTATAATGGGAAGCTATTGAAGGGTTTAGGATGGTGAGTGTTGTGATCCATTTTGCATTTTAAAAAGCTCTCTTATATAGACTTGTGAAGATAGACCAGATGGGAACAAGACAGAGACCATTTAAGAGAATAATACAATTAAGGGGACAGATGTCATAATCTGCAGCTCTTAACTTTTGGTCCTAATTTGCCAAAATCTATATTCCTTTCCTTCTTTTCATCCCTGTTTTCTTTCTTCCTTCCCTCTGTCCCTTCCTCCTTTCCTTTTTTCTCCCCTCCCCCAAATTATATTATGGTTAATAATGAAACTAGCTTTTTTAAATATATTTACAAATCTAAGTAGTGTTCATTTCAATAAGTTTTTTCTTTATAGCTCAATGTCTTTTTTCCTAAAGTTGAGCCACCGCTGAAGTTTTTTTAATCTCGTGTATCCGCCTTCTGTTATGACAGTTTTCTTGTAAGTTAACTGTTGCCTACTTCATACACTGTCCATTCAATATCCTACAGTAAGTTAATCTTACTGAAGGAGCCCTGGTGGCGCAGTGGTTAAGTGCTATGGCTGCTAACCAAAAGCTCAGCAATTCAAATCCACCAGCCACCATTCCTTGGAAGCCGTATGGGGAAGTTATACTCTGTCCTATAGGGTCGCTATTAGTCACAATCAATTTGACTACAACAGGTTTTTAAAGGTCTACTTAGCCACTTATTCACATGAACAAACCCTGTTGCTTATCATTACCCAGAAGTGTCCCATATTTGAAATCATAACTTCCTGTCTGCAGTCTTGTATTCCAATAACTCCCCTCCCCCTCCAAGCCTACCACATAGGAGGAGTCTAGGAAGTGCTATTTGCATTGTATTTTGTGTGAGCACAACTTTAGAAATTTAATATGAATCACTCCCCTATGGAGTTGT
Source organism: Dugong dugon (assembly GCA_030035585.1). NCBI lineage: Eukaryota > Metazoa > Chordata > Mammalia > Sirenia > Dugongidae > Dugong > Dugong dugon. Next base: position 171,658,843 of record CM057465.1, read on the forward strand.
GCAAAGGAGGCTCCAACTTTCTTGCTCCAACTAGACCTGCATTTCAGTTGTCTTAGAAAATTTCATCCTTTTGAGTCTTCCTCTTCTTCCAATCCACTCAAACCATTCTTCATTTTCAAAAAAAAACCCCAAAAAACCCTGCTCCACTCGTTGTCTTTTCCATCACTGTTAATAGCATGAGCCCCCAGCCAGCTTCTTAACTCAAAAGCCTGTGAGTTAGTAATGATTCTTATCTTTCTGTTTTCCATATCCTATCAGTCACCAAATCCTTTGTCCTACCCCAAAAGATAATGCAATGCTAGCCAGTTCCGTTCAACTCTGTGAGTATTGTTTTAGCCAAACCACCATTATCTTTCACTTGGATTACTGCAATAAAAATCTTGAGTTTGTTTCTCTACTTCCACTTTCTCACTGTTATGGATTGAATTGTGTCTCCTAAAAATGTGTGAATGTGTGTTGTAAATCCTAACGCTGGTTGCTTGAGTCCTAACCAACTCGATGGCAACGGATTTGTTTTCTTGTTTTATACTTGTTGAAATGGAGCCCTGCTGGCACAGTGGTTAAGCATCTGGCTGCTAACCAAAAGGCTGACAGTTCGAATCCACCAGCCTCTCCTTAGAAACCCTGTGGGGCAGTTCTGCTCTGTTCTGTAGGGTTGCTATGTGTTGGAATCAACTCAATGGCAAGGGGTTTGGTTTTATTTTATACTTGTAGATGTAATCCCTTTTGGGAATATGGTTATGTTAATGATGCCAAATCAGTGTCAGGTATATCTTAAACCTACTGACTTTTGAGATATAAAAAGAGCAGATTACGCACAGAAGCAAGCAAGCACAAATGGGAGAAAGATAGATGCCACGTGGAGAACTCCCTGGAAGCAGAACACTAGAGAAACTGAGATAAAGATTTTTCCCCAGAAAAGACTAAGAGAACTTCCCCGTAGAGCTGGCTCCCTGAATTTGGACTTCTAGCGTCCTAAACTGTGAGAAAATAAATTTCTGTTCATTAAAGCCACCTACTTGCGGTATTTCTGTTACAACAGCACTAGCAAACGAGACACTCACCCTTACAATCTGTTCTCTGTCCACATAGTAGCCAGGATGATTTCTTTTTTCTTATAATGTAAATCAGATAATGCTCTCTTCTTGCTTTAAACCTTTCCATGAATTCCCATCATCCGTTTTACCTTGGTTTTCTGACCCTCTGTGATCTGACCCTGGCCTTTCTAAGACCATTTTGTATTGCTCTCCTTTTAGTCTGCTACCTGGCTGTGATCCAGAGACCCTGGTCTGTACCTCATACACACCATACTTGCATTAGTGCTCACTAGCATTAGTGGTCCCTCTGGACCACAGATGTGTATTTCCACCAATCTGTGCATGACTGGTTCCTCCTGGTCATTTAGATCTTAGCCTAATGTTATTCTTCTAGAGAGACCTTCCCTGACCACACAATCTGAAGTAGGCACTCAGTCACCATTAATCACATCCTTCTTTTAATTCTCTGCATAGCAGTTATCACTGTTTGATCTTATTTTTCTTGTCTAGGTGTGTATTTATTTTTTGTCTCCTCTTGTCTGTGTTGTCTTCCAGTGTACCCATAGCTCCTAGGATAGTATTTAATACTTAGTAGGGACTCATAAACATGTTAAATGACTAATTGAAGTTATCCTTCTTTATTGCTGTAATAGCAAGTAAAATCTGTTGTGAACTGAGTGGTACTATATTTTGGATTTGGCAAAAGAAAGTAAACAATTCTTTTATCTAACAAACATCTAAATGTGGTTTTTAAGTGAATCTTTGATTGGTACAAAAAGAAAAGAAACTCGGAATACTCTAAGCTTACTTTTTCTCTTGAAGAGAATGAAGTATAGAGAAAAAGATAAGCTATTTTGATAAAGTCTGTAATACAGATCTCTAAGGATCATAAATAGGGGTTATCATCCCAAAACTAATTTTTTTTTCCTCCCTAGAGCATTGAAAGGAAGCATTCTTAGATACTTTGAAAATCTGGCATTACACCTACTTGACACTACAATAGTCTGTCACTTCAATGCAAAAAAAAAAAAAAACCTCATTCATGTTCATGAAATAAAAGATTATTGAAATCAGTTGTTTAGCTTCATGTAGCTCAATCAGTTGACTGACTAAATTTTTTACTTTCTCTATGGACTGATGAATCATCCAATTGATGAAAGACATGTTTTATTCTTCTTTTAATAGTATATTATGATTCATGTAATAAAATATAATTGTTATTATTGCTACATGATCACATTAATTTGATTGATGTTGATAATAACAGTGATTATTTTGTACTTAATGAGTACTTAAAGTGAAGAGGGGTCCTAGTCCCCCAAAATTCATACTTTGTACATATGTATTTATATTTTCTCTCTGCTAACTTCAAGAGGACTAGGTCTTTGTCTTATGTTGTCTTTGAGTTTCCAAAAAAGCCTAGCTTCGTGTTCCAATCAAATCCTACTGGGCAAAATTAAAATACAGTTGATATACAGTGTTGGTTAATGGTGGATTTATTTGCTCACTTAGATAGTTTCTTCGGTAGGCAGAGTAATCGCCCCTCAGGATGTCCATGTCCTAATCCCTAGAACCTGTGAATATTTTATATCACATGGCAAGGGAGAATTAAGTTTGCTAATCAGTTGACCTTAAAATAAAGAGATTATACTGGATTATCCAAGTGGGCCCAATGTAATCACAAAACTCCTTAAAAGCAAAGAGGGAGGCAGAAGACTCAGAATCTGAGAGATGGCATCCTGAGAAATTCTTGACTTACTGTTGCTGGCTTTGAACATGCAGAGAGGTGAGAACCAAGGAATATGTAGAAGCTAGAAAAGCCAAGACAACAAATTCTGCCCTAGAGCCTCTAGAAAGGAGTGACTGCTGGCACCTTGATTTTAGCCCAGTGAGACCCATTTTGGGCTTCTGACTTCCAGAATTATAAAATAATAAATTTATGTTGTTTTAAGCTATTAAGTTTGTGATAATCTTTTACAGCAGCAGTAGGGACTAATACAATTTTCCCTTTGCTTTTCTTCTCAGACCCAAAAGTTAAAGACAGAGCATTTCAAGGAAGGGGAGTAGATTTGTTTCTATATTAATCTATGAGTTTTTTTTCAGTTAGCAATGGTATTTCAGTTTTTTTTTTCCCAAGGTTTTTGTTGTTGTTATTGTTCCTTGTACAGCTTGTACAGACTTCTTAGGTCATATATTGTGAACAAGCCTGGGCAGACTTGGCCCGTGTAATTTCATTGTAAGCTTTTAGTTACCTGCCTTTAATATGCACTTAAATTATCACTTAGAGAAGAATAGAGAAGAATATAGTAAAAACCTAATTATCCTGATTTCTCCAATTTGGAATATATAGCTATGTTTACAAGTGTTAGACAGCAGTTTCTTTCAGAAAATAAAAATGACAAATGAGTTTTGTATTGAAGTTGAAGAGGGGATGCTTAAAATACATGAGAGAAAACATTTTAAAGAATTTAAAAATACTTTAAAAACACTTATGTACAAAGAAACAGTTGATGTAGTAATTACAGTTATTCTTATCTGTCCTTTACATCAAATACCTGTTGAATATTTACTAAGTAACACTTTCAGACTTTGATTTGCTTTATATTATAGCAAAGTTTAATTTATGCATATAGTGCCAATTTAATGGAAGCAATAGGCTTGTAGAATGAAAATGTCTGTAATTTGAAATTTATCCTTATTTTGGCATTATCAACTGTTTGCTCATTCAAATAATTTCTACTGAGTCTCTCATGTACCAGGCGCTCATGATGTGAACCCAGATTATGCATATCCATCCTGTCTCTCTTCACTACATCTCCGTAATCTGTTATACAGTTATTACTAGACACTCTTGCTATTCCCCTAAATAGACCACGTTTTCTCTTCCTTCTGTAATTGTGAGGACCCTATTCCTTTGCAGGAAATACACCAACCTCCTTAAACCAAACCAGGCCTCCAACCCTTGGTCAGTTTCTGAATCACCCAAGACTCAGCTTCAGTTTAGAAGCTGCTTCCCTAAAAGCTTTCCCTGACTGCTCCAAGACTGAGCTAAATTGTTCTTCTATGCTGCTTCGTGTCCCACATAGGCCATTGTACTTGCTACTGTTGTAGCACTTACCACAGCGTATTGTCTAACTGTCTTTTCACTGATCAGTCTCTCTCACTTTCTATAAGCTCATTTAAGGCAAGGATTGCACCTTGCACATTATTTTATCTCTGTACTGGCATATAATAGGCTTTCAATAAATAGTTACTAAATAAATGAACCACTAAATATATAAAATACAGGTAGAGAAATGAACTATTTGCAGCTGATATAAGTTAAAGGAAAAGAGGCTAGTCTCTTTCCCCCATCCCCACTCCCCGTTTTTTTTTCTTTTCTTTGTGTCTATAGTCTCAGAACTGGAAAATACAGAGAAATTATGTTATTTCTGGTATTGCCTCTGATCATTTTTGAAGAATCTGATTGCCCAAGCCACATATTGAGCTATATTTTTTGTTTAATTTTTGTCTTAATGTTTTTGGTCTTAAAACATGTTTATTAGGACAGTATCGTAAACTTTTGAGTTTAGAAATAACTGTCCTTGCTGTGTATAAAGTAATTTGACTACTAATGAAGTATATTATAACAATTAGGACAAAGAAGGGACATCTGGTTTGTAAGTTCTCTGTGGTTACCATGCATCCGATAGAAATCCCATTTTTCTATTAAAAAATAAAACAAAAGCCCTCTTTCTAAATAACATTTATAAATTCAGCTTTTAGTAGATTTAGAATGCACTTACTATCATAATTCTGATTTAATAAGTGAATTTATTAAATGATTCTGAATTTAAAGTGCATTTAATAAACAATTTTAGACTTATGCTTTCATGATATTTAACTATTTAACTTATACTGTAATTGTACAATTTAAACATAGGAAGGAACTTCAGAGATCATCTAACCCATCTCCTAAGTTTACAAAACTGAAGTTCATGTCTCTTAGGTCACGGGAGACATTAATGGCAGAAGAGGGAATCAAAGACCAATTTTCTGACCCCATGATAGTTACATTATACCAGAATGGCATAGTGCTACCATTTCAAGATGATTTGGTGAAGTCACACTTCTAATTGGAAAGCAGGACTTGGGCTTTGGAGATAACCCTACCTCTTACATAGTGAGGCCTACAATCCTAGTGAATCAGAGGATGCTTACTAATCCCTGAAGAACACAGTCAGTCTATTCAGTTGTACCATCACTGATATAAAGCAGTGAGTAGGATACTACCTGCCCCTTAGGAACCATAGGTCTCAGGGCTTACTTCAGAAAAGTGGATTCCAGATCTCTGAGGGACAAGCCTCAGTATTTTCTGCTGCTGGCTCTTCTAAGATTTATTCAGAATCTTAATCATGCTGGGCTGACAGTGGCTTAGTCATGCAGGGCTGTGTGTGTGTGTGTGTGTGTGTGTGTGTGTGTGTGTGTGTATGAGGCCCTGGATATGGAGCCCTGGTGGCGCAGTGGTTAAGAGCTATGACTGCTAACCAAAACATAGGCAGTTTGAATCCATCAGCCACTCCCTGGAAGCCCTGTGGGGCAGTTCTGAATGGTACTACGTTAAGGGTAATTAGGGCAGGTCATATAAAAACTTTAGTGCCTGTGACTGGTACCAAAACATTCATTCACCACAACATGATTACCACAGACTAGTACATAGCATGCAGCATTTCTGCTTTATCCTAGCCAGACACTTCTCATTATACAGTGAGACTCTGGACTCATTCATACACATCTTTTAATGGATATGTGGGACAGTTAACAGGCTTATGAAATAAAAACAGCAATGATTCTCCTCCATCCCCACTACCCAGTTCTCTGTACCATATATACCCCATGAAGGAAATGGAAAACTTACACCCTACTGAATATTACAAGCACTCTAATTCTTTCCTACTCCAAAGTTGAATCTGGCATCTATCCTGTCTTGAGGGTGAATATGCAGTAGTAGAGAGAGGCATTGTTCTGTAGGTCATGAAAATAGACTTTTATGGAAAGCAGACATTTTTGGTTATATTCATTCAAAACACTTCCCAAATACATTTCTCAAGACTTAGAATTAGAGTTGTGGTTTGAAATGTTCTTTAATGCTCACTTCCTTCACAAGGACATCACTCTATCTACATATCACCATCAGTCATACTTCACTGAATCTTCTGGATGCTAATCACATATAGAAAACAGTATAGTCTCTGCCCTTGAGATAGTACACTATAAACCAAAACCAAACCTACTGCCACTGAGTCAATTCTGACTCATAGCAAATCTATAGGATACGGTAGAACTTCCCCATTGGGTTTCCAAGGCTGTAAATCTTTAAGGAAGCAGACTGCTACGTGTTTCTCCTGCAGAGTGGCTGGTGGATTGGAACAGCAACCAAGTGCTTAACCACTTTATCACCAGGGCTCCTAAAGGACTTCTTAAATTATTAAATCAATATTACATATTACAGTAGAGTATTGCCATAAATATTATAGTGACATATACAATATTTTCCCATATCAGTGTATAAGGAACTCTAGTTAATTTTCCTAGAATTGTTGAGGTCACTAGAAAACAGGGAATTATATTTCTGAATTGGGGTAGATAATGATTGGATTTCAAGTGAGAATTTAGAAAAATGAGCATCAAGCCGGTAACATTTCTGAGCCATGTTCAAAAACAAAAAACAAGACTAGGCCAAAAAAAAAAAAAAAAAGAAAATCCTCATCCTATATTTTCAGAATTCTTCATTGAGAAATACCTTTTCTTAATGACCACATTAAATTATCTTTTGTGTGTACATGTGTATGTTACCGGGGGTCTCAGGTCTCACTCGGAGTGGTCATAGAGACATGAAACAGGTGAAAGTAAAGCTTTATTTGGTTGGCCAAGCAAAGGAGTACACTGGACCTGTATTGCCAAGATGGCCGTCTTCCCTGCTCCCAAGGCATGCCCAGCCTCCCAAGGAAGACCTTGTAGCTGTGCTTTCTCACCTTTAGGCCCAAGAGCTTTCTCAGGAGCTAAGTGACTCTGTAAGAGGGAGGGAGAGACAAAGAACAGAGCCAATGAGGTGTAGAAGACAGGGAAAGAAGAAGGGAAAGAGGTAGGCCGTCCTTTACTCTCTGTTTGAAATGCCAATGGGAACCGACCTGAAGTATTGACATTTTGGCATTTTTTTAAGACATGTTAGACATCCACAAAATGAAAATTCTTGAAAGAACAATATTTTGAAACATTTCCTCAAATATGGGTAGCGTTCTTTATTTGATGTTACTTCCCAATATTGATGATAGTCATTTGGTATATAGGCCTCTTAAGGGCATTTCCACATCTTAACACATTCTGGTGAGGTTTTAGAACTCACACACCCCCATGGACATGGATCTAGACATAGGTATAGTTAAAAATAAGTATTGCATTTTAAGTCATGAGAATATTATGACATTAAATGTTCGTCAGTGGTAGTGAATACTCAAAGACAATAAAGCAATGTCTTCAAAGTTAGGAGGAAAAAAGATACTTAACTGAATTTTATACCTAGCCAAACTATAAGCATTGATGCAAAAGACATTTCTAAACACGCAATAATTTAGAAACTTTGCTTTTTACTTACTGTGTACTAAAATATTATTCAAGGAGATCCACCAGGAAAAAAAAAAACACATAAAAGAATGAATCTTAGAAAAAGATGATATGAAATACAAGTAATAGTGGCAGCTAAATATGACCATAAGAATGGAAGGAAGCAGGAAAGAAATGAGAGAGGATTTCTTAGATCCTAATTCTTGGAAGACCCCTCTTCAAACAGAAAAATTTTAAATGTAGAATTACATTTTCTTCTCTGTGAGACCAATAATACTACATAGTTCTATAGTTAAAAACAATATTATAAGTCTTACTATTTTTTAAAAAAATTTTAGAATTACCTGTGATAGTCCTAAATAAAGTGACAAAGCAAAATATGAATGGTAAATCTTGATAACATAAAGATAGAATTATATCTAAATTTTTTTTGGGGTGCAGAAAGGAGAGGTGGAGAAAGGCTTTACTAATTTCCTAATTTTCCATCATAGCAAGATGTCAGTAAATATTGCCTAAAATTGATACATAAGAAATGTGTCCATTAAGTGTATAATTTAAATTCAAAAAGGTAATGACCAGAAGAGCTAAGGAAAAAATAAATCTAAGAACGTAAAGGAGGAGGGAGGAAAAGATGTGATAGGTAGTGCAAGTTTCCTAAATGTGTAATTTTTATAGGTATTGTCTTAAGCTGATAAATCCTGTAACAGTATATGGGAGAATTTATTCATTTGTAGAAATGCAAAAATCAGACAATTATTCAGTAACTTTTTGTTAGTGTCGACTAGCGCAGAAATTCAAATAAATAAGCAAAATAATTGAGAGCTAGGTATGGATCAAGAAAAACGAGCTCTGCTGGCAACGTGGTTAAGGGCTTGACTGCTAAACTAAAGGTCAGCAGTTTAAAACAACCAGCCACACACGGGAGAAGGATGTAGCACTCTGCTTCCATAAAGATTACAGCCTTGGAAACTTTATGGGACAGTTCTACCCCTACCTATAGGGTTGATATGAGTGGGAATCGACTCAACGGCAAAGAGTTTAGTATTTTTTGGTTTATGGACCCAGAGGGAAAAATCTAAGTTCTCTGATTGGCTGGCTGTAGATTGGTTATATGATAAAGGCAGAAATTCCTTATCACTTATGTTGAAAGCAAATATTTCACATTATTTCTAACACATATTGTGGTAAAGAATTAAATAATCATTGCAAAAGACATTGAACAGCTCAGGAAAAAGATGTCTAGTAATAAAAGATGGTGGTATTTTGAGAAGCTTGATATCACATCTACAGTCTCAGTTTTAAGTTTTTGGTATGTTAATATAACACGTAGTTTCTATTATTAATTTCAAAGTTTTATTTCTTATATTAAAAATAAATCAAAGGAAACACTTTTAAACTTTGATATTTTTGATTGGTTTGCTTTTGATACTGGCTACATTTAGACTGCATTTTTTATTTAAGATTAAAAACATAAGTGTTGAAATGTGCAACATGGTATTCTTTACTTTATGACTGAAAGACAAATTTTCAAACACTGAAAATATCATGAGTCAAGCTGTTCTTGGAAATTTACCAGGCAAATTTTGCAGAGGTTTAAATTAAGTTTGCACACCTTTGGTTACTTGCTCCAACAGAATTTATTGAAGATTAATAATAGTTATATGAATCACATGTCATAATACCTTTTTATCCAGTAAGGTGTCATTTAACTTCTTAAATCCAAAACACACAGTGTGCAAGCTGTCCCAAACTTGTGAACAGGTTGTTTCAAGGAGTTTGTTTGGAATTTGGAATTCACAACACATTTTCCTACAGAAATAAAGTTGTCATGAATTGTGTTTGGATAACCAGGCCAGCCCACAAAAGCCTATTTAATCCACAAATTAGTAGCTGGACTACAGTTCTAACAGGGTCAGAATCAATATGCGGGGGCTTGTGGTTCAGAAGGATGAGAACAGCATTTGTTCCTTTACCCTTTCTTAAGTGCAGGGATGGCCTAGATTAAATAATGAGACAGATTTTGTCTTCATCACTTTCAACATCCCTTTGTGTATCTTTACATTTTTCTTTTCTTTTTTGACCACTTTTCTGTTTCCTCAAACTCCCAGCCCCCTTGAGCTCGAGTTTTTTTGAGGGGTAGGAGTGAGGAGAATCGTGGAGTAACACAGCATCATTTTATAGGATACTCTAAGATATAAAATTATTTTCTTTTGCTACCTCTCTTCTGCCCTCTTGCAATACTGTGTTGATGACCTCAATGAAACGTTAGAAGAAATTAATCTTGATTAAATTCGAAATCTGTTATAAATGACCAATAATCTCTTAATATAAATCTTATCTCCCTGCTATTTTCCTCATTTCTCATCCCCAAATGTTTTTATCCAAGAATGAACTTAATATCTCAAAGTGTATACTAAGGTAAAATAAAAACTTCAGTTAAAATAAAACAGGGTATTTTAGCATATGAAGGGGCATGAACCTATCATTTAGAATTCAAATACCTTTTCTTATAGCTTCTTTCCTTCTTTGCCTCCGATATTTGCATTTCACAGTTTATTCTGTTCTTCTACATCTAAACCAACAGTCTTTACAAAAATTGTATATTTTATTTTGTTATGTTTTTTAAACAAACAGTGGCTTGTCAGTAAATACTGAGTCTTTGGAAGGGAAGTTATTATGGATTTGATGCTTTTCTTCATGCACTGTAACATATAAAAAGGATCAATGTAGTATTTGTAATGACAGACATAGTTTACTGATTTCTATGGTAGTTATAAATTAAATGGATGTCTAAGAATTTCTCAGCAGGGCATTCAACTGGTTAGAAGTGGTTCAGTCATGGGCAGCGGAAACAAGAACGGCATATGTGTTGCACAGCAGCCAAATCTGTTGCCTGTTGCCTTTTGACTCCAGTAGAAAAAACTCAGTAGTGCCCTTCTCAAAGATGGTGGCTGACCGTGCAGCTTTGTATGTGTGCAGCTCTCCACAGTCCTGCCAATAATCCAGACTCCCATCAGGCTTCTGAATGTTTCCTGATGCAGAAGATTTGATTATTGACTCCTGAAAGTCTCCTGCTGCAGGAGATTGGATTATTGGCAGGACTGTGGAGAGGGACACACGTGGAAAGCTACGCAGTCAGCTGCCATCTTTGAGCAGAGCACTGCTGAGTGTTTCCTACTCTGGTCAAAAGGCAGCGTGCAAGAGATTTGGTTGCTATGCAACCCTTACTCTGCCCTTGTATCTGTTGGCCATGAATGAACTGCTTCTAAGCAGTTGGAAGCCCTGCCTTGTTTCCATAGGCCATGACTGAACCATTTAAAACCGGTTCAAAGTCCTGCTTCCATGTTACCACCCAAGTAATATTCCTTTTATTAATCTAAATCTATTTACAAACATAAACATGTTAATTCTAGACTTAAAAATCTCATGTTCGCTTGTTTTTTTATTAATATAACTTAATTAGGCCAATCCCTTAATTTGTTTCTTGAGGTCTGCTGGTCTTATTTCCCTCCCTTTTTTACTCTTTTTGTTTACCCTCCTCCTCATCTACTTTTTTTTTTTTTTTTTTTTTTTTTAGTAGTGCCGATTGCATAGAAATGATTAAGCACATAGCTGCTAAGAGACTTAAAGTATTTGGAGAAACTGTTCAACCATTTCCCCCAAAATTGGTCAAATTGTTTGGTGGCAGTTTCTTAGCAATTTTGACAAAATAGGTTTTAGATTTATTTAATTACAGACAGAACTTTTTGTTTTTGTTTTTTTAATTAAAAAAATAGTACTTTTAGGAGTATCCAAAGATTCCTTTACATTCCACACTCTGAAGGAATTTGATTTACTCCACTTTTATTTTTAAATCAACTGTTTCAAGAGAATCAAATAAAAAAAACCAGGTTGTCATTTAAATTTATAAACTTACATTATAAACAAAAATATTACTTTTTTCCTCATTGTTCTGTTTAGTAGCTAAAATAGGTTATACTGACTATATTTGTGACTGATGTTTGTAGCTGGAAGGAACATACTAATTCTAATTTAGCCATCAGAATTTTGCATACAGGTCAATTGAGAAGGATACTCTTCTGTTAGGTTAAGTAACATGGTAGGTTAAATACAAGCCTCAGAGTTTAAAACTATTGACTTCTGTTCTGATCTTAATGATAACAAAAACTGGTATAGTGCATATTACGTGCAAGGCATATCTCTAAGTGCTTTAAACATATTCATTGTCTTTATCCTTATAATAACCCTATCAAGTAGGTATTATTATTACTAACCTTACCTTACAGATGGGAAAACTGAGGCACAGCGAGCGGCTAATTAGTGGCAGAGACAGAATGTAAACCCAGACCGACTCTAGATCCCGTAGTCTTAATCATGATATCACACTGCCCTCCTAGAAGAAGACATATCAAAATTCCAAAGCTTCTGTAATACAAACAGATGATTCCTAGCAGGGCCCTAATGACGGCAACAAAGACAAAATAAACCACACTCCAGAATACCAAACTACCAACCAACACAAGTAAAAAAAAACATAAAACAAAACAAAAAGGTCAGATTTGGACTCATGAAGAATAAACTGGACTCTAATCAATTAATTTGGTAGTTGATTTTTTTAAGTGTATGCTTAATCCTGGTTTAGTTTTTTTGTGTGTGGTAAATATATTAGTACATCAAATTCATTTTAAGAATTAGGGTTTGGCTGTATGGTTATTGTATTGAGGTGTCAATAAGAAAAGAAAATAATAAAGGAAGGTTCCAATGCAACATTTAAAAAATTTGCAAGTTTACTTTTGTTAAATAGGATATTTGAACATTTTCATTGCTCTATGCCCATTCCTAGGATTAGGACTTTAGAATACCTACACATAGATATAAAGACTAGTACAAATTAATTTAATTTATTCTTGTCATTGATAATGTCATCTTGAAAATACATTTCATATGAGGCAGATGTATAGTCAAATATAAGTAATTTACTTTCAGATTTATATTTTATTTTCATTTTTTGTGTCATCCTGTTTTTTTCAGATTTTTTCCAAATATATCTAGAACATTTTATCCCTTAATATTTTGTCTTCTCTCCTTTTTTCGAAATGTGTTTCAAATGTTTCATTTTTTATTAATTACTTCTAATTCTCCTAACTTTTTCCTCTACCAGTTGTCTTTAATTTTTATATCACGAAAACTTCTTCCTCAATCATGGTTTCCTTTGTCTGCATCAGCCCATTCATTTTAAAATTATGATCCCACAAATTACTTTTCTCTTTCATTGTTTTCTAATATGATCTCATTTTCTTCTCTCTGCTATCCTCCTATAAATCTTGCCCAGAACCCTAGTGGTTTCAGAGAAGTAAAGAATGGACCTCACTGTTTAAAGGGACATCTTAGTCTATATTTTGAAAGTAGAGAAGATAGGCTAGCTATGAATTTATCTATCCATGCTGATTCTTTCCCCCATACTCCTTTCATCTTGTAATACTAATAGATGCATCTCTACGTGAGTTTTTTTTTTTTTTTTCCTTTTCATTTGGAGTTAGAATGCAGAAGCTTGTTTGATTTACTAAGGTAAACAACGTTAGTGCCAATAACAGGAAAAAAAAAAACATATAAAAGCAAAACAAAACAAACAATTGAGCAAGTTGTCCAGAATAAATTTAGTGGCTTAGCTTTCTAGTTCCTGTAATCTGAATTATCCTAAAGTGTTTATGATCCTAAACAGATGTACTCAACAAACATTATAGCTCGAAATATACTCTGACTAAGGAGTATAATTTTTATCTTTTTTTATATTTATATTTATATTTTGGGATGCTACAGCAGTCTTTATTACATGGCTAATACATGTTTATTGAATTCAGGGATGAATAGAATAACTGCAGTACAATTTTGAGAACTATTAACTTATTCTGGTTCAGCTTCTTTAATAAATACGGCTCTTGTAACGTGTTTTTTCATATATAAAATGGAAAAAATGTAAGTACATATCTATTTTGAGGAATATTTAAGAAAGGGGTTTAAACTGCAAGAACAGTGTTTAACACTCAGAAGCTCTCAATCTATGTTGATTTTCCACTTCCCAAATCTGTTAATTGGTCAATAATTAACACATATATGAAGGTAAAGGGACTAACAGAGATTCTAGTCCTCTTTGCTCTTCACCAGAATATGAGAATGATTGAAATGGCACTCACTGGCTATTTTTTAAATAACCAATTGTGATACCTATGTTTTTCATTTTGTAGATACAGAGACGTAAAAAATAAGTTCACAGTTATTGCCTTCTGTAAATCAATTATATAGCTTCTGTGTTCAGTTTGTATATTTTAAAGATACATCTCTCCACTCTGTGAGAGTGGGTTGTGGTAATCATGATGATAATCTCCCCAGATAAATTTGTACTAATTGTGAGTCAGCTGAAATTCTGTGAGGAGCTTTGTTGTAAGGAGGAAGGGAGTCATTACTTCTGTTCCTGTGATAGGCTGTGGGATAGGCTACACAGCTAGAATGCTTTATATGTTAATAGAGTGAACTTGTGAATCCTGGCAAGCTGTCGTGCTCTAAACAGTAGTGTTCTGGGTTTCTCCAACCTGGCAGATTGCTCACTTAGCTGGAGGTGAAGGGGTTGACCATGGAACTTGGGGCTGCTTCATGTCGAGAGTTATTGTAGAGCTTTATCCTCACAGTTATAACCTTGAGTTCACGTACAACATTTGTAGTATTTGTTTGTTGGTTTGGTTGTAAACCAAAAGAATGCAGCCTTGCCATCATTGAACATCATTGTACCTACCTCTGTAGTTCTAGCTCAATATTGCCCATGCATTATGAACTTTTTTTACCATGTGAATATAGCATTGTGTACTTTTTCACCCTAAAAATAAATGGAATGAGCAAAAACTGATGCTACACCTATGAAAACCAGGCTAAGCTAGCCTGGTCTGGAGGTTGGGAAAAATTACTCTGAGGAAGTGAATTTAAATGGAAACTTGAAGAGTAAATAAAAATTGTTGCTGTGTGCTGTCTAGTTGATTCCGACTGCCCCAACGGGTTTCTAAGGCTGTAATCATTACAGATGCAGACTGCACATCTTTCTCCTGCGGAGCAGCTGGTAGGTTCAAACCAATGACCTTTGGGTCAGCACTTAACCACTGAACCACTAGGGCTCCTTAAATAGACATTAGCTAAGTAAAAATTTGGATAAAGTTCATTGTTGTTGTTGTTAGGTGCCGTCGAGTCAGTTCCGACTCATACTGACCCTATGTACAACAGAACGAAGCACTACCTGGTCCTGCACCATCCTCACAGTCATTGTTATGCTTAAGCCCATTGTTGCAGCCACTGTGTCAGTCCATCTCATTGAGGATCTTCCTTTTTTTCACTGACCCTCTACTTTACCAAGCATGATGTCCTTCTCCAGGGACTGATCCCTCCTGATAGTATGTCCAAAGTATATGAGAGATAGTCTCACCATCCTCACTTCTAAGGAGCATTCTGGTTGTACTTCTTCCAAGACAGATTTGTTCATTCTTTTGGTAGTCTGTGGTATATTCAATACTCTTTGCCAATACCATAATTCAAAGGCATCAATTCTTCTTCGGTCTTCCTTATTCATAGTCCAGCTTTCACATGCATATGAGGCGAATTAAAACACCATGGCTTGGATAAGGTGCACCTTAGTCTTCAAGATGCTTTTCAACGCTTTAAAGAGATCTTTTGTAGTTGATTTGCCCAATGCATGTGTCGTTTGATTTCTTGGCTGCTGCTTCCATGGGTGTTGATCGTGAATACAAGTAAAACAAATCCTTGACAACTTCAATCGTTTCTCTGTTTATCATGATGTTGCTTATTGGTCCAGTTTTGAGGATTTTTGTTTTCTTTATGTTGAGGTGTAATCCATATTGAAGGCTATGGTCCTTGATCTTCATCAGTAAGTGCTTCAAGTCTTCTTCACTTTCAACAAGCAAGGTTGTGTCATCTGCATATTGCAGATTGTTAATGACTCTTCCTCCAATCCTGATGCCCCGTTCTTCATATAGTCCAGCTTCTCAGATTATTTGCTCAGCATACAGATTGAATAAATATGGTGAAAAGATACAACTTTGACGCACAACCTTCCTGAGTTTAAACCACACAGTATTCCCTCGTTCTGTTTGAACGACTGCCTCTTGATCTATGTACAGTTTCCTCATGAGCACAATTAAGTGTTCTGGAATTCTGTTCTTCACAATGTTATCCATAATTTGTTATAATCCACACAGTCGAATGCTTTTGCATAGACAGTAAAACACAGGTAAACATCTTTCTGGTAGTCTCTGCTTTCAGCCAATATCCATCTGACATCAGCAATGATATCCCTGGTTCCACATCCCCTTCTAAATCCGGCTTGAATTTCTGGCAGTTCTCTGTCGATATACTACTGTAGCCGCTTTTGAATGATCTTCAGCAAAATTTTACTTCCATGTGATATTAATGATATTGTTCGATAATTTACGCATTCGGTTGGATCACCTTTCTTGGGAATAGGCATAAGTATGGTTTATTATAATCAAAAGAAATAGCGGAGGACAAAAACTTTAGGTCAGAAATAACCCAGGATAGCCTGGTAAAGGGGATAAAACGACTGTGACTGGAGCTTGGTGGTTACAAGGAAGATGTTGTATAAACCATATTAGGAATTACAGATTTTATTCTAAGTGTGGATGTGAAGATTTTGAAGGATTTGAGTGTGCAAATAATGAGATATGTGCTTGAAGAGTATCAATCTGGGTAATTTGTGAGAAAAAATGGATTGGAGAGGGCAAGATTGGGTAGAGACAGACAAATTAAGAGAAAATTCTAGTACAGTCATGCACTGCATAATGTTCGCTCTGGCAACATCCAACCACATATACATCTGTGGCCCCATAAGGTTATAGTAGAGTTCAGAAGTCCCCACTGGAGAACGGGACATAGCAGATGTAACCAGACGTAGCAAATGCAATAGCTTCCCACAAGCAACATGTGTATCTCATGTCAGTTGTATACAGGGAGTCCTCGGATTACTAACAAAATCCGTTCATAACTCTGTCTTTAATTCGAATTTGTAGGTAAGTTGGAACAGGTACATACGGTTCTTATTTAGCATCAGTTAGTCAAATGTTTGTCTTAGTGTGTAGTATATATTTTACCTTTCTGTGCATATAAAACACTTAAGAAACACTCCCAAATTGCACAATGTTTTCATGAGCATCACAAAGTAGTGTGTGTGTTCGTTATTATGCACCATTATATTTCACTAAAATTTTTAATGCAATGTGCTTTATGGCAGCCCATTCTTAAGTGTGAGTTGTCCCTAAGTCAGACATTGGTAACCCAGGGACTGCCTGTAATATGGTGTTAGCACAACGTCGAAATCACGTTAACTTCCTATCTCACAGAACGTATCGTGGACGTTAAACGACACGACTGTACTTTAGCAAGAGATGATGATATTTTGGACTATTGTGGTAACAATGGTAGTAGAGACATTTAGATGATTCAAGATATACTTAGGAAATAGAACTAGAAGAACTTGGAGGCTGAATAGATTCAGGACACTAAGGGAGAGGAAAGTGTCAAGAATAGCTGAATTAGTAACTTCCAGGTTTTTGGCCCCAACAATTGAATAATGTTGACTCCATCTATTATAATAGAAAACCTGGGGTGGAAAAGTTAGAGGTGATGAATTTACTTTTGGGAAATATTGAGTTCTGAGATGCCTGTAATAAATTTAAGTGGATATAGAGAAACTGAAGGGTCTAATACAGAAATGTTATTTTGGAGTCTTGATATATTCCCATTGCTGTCTAGTGGATTGTGACTCATGGTGACCCCACGTGTTTCAGAGTAAAACTGTGCTCCATAGGGTATCAAAGGCTGTAATCTTAGGGAAATTGATCACTAGGCCTTTCTCCCAAGGCACTGCTAGCTGGATTCAAACTGCCAAATTTTTGGTTGGTAGTTGAGTGCAAATCATGTGTGAGACATAAATGGTATTAAAACCAAGGGATTGAATGGCATTGTCCAATGATAGAGGATAGAGTGAGAAGATATCCTCAGACCAAGAAGTTCCAATATTTAGAGTTTGAGCATAGAAGGAAAAACAGTCAAAGAAATCCAAGAAGAAGCAAACAGAAGTAGGCTGAAAAACAGGGGCTATGCTATAATGGAAATTAAGAGAAGAAAAATGTTGAATAAAGGAGGGCTTGGCCAAGGTCAAGTTAGTAATATAATATGGGGTCATAGTTAGTCTTAGAAATAACAGATTTGGATTTGGTGGCACTGTGTATGGGTGAAGGCCATACTATGTTGCACTGAGAACTGAATGCAACCTTAAGTGATAACAGCAAGGGAAGGCACCCTTTTCAAGAAGTTTAACCGAAAAATGGTCAAAAAGCTGTGGTAGCTAAAGAGAAAGGTAGAGTCAAAGTTCTGTCATCAACTGTTCATTTGACTTTTGCCAGTTACTGAATAACTCTGATTTTTCACCCTAATCTATATAATGAGGATGATACCAAAAATAGTGCCTACCACAAAGGGTTGGTTTAAGAGCCAATACATGCAAAGTTCTTATAACATTTTGTAGTACTTAGTAAGCTCTTAATAAATGTGAGCTATGATTGTCCGTATCTCGAAGGACATTATTACAGAGATCTTGTATTATGGTGGCTTGCATGTTGCTGAGGTGCTGGAAGCTATGCCACGAGTATTTCAAATACCAGTAGGGTCACCCATGGTGGACAGATTTCAGCAGAGCTTCTAGACTAAGACAGACTAAGAACAAAGGCATGGTGATCTACTTCCAAAAATTAGCCAATGAAAACCTTATGGATCACAACAGAATATTGTCTGACTAGCTTGCTTTGAACACGTAATCAGGAGGGCTTAATTGCTGGAGAAGAACATCATGTTTACTTATGTAGAGGACCAGGGAGGGCAAAGGGATCCCTCAGTGAGGTGGATTGGCAAAATTGCCTCAGTAATGGACTGGAACATGCCAGCAATCTTGAGGATGATGCAGGGCAGGAAATGTTTCGTTCTGTTGTACATAAAAGGTCATCATGAGTTGGAATCGACTGGATGTAAGCTATCTACATACATTAACCACAAAGTAAATTTCATATTCTCCAAAAAATTTCTAGTTAAGAATACCAAAACCAGGAATATCAGAGGTTGTTTATCCTAAATTATCATTTCAATTTCTTTTTACTATTACTTAGATTAAGAAGATTTTCCAATTTCCCATTCTCTTGGATCCAAATGTATGTTATTGTATGTATGGTTCCTACTATCCCACAATGTTTTATTGAAGAAATAAAAATGGAGTATTTTTGTTATAGCCACTGGCTTAAAATTATTATGAAATCATAGGGATGTTTTAAGTGTTGTATTTAATCAGAAAAGTTATTTATATGGGAAACAATAAACTATTATTCTAGATAACTTTTCAACTATACATCTGTCTTCCCATTTTTAGTGTATGTTGTATAGTTTTATGAAAAAAAAATTGTTTTCCAGATACTAAGTCATTAGATTAAGAAATGACTTAAATATTTTGCATATTTAGTTACTTGTAATTTCCTGTTTATGTACATTTAATATGTCTTTTTTAAAATACTGGTTGAGATTTTCATTTTTCTCATTGCTTTTTTGAGCTGTAACACATCTATTTTCACAGACATATTTTTCACATTACAATTTAAAATGCTCAGTTCATTACTACAGACCCACCTAGTGTCAACTTTTCAAATTCATTTCTTTACTATGTGTGTATGCTTGTGCTGTACATCATAGAAATCTTATAATAAAATGAAATGCATAAGTAATCTTAATATTTAAAAGCTCATTTCAGAATTTTAATGTTTTGTTTCATTTCTATGGTATGCATTGTATGCAATATAAACAATCTGAAAATGATTGACTAGAGGTTAAACCTACAACTGCTGGAAAGCATCCTATTGTTCTTTTTAGCATCATTCACTCACTGAAGAGGAAATATAATCATTGGTATGAAGAGTAATATTATTGAAAGAGGTCATCCTTACACAGGAGTTTGTATGATTTATATACTAGAATTAGTTTTCTAAGTTTATAAGCAGTACTTTATTGGCTCTAATAAATGCTAACACTTATATAGCGTTTCACAGTTTACAAAGCATTTTATGTACATTATAATATTAAATATTTATGTTAATACTCACTTTGCAAAGTGAGTATTGTTATTATCCCCAATTTACAAATGAGGCAGTTGAGGATCAGAGAAGTTATAGGGCAGAACTAGGACTTGAATCTGGATCCTCTGACTTAACATGATAAATGTTTGTGTTTGTTCACTATATTATATTGCTTCTGAGATTTTGAAACATAACTCCATCGATACATCTCTATTATAGCTTAACTGTGTTCTCAGTGTGTCATGTATTTTATGTAAAATTTGGCCTGGCTGATAAGTGCATAAAGTGTCAATGTTAGAGTATAGAAATTGGCCTATTTAATAATAAAATTAACTAGATTTAACTGTACTGCCTTGTTCAATGTATTTTTATTCATTGCATTTCTTTAATCTCACCTCTGGCCAAATCAAATATTTTCTTTAAATCAACTTAATCTTAATGCATTTATTTTCACTCCAATCATAAAACTTATTTATTTAGATGTTTATGATGACAATCAATGTATAAAATTTCCTTTCTTTCAGTTTCTATCTAAATAGAAAAGTCTACAAACTTGTACTGCCCGCCTTTCTGGGAGGAAAAAAAAGTTCAGTACAGGGCGTTTATCCAAGCAGGCTTCTTAATGCTTTCCCTCGCTTTTTTCTTTTTTTTGAATATTGGGTTTCCCTCTGAAGAATTGGGGTAAAAAATGTGGTTCGTATCCCGTCCTCCCCTATACTCCTACACCTCAACTCCAGAGGACTGAATGTGTCCATGGAAAAGGACATTTCTGCCACTCCTTTGAAATCTTGAATAAATTATGAAATAAACTCTGTCAAATAATAGACAACACAGAAATGTCTAAGGCTGAGTATCCCTGTGGTCTGGACAGCCAGTCTCCAGGTATTACTATGTGCAAGTATATGCCACTGAGTTCTGATTGTCTGCTGCGTGGTTGTGTTTATTGCACTCAGAGTATAACATGAGGATTATTGTCCCCGTCCAGAGGGTCTGTCTACAATTGTCCCAGGAAGTTGTCTAGTACTGGGGTCCTTTCCCTCTGACCTTTGTGCCTGAGTCCCCAACTACCACCTGAATAGGGTAGTTGGTTTTGTCAAGGCAGCATCTAAAGTGGTCCATCATGCTCTGGAGAAAGTCTACCAGTGTTGGACTTCAAGGTCATTAAAACCAAAGGACAAGCTGACAGGCAAGTAAACCTTCTCCTCAAACACATCTGTACAGACCACCAGAGACCACTCTTGGTGTTCAGGCCACAAGGAATGTCCTTGACTACTTGTTCTAGACACAGGAACTGGACAAGGTACATGGGCCACAAGAGATCGGTGATCAGCAGGTGGCTGACGGGATGAGCTGGCTGTCCTGTGCTAGGTGTCTCGTGCAGGGGCCGTTGGAGCAGGCTACTTACCATTCTTCCCTCACCCTCACAGAGGTCATCCCATTGGGGCTGCTTCTTCAAGTTTAGTCCTTTGCTAAAGCAAGCCCATCCTGCCAGCTTTCTGATAGTATGGGTCACCGTCAAAGATTTGTTCCTCAATGTGGGCTATAACTTAGTGGAAACATATAAATATACTTTTAATTTCATAGATATTCAAATGTCCATAAATATTTATTTATGTGCATGAACTTGTATTTATATTTAAAATAATCAAATAAAGCTGCTTTTTATTTGAGGTACTTGAAGTGCTTGAAAAACAGTGAGGTAAATGATTGTACTAAATTTCCTGGTATAGTACTAATATAAATAGCAGTAATAAAGTATATGGCAAACATCTTAGGAAGCACCCATTGGTATGCTAGACTTTACACATCCAAACAATTAATAATCTTCTCTAGAGTACATTATGTTAGCCTCTTTTTATAAGGGTGGCCGAGAAGAGGTTGTGAATCTGTTAATATACTTACGGAGATCCTGTACTGAGATCCCTATACTAACAGAGATATGTAACTTTAAAGGACACATAAAATTCTTAGTGACTTAGGTAAGTCTTTTCTGCTCCATGAAAGATTACAAAGTAAATAAAAAGCTAGTTGCCATCAAGCAAATTTCGATTCATGGTGACCCCGTGTGTCAGTAAATAACCAAACTCATTGCTGTCAATTCCAACTCGTAGGGACCCTATAAACAGAGTAGAACTGCCCCATATGGTTTCTAAGGAGTGACGGGCGGATTCGAACTGCTGACTGTCTGGTTAGCATCAGAGCTCTTAACTACTGTGCCACCAGGGCTCTGTCAGTAAATAAGGTGGATATTAAATGAATGTTTCTAAGGAATACATGTGTATCATGGGAAATACGGTGACAATTACAGTCATATAGCATATTGGGATAAAAAAAGTAATAGAACTATGGAAAAAGGCAAACTTGTGATAATACAAGATATTTTACCATATATATTATAAAATGTGAGTATTTTAAGTTATTTTAATATCTCAATGTTTATCTCTCATAATACACCTTTTTTTTGTAGCCATTTAGAATATTTTGATGTGACGCTTTTTAAATTGTGCTTTGAAGAGAGAGAGGCTTGGTGGAATACTGCTCCACCCCAGCTCTGCTTCACGCACAAGCACACACACACGCACATTCTCTCTGCTACCTTTCAACTGGTTCAGTAATCCCATTCATCCTAAGTATTTTGTTTGTTTGGTTTGTTTTGTTTTAGAGAAAGTGTTCCAAGGCTAAAAAGTTTGAGACACTGCTTTAGGTTTTTTTTAATTTCTTTAATGAACCAGTTATAACTAGTTTATTAGCAGCCTGGTTTTATTTGCAGAATACTTATTTAAATAATGTATACCTCTAACACAAAAACTATCGAATAAAATTTATAATTCTTGAGCTTGGTGATCCTTCGTTCATTCACGTATACATGCATGAGAGACTCAGAGTATAATTAATTTCTGTAATCTTGTTGAACATATCCCTGAAATCTCTCTAAAAGTCAGGTTGTTAAATTAACCAGTCTAGTTCTCCCTGATACTGAATTTTGCTCTTGGATGGCTATGTCAGATTCAGGAATCAAGGACAGTTCTTTGAGTCCCTTATATGCTTTTATAATTTCTTAAACTATACGTATGCAGGCAGAACTTCAAATATGTGACAAAAACCAGGATTATATATATTTGACAGGGATTATAGAAAAAGAGAAATGAGACAAATTTATTGTTTTTGAAGTAATAGAACATAAAGGATGTCTCATTTTAGTTTTTCATAACTAGTCTTATGCTTAGGGGGTCAGCATTTCCTGTTTTCTCCTGTGTGCATCAGTATGTCAGTAGGATAACTTCCTATTTCTTTAATTTACTTAAAATTTTCTTTAAATATGTTTTAAGTTAGTGGAGGTTATTTGCCCTATTTTGTACTTAGGTGCATCCATTAGAATGTTTTTTATGTAATAATGATGCTTCCTTTTAAAAGAACTTGCTTACTTTCCTTAAACCATAAGAAGAGTGGGCATCTTTAGCATAGGTAATGGTATTTATTGTTCCCGTGCCTTGCTTCCAGATTATCAGAATGATAAGGGGCAATCATTAGATTCTCTCCATTTAATACTTTAATTGGACAGAAGCATTACTGCATTTTCTTTTCGTGAATTGTGGGCTACTATTTCAGTGAATCAAAATGTTCAAATTACTTATGAGGTTCAGCACTTGGCATAATGTCACTAATGATTTCTACAGGACCTTGAAATAAAGCAACAGGAAACTCTATCAACAAAGAGACATAAATGGAGTATTTTTAGATCAAAAATAAGATTCAAATCATTTGTAATGGAAGAAAAGGACAACAGTGGGCAATTTCGTACTTGATCACTTTAAATATAATCAAAATGGCAGTGATTGCCTAATTGCCAAAATAGCATCTGGACACATGGAAAAATGGAATCGCAGTTGTATTTGACAGGGATTATTGCCATAATGAAATTAATACAGAGGTCCATTATGTTATGAAAGCAGCGGCTAGTCTTTTTTTCTTAAAAACTTTAAACATTTTTAAATTTCAGCTTTTTTTCTCTCACTGGTATATTTTTTCTGGAGTATGACTTCAATTGATACCTGTTTATTTTCTTATACAGTTCCTAACGTGGAGACCCTGTTTCTGAAGTCTTTTTTATGGAAATGAGTAAAACGTGTGTGTGTGTGCGCATATGTGTGTGTGTATGTATGTGTGTGTAGGGATTGGGAAGAATAGACGGTTCCATTTTGCCAGAGATGAACTATTTTTCCTGATCTTTTAAGTGTCTCACACTGTTGCTGTTTTTGGGTGCCCTTGAGTCAGTCCCAACTCGTAACAACCCCATGTGATGGAGTAGAACTGCCCCATAGGGCTTTCTTGGCTTTAATCTTCATGGAAGCAGATTGCCAGGTCTTTCTCCCACTGAGCTGCTGGGTGGGTTGTAACCTCCAACCTATCAGTTAGTAGCCAAGCACTTAACTTTTGCATCACTAGGGCTCCTTAAGCGTCTCTCACAAAATCAATACTTTTTAAAAATAGCCCACCCCCTTTTTTTTACCCTCATTATGTTGTTTGTCTTTTTTTGAAATTTTCTTCGTCCTAGTTCAGTGATTTACTTACCTTATCACACAGCCTTCCATAGTTAGGAAATCAAAATCTTTTTCATGACATTCTTTATCACACTTCAGTACAAAATTTCCATCTCTTGCTAGGAAAGTTCTACTTAGATGTTCCAGGTCAAATTTAATGTATTAGGTCAAATTTAATGGGACGTACGTATCACTTTTCCCACCGAAAGATGCCAACTTCCAAACTTCTGTTCACAGCACCACTATTGACTATGGTTTTTGACACTTCACTTCATGTTGTTTTTACTTATGCTTTAATCCTAGTCTAGAGAATGTTTCTTTGAGGAAGTAATATTTACACTGGAGTGTTAAGGTGAAGATGAGGGAGCTTGTTTCAAATTTGAGAAGTAGATTGTGCAGTGTCCTATTGATGCCAGGATATACACACTGAAGGTCCAGAAGCCCCTGATGTTTTTCCTCAGATGGAGCAATGCCATGGATATTACAGTCATATGAAATCGTGTCAAGGATGCAATACTTAATAAGACAGAGCATCTATATTTATAGAGCTCAGGGTCAATTGGTAAGAACTTATGTTCTGCTGGGTATAATGGGAATACCAGAAGGATGACAAGTGAGAGATCAGGATAGGATTGCAATGTGGCTAGATGCCTCAACACATCTTACAGAATGAGTAGAAATTAGCCTGATAAATTTAGGGAAGGAAGTAGGGGAAGATATTCCAGGGTTAAGATATAGTTCAGACAAAACACGGAGGAAAGAAACAATAGGCTGTGTGCCAGCAGTGTGCCTGGAGCATGAAGGTCAGGTATATAGGGAGAGATGGGAATGGATAAGGAGGCCAGGCCAGAGCATGAAGAGTCATATATAAAATATTAAGGACTTTTGATTTATAATATTGACTGTGGTAACTCAAACTTGAGTTTTATGCAAGCCTCTTTTAAAGAAAAAAGGATATTACCCTGAGAAAATATTCACTGGGGTCTTTGAATCTCAGTTAAACATTTTTTTTTGGAAACTGAAATTGTATTCTATGAAAATTGGGATTATAATTATAACTGAGAATTTAAATTGAGATTATAACTGAGAATTTTGATCTTTCTAACAGGTCAAATAATTTTAAAAATTTTGCAGAATTCATAGGCCTTTGAAAATACATTTGTCTGAGGTCTGTTTATCTCAGTTTCAGAACCATTGTATATAATAGACAGGAAACCATTGGAGAGTTTTTAGTTTAATTAAATATGTATTTAAATAATTTAATATATATATTTACTTTTTAAAAAATTAATATATTCATATTCAAAATAAAAAATAGAAGAGTATAAATGTACAGTGAAAAATTCTGCTCTCATACTTGTCCCCCATCTGTCCACTTCCTACCTCTTCTGCCCCATTATAAGCATGTTTATTTAGTTTTCTTGTGTCTTTCCAAAGTTTTCTTAACACATATAAGCAAAAACAAATATGTCTTATTTTCACATTTTTTTGTAACATACTGTATTCAGTTTTCAGTTATACTCCTTCACTTTTTGATTTAATACATCTTAACAATTTATACTGGAGACCTTTTTATATCAATGCATAGATAACTTCTTGTTCCACTTCTTAACAGCTGCATAGTATTCCTTTGTGGTGTGGGTGTCGTATCCCTAATTAACGGGCCTTTGGTTGTTAGCAATCTGTTGTTGTTCCAGGCTGTGCTGTAGTGATTAACTTTGAATAAAAAACATTGTGCACATGTAGAAGTATGTCTGTAAGGTAAATTTCCAAAACTGGGATAGGTAGTTCAAAGAGCATGTACATTTGTACTTCTGACGGATTGCCAAATTACCCTCCAGAAGGGTTGTATCAATATACATTTCTGCCAGTAACATATGAGAGTGCCTGTTTCCACAAGTCAGGAACAGACTTTAAGTGTCCATAAGCTTTTGCTGTGTTAACCAACAACTCCATTGTCTTCATGGCTTATGGTTTTGTTTTTCCTTTTTTCATGTATGTATATTACACAAGGCTTCTGGGTTGGCCACGGGTCAGCTGCACGTTGGCTTGACCGGACTGGGCTGGCACCCATTTGGCTCCATGTCTCTTCTCATTCTAATACCCCAGCTGATGGACTAGCCCTTATCTGGGATATATTGTTTTCATGGTGGAAGGCAAGAGCAAGAGAGGGTGGCTGAGCCAGATAAAACAATCACATTCAAAGCTCCATATTCCCTTGGCCAAAGTAAGTAACACGTCTAAGCCAAAGTTGATGGATAGGAAGTATATCCATCTGCAGAGATGCATGCTGCTAGGTGCCATCGAGTTGATTTCGATTCGTAGAGGTCCTATATGACAGAGTAGAACTGCCCCCATAGAGTTTTCTAGGCCGTAATCTTTATGGAAGCAAATTGCCTAGTCTTTCTCCCAAAAGCCACTTGGTAGGTTTACACTGCCTACACTTTGGTTAGCCCCAGAGCACTTAACCATTTTTCCATCAGGGCTTCTTACAGAGATGCATAGCAAGAGAGAAAAACTCTAAGATTATCACATTGTAGTTACAAATTGCATTTTCATTGTTACGAAAAATATTGGACATCTTTCATCTGTCACAGAACCATATTTATTACCTTTCTGTTGAATGTTTTGTATTATTGCCTGACTTAGTATTAGATTATTAGTCTTTTTCTGATTGACTTCAAAGAACTCTTTCCATATGGTAGAGGTTATCTCTTTTTTTTATATCGGTTATATATTTTTTTTGCCTAATTGTCCTTCGTATTTTGATTTATTTGTGGTGCCTTTTGTCATTCATAAGCTTTTGGTGTTTATATAGTTAGGTTATTAATCCTTTATGTTTTTTTTATATTTTTATCCTTCGTTAATATCATGTTTGAGTTTGTTCTTGTATTCTTATGTAAATATATGATTTTATTTTTTACACTTAAATCTTTGATGCATTTGGAATTTATATTCCTACTTGGGTTGGTCATGAGAGACCCAGAAAGCATTTATTAAATTCCACCTATATCATTTATTAAATATACTATACTAAATTTGCCGTATTTCTGAAATTTTTTTCTATTGCATTGGACTTTGAATCAATACCACATTGTTCTAATTACTGAAACTTTGTATTATGTTTAAATTTCTAGTGGTCTGGGCACTCATTCTTTTTCAGATTATTCTTGGTTTTTTTTAGTATAAACTTTGAAATTAGTTTGTCTACTGCTTTAAATGGCATTATTTTAATTTGGAACTCATTAAATGTATACACTAATTTAGGGAGAATTGACATATTTATGATATCAATGTTATCTATCTAGAAACATGGTACGTCTTTCCATATTGTTTTAAAGTTTTCCTCTAAGAGGTCTTTCATGTGAATTAGTTTATTCTTAAGTATTTTTTCTTACTAATGCTAATGGCGTCTTTCTCCCCATTATCTCTTGTAAGCGAGTGTTGTCAAATGTATGAAAGCTATTGATTTCTGTTTATTATGCTTGTTCCCCATTGTAATTCTGAATTCTCATAGTGCTTCTAGTGGTTTTCAATTGATTCTCTAATGTATATTTTATTAACTCCAACTAACTAATTCTAAATTCTTAAAGTTTAGAAATTGTTTCTTATTTTAAAATTACTGTTTCACTTAAATTCCCCACTGATTTTTACTTCTTTCACTAGAAAACACTTTTATCATTTTATATTGTATTGCAGATAACTGTTAGAAGTTGTTCTGTAGTAGACTGAAATAGACCCTAGGTTTGTAGTCACAAGATGTGGATTCAGATTGTGGTTCTGCCATTTACTAGCCGTGTAATCAGAAGCAAGTTAATTTTTGTCCCAATACTTTCCTTTTCTGTCACATGGAACTAATATCAGTAACTAAGATACCCCAGATTTGTTGTGAAAGTTAAATGAATTAATGTATGTGAAAATTATAGACTTATAGTAAGAACTTGATAATTATTTATGTAGCAAGCATGAATGTTCATATCCTGTCAAAAAAAAAAAACAAAAAACAAACCCATTGCCAATGAGTCCATCCCATACTAGATCATAAATACCTTAAGAAAAAAGCAAACATGTCCTTTTTGTCTTTGCATCCCCACCTTTTTTCAGAATTCTTTGCCCAGAATAGATGCTCAGAAAAATATTAGGATTATTCATTTTTCCCTTAATGTGTGTAGTATAATTTGGGTACACACTCAGTACTAGGAATATCTTTATAAAGTCAACATGTTCATTACGATTAAGAATAATAGTCTGCTTATGAACACTGGGATAAATCTGAAGTCAGTTCCTCAAACCAGGAAAAGAATTGCTTTGGATATATGTTTTATTAAGATGTGCTTGGGATGCTGGCATATCTTACAAATGCGTAGAGCCTTTTAGTCTATGCTTTGCCTTTAAGCAAGTTTTAAACACGAATGTTTCTGATTTACAGACATGTAATTTCTTTAGAGTTAATTAAAATTTAGATGTTTTTACTACTAATTTACCTTTGGTACCTAAACAGTTCTTCAACTTCAGGGCAATTTGTAAATATTAATATTCTTTATCTCATATTCATGAGAGTATATAGTATAAACATTAAAATCTTAATATATAGATTCTTTATAGTAAAGCTAAATTTTCTGTAATTGCTTATTGAGTAATTGAATGAATAAATAAATTCATTGGGTAGTCTATTTTCTTGTATTTTCATTCTCTGCGTAGCCTGACTGAATTATTCTCTAAATTGTGGCAGTAAGTCATTTTTGTTAACAATGACATGAAAAACAAAGAACCTGTTTTTTTGGCAAGACTTCTTTAGAGTGTCCCCAAAATTCATTTTATGTTCTAGGTTTTCTTGAACACAGCTTGCCTGACAGGACTTCTGATGTTTCAACTTTTTAGTTTGGTTTTGAGTTTTTTATTTGATGCTTTGAAATTTTGGATGAAGTCAGAAATTCATGCATTTATATCCCCACACATACTAAGCACTGCTCCGTCATACCCTTATGAGTTATTAAATACAGTAATTAACTGCTTTTAATTTTCTCATTGAATTAGTAAATGTTAATAAATGTAATTGTACTTATCAGAGAAAAGGAAATTTGTGACTTAAAATTCTAAGCACGAAAAACTTCGGATTCACAACTAGATAAATTTAGTCATAAAACTAGTTCTTATGAAAACATCACATTATTTAATGTGACCAATTACTTAAGTTCTCCTGGTTGTCTGAACTTAATTTAATTCAGCCAAACTAACTTCAATTGATAAAAAGATTTTTCCTCACCTTCTTATTTGATGTGTGAATGGGGCATTATGGCATGCTGTAAAGTGTCAAAATAAACTATCAACTACAAGGAACAGTCTTAGAACTTTTTCTTTTAAAGGATACAGAAATAAGATGTAATTGAGGAGGAGAAGAAATTTTGTTTGTGGAAATTATAAATAGATTTATCAAAGAGGAGATTATAGAGACAGAATTTTAGAGCTGAGAGTGACCTTAGAAATCATTTTCTCAAAATTGTTTATTTTCAAGCTGAGTGAACTAAGGCCCTGAGATGTTAAAGACTTAGGCAAGACCACATCACTAGTGAGGAAGGAGTAGACAGTTCAGCACTACTGATTGAAAGGTTGGAGGTTTGAACCCACCCAGCTCTTCTGTGGGAGAAAGACCTGGTGATGTGCTCCCATAAAGATTGCGTCCTAGAAAACAATATGGGGGCAATTCTACTCTGTCACATGGTTCACTATGAGTTGGAATAAACTCGACAGCACACAACAACAACAGCAGAGACTCTCTTAAAGCACAGACCTAACTTTCAACTTAGGCATGATTCTGTCCCCTGTGCTTTTCTAGATATAAGTAAACTGGTAATTGTTTAATAGTTAATGTTTTCATTTACTCTGAATAAGACTTGTCATTTACTTAGTATGCAGTAAAAGAGACTCCCTAGAATAGAGAAGTTTAGTCACCTTAAAAATGAAACTAAGTGTTCAAATACTTTCATGCTTTACTCGGTACAAGTTCTCATTTCTACGCTGATTAGTTAATATCAAGAAATATATACAATATCAATACTGGAAAATCTTCTCTTAAAGATGTGTGCTAAAATATTTTACAGACATTTTCTAACACTTAAGTACCTAACAGACTTTGTGGCAATATAATGGTGCTGCTTATCACTTTGCTTCTGCCTCTGAATTTCTTTCCAAGTAGAGAAATTATAACGTGGAAAATTTGGTGGCCAAAGCACTTTTTCAAGGTGTGGTCCCATTTGAATGGCTTCTGTTTTCGTGGACTATATAGATTCTTTACTCACTAGGAGCCTTTCTGATTTTACCATCAGAGCGGTTGATTCATGTCCTTTTCATCCTCAAGAACTGACAACCACTGGGCATCACCACTTGTCTCATGGAAAGATGACTGGATTGTGTAAAGAGTTGAATAGATAGCTAGATTAGATAAATAGATAGACAGATAGATGATAGGCAGATAATAATAAATAAACAAATAAATAAATAAGCAAGCCAGCCTAAATTTAGTTGGTCTTATCTTCTTAATGGACACCTTTGACCAAAGTAATTGAATCTTTCTGTAAGACACCAACTCTATTGCTAAGGAATTATATGAGAACCAGAAAATGAGCTCAGTCTTTCCTCAGGGATTCTAAAAGTTATAAACATATTGAGAATGAGACTGCTTAGAAATTATTTTTAAAAGACAGCCAAATTACATGAAAATTAATACTAATTCTGGTGTTTATTGTCACCATAAACAGGATGAGGACACTAGTGATTGGGCATATGGTGCTATTCTTTAACAGTTTCTAATTGTTGGATGAAGAGCCGTCTTTAATATCATTATGTGTGAAAGTGGGAGAGTCATCTCTCAACCTAACCTCTTCCAAAGTTTGGGTAGTCAGTCAGTTTTAAAACACACTTATTAAGCATTTTCCTCTGTACTCAATACTTAATTGCCATTATGTTATATTTGGGATAAATTAATATCCATTGCTTTTTATGAGCTTTGGAGAAAGGGTGACATTAATTTGGTGTTATCTGTGTCTGCAATGCTAGTTGTGGGACCTCAGACAAATTAATTTATGTTTTTTCATAAGCCACAGTTTTCTCATTTGTAATTGGGATAACAGGCATACAAATCTCATATACTTGTTTTGTACATGAAATGTGAAAATGTATTTTTGCATACATCACAGTGACTGGTAGATTGAAGTTGCTCAAAAAAAAAAAAAAGCTGTAAGTTTTAAAAAAAAATTTCAAATTATTCTGTAAGAGATAAATAATAAGATATCAAATAGTGAGAGCAATAATTGAGAATGACATCATTTGTTTGAGAGAAGCGTGAGATTAGAATTTCTTTAGTGAATGCCCTCCTGCTTCTAGTTCTAAATACATACCATCTGAAGACAATTAATATGTATATCCTAGCAAATCAACCAACAAATCAGAGTAGGAGGTTAGAAAAACCTTGAACTTATAAGCTATTGCATGCCAATTCCAAGGCATAAATGTATTATAAGTAGGACTTTATAAGAAGTTTTAGGACTTTATAAGAAAATAGGCTATTGAATTTCTTAGATGATTTTCTGAAGAAGTCCAGCATTACAAAACTATAGTCAATGGGGAGTTTTAGCTACATGTGATAGATCAATTCTGAGCCCACCAGGCATCTGGTGAATGGCTCACAGATGTATACTGGTGGTAGTTGTTGGGTGCCTTCAAGTCAGCCCTGACTCATGGCAACCCCACGCACAAAGGAAGGAAATGTTGCTAGGTACTATACATCCGTGATCAACTGGCAACAGGACCTTTGTGATCCTAGGGTTTTCATTGGCTAATTTTCAAAAGTAGATTGCCAGACATTTCTTTCTAGTCCTTCTTAGCCCGTAAGTTCCACTGAAACCTGTTCAGCATCATAGCAACACTGTAGCCTCCACTGACCTGAGTTGTAGCAGAGCAAGAGGTAGATTCACCGGGAATCCAACATGAGTTTCTTACATGGAAGGCGAGAAGTCTACCACAGAACCATCATTGCCTTCATGTTACCCTTTCTTGAAAATGGGAGAGGTTTAGTTTGTTTGCTTGAATGTTTTTGTGACAAACTAAAGAACAGTGCAGAAAAAATGCAAAACAATAGGTGAACATTTTCTTAATGCCTCTGTGTCAAGTTTAGTCAATATAATGTTGATACTGTCTAACAGTAATTTGTTTTTAAATTCATTGTGGTTATGACACTTAAGTTTTATTTCTCAAAAAATAACCTGCCAAATTCTATAAAGCTTCAAAATTGTAGCTTGGTGGTAGGAACATATATCAAATATTAAAGTATAACATGTACCTATGACTACATATTTCAAATTCAGTTATTAAAGTAGAAGGTTGTATAATTCTGTCCTAAAGTAGGGGAAGAAAATATGTCCTTCTAAAATGAGGAGAGGAATATTAGAAATGCTTGCTTGAAACTATACCTAAAAAAGCATTAAATTTGGAAATAACTTGTTTATGATCTTAAAAGTTCCTGATATTCTCTTTGAGAATTTTCCAGCAGTGTTCTCTAGTATATCTTATATTTCCTTAGCCTGTGTGAGTCTGTTTTTTATATTTGCAATGGAAACAACATGAGCTCAAAAGCCTACTTTTTCAGGTTCTTTCTATTTTCCATAATACTGCTGGTACAGTGTCAGGGAGACTCATTAAATGAAAGATCGTTTTATGGCGTTTCTGTAGTAGCTTGTGCTTTGGTCTTCTCTGAAAATATATTTATATATCTGTGTTTGTATATCATATTTATATTTCCCACCATTTTAAGTATTCAGTTATGTCCTTGACATTCCTTTTTATTTGTTTTCTTATTTATTTTGGTTTCAACGTTTCTTACCTTATTTACATTGGAGGAATTGATACTAAACAATTTATTTGAAGTTTGACTCTTTTTTCTATTATATTAAAATTGCTTGAATTCTTATTTTAAATATAAATGCATTTACAATAAATAAACTTGTATTTCTTTATGTATAAAAGTAAACATCTATAAATTTAATAGATGTTCAGTGAATGCTTGTTTATTGCCATAATAAAGATCCAAAAGTATCTCTCAATACATATATATTAAGAAATCTTCTGGAATCCTACTTATGATAATACAGCAAGTATCACATTGAGATCTTAGCTCTGATGTAAAGAATGCTAGATCTATAGCCAATTGAATGTCTTAAACTTCTTCAGTAATTTGTAAAAGATATAGATTTATGTAACGCACACACTATTCTAGTCATTAGCACATATTTAATATTTAAATATTTTAACATTTAATATTCAATAAAAAGGACGATTTACAAGTAATAGTAATTTAATATTAAATATTAGATTGATTGGATGATTTCAGTCATTTAATAAAATTACAAATGGCTGGATTTGACCAGAATATTTTTGATCTATCTTTCCTTATGCTGACAGTCTAAAGTCTTAAAGAAATGTTGATTTGTAATATAGAATTTAAATAAAAGAACCAGTTTAAAATAATTTATTCCATTCAGCTGTCAAATACAGTACTAACTCATTGCCAGTGAGATTATATCAAATTTAATTAGTAAAAACAGTTACCTGAAAGTTCTTCAGGTCCCTTAAAAAAATCTGCATCATCTTGGGAATTTCATTCGGTTATAAATTCCAGAGGATCATTTTATTCTGTATTATGTTATCACAACTGAAAAAATTAAATAGAAGATCTGGTTTCAAGTAGTGAATGTGCCACAAACCAGGGGTATAACTTTAAATTTATTTTGCCCAAGTTTGAACCATAGAAAAGTAGGTATATGCATACCTACTCCTTTCTATGCTATATTGATTCATGAGCTTATTAATGTGTGTGAACAAAATTCATTATGAGTTTGGAGTTCCATTAGTTCAAATAATCGTTATTAGGATGATCATTATTACATGTGACAAATTTTCTGTCCAGTTTCTAGTCTATTTAAAGTCATTCAGCAGAGATGATTGTATAAAAAGATAATTTTTCAACCATTTATTATAAGAATGTTTATATAAATTGGTTGAGATTTTAAGCTAATATCAAAACCATTTCACATTTTCATATATGTTCTTTGTTTTTATTTGGCATATGTGTGTATATCCATATGTTAAGTATCTCTAAAAAGAAAACCAAAGGACAAGGAAGATTCTGATACGAGCATCTTTCCTTTAAACTATCATTGGCCCCAAACAATCATACTCTTTCTTACCTGCTCTGATGACCTTCTGGATTGGAGTTTCAGAGAAACAACCAGAGGTAGTAGCTGTAGCTAGATGGCAGCTGGGACCATACGGATCTCAGCATTCTGCCTTATGGCCATTATCTTTGTTTCTATCTTTATGCTGCCACTATGTCTCCTTCTTGTGCTCTCTCTCTGTCCTCTCCTCCCTGCCTCCTCCTCTTCCTGCCTCTAGCTCTCATTGCCCCCTGTAACTTACCCTTCCTACTTATTTTTTTTTTCTATTGATACAAGATGAAACAAGATTCCCTAATTAGGAAAATTTTTGTAAAATATTTTTTAAAGTGTATGTAGCTACCATTACCTAAGTCCCAAAACCATAGTTAACAATAGAGGAAAAATATTATTTTTGTATGCATTACCAATTAGAGTATATTCAATTATAGATCCTTTAAGGACTGAAAATAATTTTAAATAAATGCAACAATTTTCTCATTTTTCTGCATAGGAATGGATTGTTGCTGCAGTAAAAAATTAATTTGACACTAACAAGAAAGAATAGTGAGTAATATCGTTTCCCCTTCCCCAACTGCTGAAAATGAAAATATGTCAGCATCAAGTCATTTTTGCCACGTCCCTTGTTAACAGCTTTTTCAGGATGGGTCATAATTCTGTGTTTTGTTAGTGTCTTAACTCCATAGTTACATGCTTAAATTGTATTCCACGTTGACTTTGTAGAATATGTGTACATATATTTTCAGGATACCCTGTGAATGATGGATCTCATTCTTGAGTTATTAGCAACTTTGTCAAAAAATTTACAAGCTTTGAATGAAGAATAAATTTATTAACATTAGGATAATAATTGATTTTGATGTTTGGAGTATGTGTATGGTGTGTCATTATATATGTCTAAAAAAGTAAACTTACTGTCTGCCTGTCGCCAGGAAAAAAAAAAGTGGGACCTAATCAAACTGCTGTGGGGTCAACCCTTGTGGTTTTAAAGGCCCTTAATGTTGTCCAGCTGCAAAATAAAAGGAATTGGGAGGGGAAGTTGGAAGGAGTGGAGGGGGTTGGGGGGGAATGTGTGGAAAAGAACAGGGAGTCTGGCTTTTATTTTTTTTTTTAAGTGAGTTCAGTGCCAGCCTGGACATTGGCTGTGCAGACTATTGAGCCATTGTCTGCTCCATTTCCAGAATAGCCCCCAGTTAATCACTTCGGCTTTGAAGGGAATTTCCTCGTGGAATTCTCCACAGAAAATCTAATCAACTGACCTGCCCTCTCAACAATGGAAGGCTTTTTTTCTCTCTTTCCCTTATTGGGGCGGGCTCTGTAATGTAGCCTTTTGTGCAGAATGAACCCTCCCAGTAGGGGTGGAGAGCGTGTGTGAGTGACTGTGTGTGTGTGTGTGTGTGTGTGTGTGTGTGTGTGTGTGTGTGTGTGTGTGTGTGTGTGTGAGAAGAATGCACACTATCTCGTGTTTGTGAGTATGTGCTTACTCCCTGACCAGATGCTGCGGTGCACGGGGCAGCCACCATCTCTACGTGCATGTCTGTGTAAGTGTCTCTCTCTGTGTGTATGTGCCTCTGTCATTTCATGTCAAAGGTACATTACCTGATTACCTTCCTTGCCTGCCAGATTTTTATCTAGATAATTGGAACTGCTATGGAGGCTGTGCCTTGCCAGCCAGCTTAGGATCTGTAAAGCCATAGTTTGTCCACCTTGTTATCTGTGGCTGCCTGGGCAGAGGAAATTAAAGAGATCCACAGACAGGGGAGCGCTTTCCACCCCCGACCTCCCCAGCGATCCCAAACAGGACAGTTTATTAGTACTGTCTTCTTGTTTTAAATTTGGGGGGTTTAGTTTTGGGTTTTTGTTCCCTTGTGTGTGTTATTTTGGCATGTGAATACCTATTCCCCCTCCACATCGCACATCGTATTTTATGGAGTTTGGAGCTGAGGAAACTTTGGTTGGGTTGCCAGGACGTTCGCACCACTTTGTGGAAAGCACGAGCTAACAGAGAGACCGACAGAGTGAGTGACAAGTTGTTTACAGGTTTCCTTGAAGGGGCCTCTGCTATATTTCAATCTGTCAAAGTTGCTTTTCTTCCCTCAGAACAATGCCTGATTGTTGTGTGTGAGTGTGTGTGTGTGAGTGTGTGTGTGTGTGTTTCCGTGTGCGCACGGGGAGAGAGAGAGAGCCTAGAAAGGGGTGGGAAGGAATAACAATTCTTTGTGTAAAATTGCTATTACTAACGTTTGTTTTTTTTTTTTTTTTTGCGTGTGCTTAATTAGTTAATAACTGCAGTTTAATCGGGGTTCTGTTATGATCAGACTTCTCTTTTAATCAGCAGCAAATGCATTTCAAAAATCCTACTTTTTTTTTTTTCCGTTTGTGACTTTTATTATTTAGAGGAGAGAGTATGGGAGACGCGTTAAATGAGTTGACTTCTCACATTCAGTGATGTCTAGGAGGGAGAATTAAAAGGAAAGGACAGGAACCCTGAGGTTGTGCCTTGCAGAGGAGCGTGCGGCTCCGTGGAGGGGGGGAGCGGCCAGACCCCGCTGCTGGAAGTGTGCTACCCCTTTAAGAGACTGGTCAAGGAGTCCTAGGAGGGGGGGAGTGAAAGAGAGAGAGAGAGAGAGAGAGTGAGAGAGAGAGACAGAGAGAGGGAGAGAGAGAAAATCAATTGGTTTAGAAGGTTTGGAATCACTTGACAGGTTCAGTTGGAGACCATCATAGGTGGCTGCTGTGACAAAGGGAAATTGTGCTTTTCCAGCATGCTTACTGACCCTGATTTACCTCAGGAGTTTGAAAGGTGAGTACAGTTCCCCCTCCCTAATATATTGAAGTACAACTCTCCCATTTTACAGTAGTCTCTGAATCAATCGGAAGATGCTCCCCTGAAACATGTTTGTTAGAGAAGCCTTTAGCTAGTGCTTCTGCAGGCTTGTTAGCTGGTTTTTGTTGTGGTTGCCCAGACCAAACTGAACTGATTTGCAAAGTCTCTGAGATTTCTGCTAATGTTTGTTTATAGATTGCGTCCTATAACAGGAAATTAAATGAACATTAAGCATCTCTCTCTCCCCCAGTCGCTGCTTCTCTCTCATGTACTCTGTTACTTTCTTCCTTGCTTAATATTTTCCCCTCTTCTACACCTTTTTAAAGGGCTTTTGTGCACAGTGTTACCATTTTCAGTATCTCTGTCTCATGTAATTTCTGGGGTGACAGAAGGTTGTAGTGGTGGTTAAAACGGAGGCTGTAAGTTCCTATTTGATCCTTCTGTAAAAGTTTGGAAGCAACTCAGTAAAGCACATGACCTTTTGTTGATGTAAGAGAGCAGGGTTTTTTTTTGTTTGTTTGTTTGTTTTTGTTAAGAAAATTTAACATCACTGCAGTCTATTCATGGATTACTATTGAAATGTCGGGAAAAAAAAGAAAAGGAAAGCAATGGGAAACAGGGGTGATCACTTTCTAAGTTTTAGTGGTGCTTTTTGCGCTAACTGTCGTAAACTGAATTTTGATTTACTGTTTTTTCCTTTTTGCCATGATGGAAATAAGTGTATTTGTAATTAAGTTGGTCTTGTTTGGAGAAATATGTGCACTATCCTTCCATTTGATGTTGTTGCAAGTAAAGTATGGCTTTGGAAGAATTTTAGCCTTCTTCATGTTCCTATAAGTACACATTGCAGTTTTAAAATTTGAGCTCTTATCCCAGCATAAGTTCATTTTTGTGAACTATAAATAGAAATTTGTTTGCCATTAAAAAGAATTCAAACTTTGCATTCTGTATGGTGAAATTTAAAAAAAAAAAAAAAAAAAAAACAGCTAAAAAAAGGCAGGATGTATGATACCCAGGCTTTTTTTTTTCATTTTCATGAAAGCTACCTTCTGTATAAACATTTGTTGTATCTGACTATGCAATGCAAGCTAGGTGCTAGACCAGCTGGTTAAAAATATGCTAAGTCAAGCTGTTCATCGCTCAAACGACTGAATTTGATATGAAAAGACGAAAAAAGAAAGGACAAAGATTAAAACATTCTAGAAGTGAAGCAAGGGAAGAGAAAAAAAGTAGTGAGAATAAAATAATGCTTGAATGTGGTCACACATTAGACAAGTCAATATCAGATCAGGGAAGAAAGTAAAATAACCAAGATGCATACTTTAATACTATTTTCTTTCTTTTCCTCCTTTTTTGGGGGGGTGGGAGGGAGGTGGTTTAATTAAGGTGCATCCTCACTAGATAAGTCCATTGAATGGTTGAGCTTTCTTAACAGTTTTGAATTAATTTTTTTTTAAGTTCCATATGTTAACCCTTTAAGTTAGCTGGCTTTTATTTGGAAATATAGCCTTGTTTCACGTACAGAGATTGAAGTTATTTAGACTGGAATATACTGTTGCCTGATGTGGCAATTTGCTAATTTAACACAATAAGTTTTCTAGGATACACACAGTAGCACTTATATGATAATATTCTTTAATTCTAATTATACTTTTTGAAAATAAAACTCTTGAGTCTGATTTGTAAGCCTGTTAACAGACGGTTCTTATAAAAAGGTAGTTACATATTAACAGGCTATAGCCTATTTCTCTATATATACAAGCTTCCCTGCTGTGAACTTTATTTGTATTTTTTCAATTATCTCTTTTTAAAGCAAACTTTTCCCTTTCCTATTCTGATGCTCAAATCTCTTAATATTTTTTTTTTTTTCCTCCTGATGAGAATTTCATTTTTTGTCACCCAGAGGCATGGCTTTCTAACTGGCTAATTAAATAACCAAGTGATAATCAGTAGGATTGTTAGTATGGACAGCATATTTGGAAATATTAGTAGCTAAAATAATTTTGAAAAATATCATATGGGGTAAAATTTCTTAATAATTTCCCCTGTGGCTGTAATTGGTAATACATACAGAAATCTCAGTAAATCATTACTATTTGTTTACACTGAATTTCTACGGGTGAATGTGTCTATCTAGTCACCCACATAGAGTATTGATACATCATGCAGACTCAATATTAAGTATTAATACTATCCAAAGGAGGTAAACATAATGTAACCACACTATCATATATAATTAGCTTTTTTTTTGCCTTTTGAACTATTTGCAACTTTCATTGTATAGGTAGGTGATTTCCATCAAGTGTTAATTTTTATTCTACTTGCTCACCTGCTATAGATAAGTTTTTTTAATGAAAAGTTAGTTAGAGATCTAATTACTTTATGAAATAAAGAATTTTGCTCTACAATACATAAATAAGTTGGTTAATGAACGGCGCAAGTATTGTGGAAGTTTTATGGGTTCTTTTTTTTTGTAATTTCAGTGGTATTGCCCATCTTCTATTATTCCTTCAAACCTGTAGACTATTTGAAACTTTAGAGAATATTCAAAACTTAAATAATTAGGACCAAAAATTTTATATACATTTGTATATGTCTATTGTATCAGCTCTAGAAATGAACATGATCAGTACTCTCATACCAATAAACAGTTGTTAAATCATTGAGAAGTGGTAACCATTTCATTGTCAAAAAAAGTTCAGGAGATAGAGCAAGCTAAACAGTGATTCTATAAAGAGAAGAAGTTGAAATATTTTGTTTTTATTTTCAATCATCCTATCATAATTGATTATGATTAATGAAAAACACATATTCTCAAGTGGGAGGCAAATAGGCAAAGTATATTCTAAAGAATTATTTGTAAGAAAACTCTGTTGCATCGTACTGTTTAGAGGAAACATAACTGGCACCATGGTCAAAATGTTAATAATAGTGTCATTAGAGTGAATGCTTGAACTCTCTGAAATTTTTTTAAACATGTCAGTGAATTTATATATTTAACTGAAAGTAAATAATGAACCATTGTTTATGTGACTTAAGGTGTTTTTTTTTTCCTTTGAGAACACTATTTCTTTATATACCTATAATGAAAATATTTTAAAATAATTTTATTAAATATCAATATTTTTTAATTCTGATGAATGAAAATGAGAAATTTTTGAGACTTTCTATCAATATTGTGTTAAATTTCCTTTATATTTGTCTTGTTTGATTACAGTGTAATAGTTTTATGACTAAGCTGCTTGTTACAGTTTGTACTTGGCTTATGTTAGAGACAGTTTAAAAGTACGTGTAAAATGATTGCTTGAAAAGACAGTTCTCATAGTGTCTAGAAAGAAAAAAAGTTGAGATCAAAGGTAGTGAGATGAAGCACATTAAGCTTATAGTATAACCTATTTGATTGCTTCTCTCAAAACGGGTGCAGACAACAGACTGCCAATTTTATAGATGTTGAAGGAAATACTAAAAGAACAAAAACCTTCTGTCATGAAAATGAACTTACCTATTGTTTATTTTCCTACCAAAAATATTTGTGTTCAGCTAAAGAAATAATTTTTCTCTCATTAGAAGAGTTTTAAGTGTTTTTCTGAGGAATGACATATAGATCAGGTACTGTGAAGAACTAATTTGTAATATTACCATGAAAAATTATTATTATTGGGTTGTGAGACTATCCTCTCTCTGACATTAGTTGTACTTCAGTTACTTAAAGTTAGACCATAGCAATAAAATACTCATTACTGAGATAAATTCATTTAGCTTAATTAGAAACTTTTTTTTTTTTTTTAACTATTGTACTCGTGAATAATAAGTCCCTTCAGGTCAGCAGGTAACCTCTAGGTGTGAGGAAAGTTATGTGTTCACATTCTGGCACCTAATGGCAACTGTAAACCTGTACGTTCTATATTATGTTTTCAGGATGTTCTGATATCCACCTTTGCTCATTTTATTTATTTTTCACATACTACTATTTTAGAAGAAAAGGTGACTGCAACTGATTATAGATTTTAATTACCATGTCAATAATTTCCAAGTTACACAAGCTAAGATATTGGTTTGGAATACAGCTTGCATGAAGCAGTGAATAAACTACACTTCTGTCACATTCATGCTGGAGTACTGTCCCGAAGACTTGGCAGGAGACCTGACTGATTACCAAGAACAATTAAGGGTTAAATGTCAGGTGGCATTGTGTACTGATCAGTGTTTAATAGGTCTGATAGATATACAAATGTGTGAATTTTATAATTATTTCACATGGTGACCCATTATTTTATGTTTCTCAAATATAATAAGCACATGATAAAGTATTTACCTGTTCTTAGGGAGCTTTTAACTAAAATCTATATATGCATCATACGCGAGAGGCAAATAATAAGACCTGTTCTGTTACTTAAGCACATTACTCCTCTATAGAATTAGAAGCTATTTCAAACAGATTAAATTCATAATGCATTTAGAAAGCAAAATTACATTCATAGGGAAAGTCTGCTTTTTATTGCCTGTTCTTGCCACTACCAAGTTTTCGTCCATCTAATGAGTATACTGTATAATGCAGATGTGCATTATGTAAGTTGAACATCTCCCATTTTATAGATTAGTTACTAAGTATAACTGGTGGATTTTTGTGTTCTTTCATACTTTGTTATTCATTTATAATTTTAAGGAGATTAACCAACTGCTTGGGAAATAACCCAATCTAGGTTTTCTCTTCTACTAACTCACATATAGTTCCAATATGCCAGGTCACTGATTCAGATGGTCTCAACCAAGTAAAAAAGATGATCAAATATTTAACCAAAGAATGAAACAGTTTCTTTCTGTTGAAAAAATTTTGTTTGAACAAGAAATATCCTAAAACATAGCAGTCTTCCTTCCTTCATTCTTTCCTTCCTTCCCTTACGCTAATTGATAGTGTCATCGTTTATATTAAATAGAAAATTATAATGCTATCTAGATGAACACGATCAAGTGATATTTTTAAAGAAAGTACATTTTTAAAGATTGTTACTATTCTTTTTTAAGGGAACAGTGTTTATTTGGACATTGTTTAGGAGAATGTCTCCTCTTCCTTCATTTTAATCAGAAACTGATGACGATTCAGGAGAAGACCTGTTTATCCTTTCTGACATCTGTGTATTTTCCTGCAGTTGGGAAGCTG
Organism: Dugong dugon; assembly: GCA_030035585.1. NCBI lineage: Eukaryota > Metazoa > Chordata > Mammalia > Sirenia > Dugongidae > Dugong > Dugong dugon. Next base: position 171,701,429 of record CM057465.1, read on the forward strand.
TTCTCCTTTCTCTTTAGCCTTATCTATTCTTCTCCTTACTTAATAGTTGGGAGTTCATACATCTCTTCTGGAGATATTGTGGCGTATGGTTCTGCTTGTCCAATAGGAGGGTGTTGCATTTCTCCACATGCAGTATCCTTTTCCCTTGGAGCCTGAGAGTAAAACCTCAGCAGTACTCCCTGCCTTTGCCAGCCTGAGGAGTCAGAGACTCAAAGTTGTTCCCAGCTCTTGCGCCTTCATTGTAGAGCTGCATTCTGCTCAGTGGGCTGCCGAGAAGGACCAGACCGAAACAAGATTTAGAAGAATTCTGGTGAGAACTGTTTATAGGGATATGGTATTTTAAAAGAATGTAGTAAACAAACAGAATTGTGGCATCAACAAAGATAATTAGCATAAACAATGTCGTTTTAGGACAGGTGGTTTAAAAAAACAAACAAAACAAAAAACTCAAATATGAACCCAACTTGAATGCTGCCAGTTTGGAACCACTGAACCTTAATCTGTACTTCATGAGAATTACACAGGTTTGTTGAGAAACTTGTTAACATGCTTTTTCTTTTTCTTTTATATCATTTTCCGGTCATTATGCCCTTTTGTCACCCAGTTTGAGAGTAATTAATCTATTACAAGGTAGTTTAGGGACTCTTTTCCCATAAAACATGACAGAAGTAAAATTAAAAACAAAAACTTATAGATGTTCCTAGACATTTGAAATCAGTGTTGAACCTTAAATCAGTTCAAACCCGAACTCGACTCATTGTATTTCAGATCTCTCTTCCTTTTATTTAAGTAACATTTCAGTCACTTGGCTCTTTATTGTTAATACATTTATTTTTGTCTTGCCTTACAACTCAGAGATTCATTTATTGCAGCTGAATCATCACTTGTGTTAGGTGTTTGTTTCTAAGTGTTGCTTCTTTCTTCTGACTATTCTCTATACCTTAGTGAAGGTGGTGCAGCAGCGTATAAATGTAGCTGGTGATCATGCAGTATGAGGATGCTAGTTATTGTGAAACACAGTATCTAAACCTACTATGCTGTTGTGGTGCATTTCTATCTGGAGACATTTAGGTTTATTACTAAATGATGTTTTTTGTTAATGTCGTTTGCTGAAATATTTTGACTTAAATGAAATGTGGAGTGTGGTGAGCAGAAAGCTGTTTATTTTTCTTGCATTAAGGACTAAAGTTCTTTATTCAAGTTAAAAAGATACTTTTTTCTCTTCGTCTTCTCGTGGAGAATGGAGACCAGGAATTGAAAATGGGTATCTCTGTTGTTTTGTGACTCTTCCCTTTGCTGAAAGGGAAGTATTTGTGAATGAGTGTTGGTTTCTTGGAGTTATAAAGATGTGTGTAAACTAGTAATCCGTGTCTCATTCATGTGCTATGGAGATTTCTCGTACTTCAGGGACAAAAATAATTTGGCTACTAACGAATTAGGGCTACCTGCCAGTGCCAACACATACTGTAGGTAAGAGTAACACTATAAAGAAAAGCTGCTGGCAGCAAATCCCTTTAAACTTTCATATGTAACAGCGTTTCTATTTCTGCTCTTCACATCTTTGAAAGAATGTGTGTTTTAGAAGAGAAAATGTTAAAAAAAAGAAAAAGAAAAAGAAGATATGATCTTTCTTAAAAATGTATGTGTAGCTCCGGTTTAATATTTCTTATTGTCAAGACACATAGAGTTTCATTATGTTCTGTGTGCCTGTCTCCTCTACCCATCACAATCATTCCTGAAACTTAAGAATCAGATGCGTAGAGGATAAATGTAATATGAAGAAATGAGATTTATATATACATAGAACTAAAAAATTTAAAAAAATAAAACACCTCAAAATCTGATACGATTTTGACATTGGTAGTTTAGGAGAGTTAGATCCGCTGGGACACTGAGCAGCTATTTCCTAAATGCCGTGTCCTGTCCTTTAGGACTTCAGGTACATCTTTAGAAAAGATGTTGTTAATGACTTAATCTAGTAGTAAAGGAAGACACAAACCCAAAATATATTTTCACCAAGAAAACTTAATATTTTTAATCAAAATCTATTTCAAAATTATTTATTACTGATTTTGACTTTGTTTTTATATTAATTAGGATCAAGGTACCAAGGGGGTAGGTTGTTTTAGAATTGCTCCATGGAATTTTTACATACGACTGTTGACATACCATTTTAAACCATTTTATATCTTCTAATTTAAAAAAATCCCAATGAAAAAGTAATAAAACACTGGAAATGAGAAATATACCTTCACATAAGAGAACACAAAATGCAAAAAAAAATTATTCATGCTATTAATTTTCCTTAATAGTTAATATAATTGCTTGGCAAAGTTCTAAAACATTTTTATTCTGCTTGCAGAGTTAAGGTACTCTTTGTTTACCTACAGGCTTCCTTTCAGTTATTTACTCTGAGCCAGAGTTTGTTGGGCAATAGTTTACAAAGTCCAAAAACTTTTTTTTTTTACTCTTTTCCTGGTCTCCCATTGTCTTTCCCCTTTTTTATTTGCTATTGGGTTTCCTAATATGTTTGAAAAGAGTTTTCAGAAATATGTCACATAAAATTAGGGTTAATATGTCCTTTCTTCTTTCTTACCTGCACTACAAGTGATCTAGGTTGAAAATTTGTTTAGGTTAATGCATGGTCTTCCCATGATTTAGTAGAGGAAGAAACAAACTGGCGGTCAACTTATTCAATTTCTGATTCATTAACTAACTCAACTTTGACCTTAAGTGAGTGATAACTGAATATAAAATATCAGATTCAGATTATTTGTCATCCCTCTCACAACATCATCAGGATGTGAGGAAAACTGCTGTAAAACATTCAAAGTACCATTAGTCAAACAGAACACCTAGGAATGGAAAAACAAGGATAACAAAGAATGTCATTGCGGAGGGAAGAATATATCCCTCTAGTCTTAAACAGAGCTAGAATTTGGGAAGTAGAAGAAAAGCTATTATTTTAAGAGTCCTAAGGATTATATAAATATTAGTAGTGTAATTGTGTCTAAAAATCTTAGCTTTCCTGGGAAAATAAAATGCATCTAATTTGACCTATAAACAGTTTAGTAATACTTAATGCTTTAAAAGCATTCTTCTAAAGAAATGAAAGCATATCTAAAAGATCCTGATAGCAATTTGAAGAATCGAGGTGAAGGAGCAGAATATATTGACTTTTATAAGTAAATTAAAAGATAATTGAGGGTCACTAACTGTTTTGTGAAGAATTTAATTTGGGGAATGTAATAGTTACACACATATATACATATAAAATTTTAGAAATTCAGGAGAATCTTTCTCACTTATACGATAATTGATCTTTGAAAAATTCCCACCAAATCCCGATAAAGCTGAAGTTTTGGGAAGAAAATCTTGAAAGCAAGAAATATTTTATAGAGATACAAACAACATTTATTTCCACTTTCTTATTTACAACACAGAATCCTATGGCGTGAACTACAGCGACATATAAGAATATTCCAGATTTAAAAACCTGAGGATGATATTGTGGTGTCTATATCCAAAGAAAATTCTGGGTTCAAGAAGTTGGATGAATCAAAGTTTACCTGAGTAGTATTCAGGGATATTTGAAATTTGAGGTTGAGTGAGATAATGAGAACGGTGAGTGTTAGAGGCCTAAGGCGTATATATCAAATGGACAGTATGTAGTTTTTACATGAATTTTTAATATTTGTCCCAAAGAATAAAATAACTCACTCTTTTTTGGAAAAAGTTTATATTTGTCAGTATCTTAACTGATTTTTTTGGAACTGTAACATAGTAGAAAGTGTTACTAGCTGAGTGTAAGATTAATTTCTACTTCTCTACCAGCTGTGACCTCTGTAGGTATAGTTTCCATCACCCGTTGCCGTCAAGTCAATTCTGACTTAGTATATACCATCTATAAAATGAGCAGATGGGTGGAATGATTGCTAAAATCTCGCAACTCTAATATTTTGTCACTTTAAACTACATTTGAAAGGTCCACATCTCCTTACTCTAGTCTTCAGAATTCTTGCATTTATGCAGCTATGTGAGTATTCTTATATAGGAACAAGTAATCACAGTGTGTTTTAGGAGTCTTCAATCTAAGTAGTATGTATAATTCTCACTTAGCTTTAAGTGTCCAAGGTTTTCTATGAAATGTTTAAAAAGATATGATTGTGTTTTTAAAAGTCTTAAGTACACCAGATCAGAATCTGCAACAATCACAAATATTTTGAAAAATAAATTATGTAATTATATATGAATTACTGAACAAGGCACTATGGAGAAATATGAAAAGCATGAGAACGGTAGCTTAGGTCAAACAGCTGAAAGTATAAGAATAAGGAAAAAAAAAAAGAAAAGATTAGACAATAGTGCATTAGGACCACATGGTAGCTACAGACAGTATTTGTATTTGTATGAATAAATGAAACATAGGGCTGAAAAGTGGCAAGATCAACTAAGATTACAAACAGGTACTCCAAAGAAAAACTTCTAAATATTTCTCACAATGAATTAAGCAACTGTTAGCATTAGTTTCAAACTAGACAATCTGCTATCCATTATTGCTCGTTGGCAATTTCAAGAAAAGAAATGTTAAACCCTATGAGGTAAGGGAGTAGAGCAACAAACAATGAAAGATGCATTTAGAAAGCTGTATTATCTGACAGAACAAGCTTCACATGTTGTTAATGTGGTACATTTGGCAGATTGCATGCGATTTCTTTTGCTCAATACTTAAAAAAATGTAATTATGCCATCAGCAATGTAGTCTTTGACCGCATACCTAAGGACCTTCCATATCATCTATACCTTCAAACTATGAGTATAATGGAATCCTTGTACAAATGAGTTATAGTTTTAAATATAGATTCTGATATTTGGGATGACATAGGAATTGGCTAGGTGATAAAAATAAATTCTTTGCTTAATAATCATGATGTGCATCTTTTATTTTATTCCTGCTACTTTTAAATTGGGAAGAAACAATGAGTTGTTTTCTTACTCTCCTGGTACAGTTACAAAAGACTGCTTAAAAAAATAAAATAAGAAAAAGAACCTTATTGAACCGGAACTACATTTAGAATTAGGACCAAAGTGAAATGTGCAAATATCCTACTGTTAAAGCAGAAAGAGAATCTGGAAATCATCCAATTGGGCAACTTACTGCTAATATATTTTATAATCCAGCATTTAGTGATATACAGTGTTGGCATATGTTCCTACAGATTCTAAATCAAGAATTAAAACTTTGCAATGTATAAATCACTTAAATTCTTTGGGTTTCAGTCATGCATCTATAAAATGGGCTTAAAAAATGAGTATAAAATTATTTATCCCTGATGCTAGTAAATAGACTTACATTTATGAAAATTTATAAAATTATTTGAATATCTCTGAATGAAAGACATTGAATTCAAATTTTTTAAATTAGGTTTTTTTTGGCAAATGTAAAATGATCAGTATTGTAATGATCAGTTGCAAATCAGAACATTGATGATATACTAGTCTGATATTTGAAAACTATTTTATCATGTAAAATAATACCTGTAAAAATTGATTAGATTACTTTTTAATTTTGTAGATAAAATAGTTGTTTTAAATGCACTTAATGATTATTGACCCCATATCATTTGTACTTAAATAGCAATATAGCTGTAGTTTCCTCTGGCCGTTTACTGCTAATAATTACATATTCTAAAAACATTTAGTTATAAGATTTAGATGTCATTTAAATGTAGGAAACTTGAGATACTAATTGTCGTTTTTGCAAGTACCTGTATATCAGATATTTAAATAATGAATTTACTGACTTAACATATTTCTGTGCATTAACCTGTGTGAATTAAAATTATTTGTGTAAAAATGCAAAAAGGTAATAATTTTATAGAACAAATTATTGAGCAACCAAAAACAGTGATTTTCTTTTAAGGTAAGAAAGGTCACATACTATTTATTACTTCCTTATGTATTATTTGTGTTTTGAAGATTAGGAAAAAAAAAATAATTTGAAGGTACTATTATCTATACAAATACAGTACATTATAGATTTTTACTAGTACAAGCAACAAGAGAGGCTTTGCTTTAGCTCATATTCTACAGACTATTGGTGAAACATGAGGAAATATACAGATTTCTTTTTATGTACAACTGTATGACCAGGAAACAAAATCACTCAAGAAGCAGAACACTTATTTTTGATATAAAATTGTTTTCCACTGATATAATCTGTTGAAAGCCAGAAGCCATGCAAAGTGCTGATACCAATTTAAGAAGATGATCTTTTGCCTTAATTATACATCTGGGAAATATTAGCTGAACATTTTGTGGAGAACAGTGAATACCTTAGTTGCCGGTTGTAAAAAATGCTGCTAATGATCAACATAGTGCCAGTGTTTTGATGGCTAAAACCTAGGCTGAATATGAATACAAAGAACACGGCTGGAAAAAAAAAAAGTGCACATTTTATACAAAACAGATTTCAACCATCTGCTTGGCACTTAAGTTTGTAACTATAGGCGCTATATGAAAGAGACCACTGTCCACGTTATGAATAGTATCACTTTTATTGGTACCTTAGAGAAACTATAGGGTTTTGACAGCTTGTAGAATCAATGAGTTTCTTCAGCTGAATAATGAAAACAAGAGCCTCAGCCAAAATTTTGTTCCCTCTATAATCTCTTCTATGTCAATCTTCTTATCCTAGCAAAATGGGTTTTGCTAATAAAGCAGGTCTTAGTGCTATACCTCAGAATATTAAAATATACTAGAATATTAAAATATGCTACGCAAGTGGCCCTTAGGACGAGAACCCCAGATGGTTATGAGATAAAGTACTGTTTGCTTTAGGAATAGGTTATATTCCTGAATCTGTTGCCTGAATACTATGGTGCATGTCAAATCAGCATGGAAGTTAATGGTCCAGAAGCACTTCTGAATTTAATGCTTTCCCATTTGTTCTGAATTTATAGTATTAAATCAGACCAGTGCTGTTTCATCACTAGTTCAGTAAGGAAAAACCATGCTGTAGATAGTAAATTATAGACAAAATCTAATTATTTGACCCATTTCATTTACCTAAAGGTGAGGGAGAAATACTAAAATGCTCAATAGAAGAATATTGGTAAATATTATTTACTAGAAGCTTTTGAATTTGTAGAGTAGTTGGTCAAAACTATGATAGACTGTTATTCAGCACACAGTAGGCAATAAGCACATTTTTTACTAAATAATAATTTGGCCTATTGTATTTTCCTGAGCTGAAATATATTTTGTATTCTTAAATATTAGGAAAACTGGACTTACAAGAATGTGTTGCTTATTGATTGGTTTAGAGTGTATGATTTGCAAAAGATATATTGAGACCTTTTAGCTAATGAGGAAGAAGTATGTGAATTAGTAAAAAAAAGTATAAAGAAATGTTCTCAGAATCCCTGTATGTCTGTGTTGTCCAATATGGTAACCACCAGCCGTATGTGACTATTGAGCATTTGAAATGTGGCTAATCTGAACTGAGATGTGTTGTAAGTATAAAAGACATACTGGGTTTCTAAGACTTAGTTTGAAAGAAAGAATGTAAAATACCTTACTAAGAGTTTTCATATTGATTACACATGGTAATAATAATATTTTGGATATATTGAGTTAAATAAAATATATCATTAATGTCATTTCACCTGCTTTTTACTTATTTAATGTGGCTACTGGAAGAACTAAAATTACATGCATGGCTCATATTTGTGGCTTACTTTACATGTCTGTTGGACAGCAATGTCTATGGAGGAAGAAAAATTAAAACTTCTATCCCTAGATTGTAGTAGTTCACAGCTCAATAGGGTAGGAATGAGTCAGAAAGACCTAGGTTTTTATTAACTGTATTCCTTCTTAGCTTTCTTCTACAAGAAGGTAAAATTTTGTCACTTTAAAAAAGCCCTAGTAGTAACAGTGACTTACACAGATCCTTATATAATTTACCTGATGAATACCCAAGAATTTGAATTCTCCAAACTTCATGAAGTTACAGTGAAAAGGAAGATATTTGCTTAAGGCTAGCATTCATTATTTTTAAGGTTACCTGTTTGAAAGAGCAATTCTAAATACTTTTTGAAATACTGTAATATGTACTTCTAATTTCTCCATTGGGTTTTAAAGAAGTTTTTGTTTGGGTGGTAATATCTTCAGCCTTTTCACCCCAGATGATGCTACACGTAATTTCTTCAATCGACTCACAAGATATGATCCCAGCTCTTTCCCTATACATATAGATATCTATGTATAGAGATAGATGTAAAGATAGAGTTAACATTCAGTATGTAATTATTATGTGCCAGACTCTATTATAAGTGCTTTTACATGCACTAGTTCACTCTGTCCTCAAGCAATCTTATTTTTCATTCCCATTTCACAAATGAAGAAAATGAAAAACAGAGAGCAAAACAGACTTAATTTCTCACAGGTAGTAAGTGGCAAAGCTGGAATACAAACCCAGGTAGTTCAGCTCCAAACCCTCACTCTAAGCACCACATTGTAGTATTGATCTAGATAATGAAGTGCTTCCAGAATGTTATAATTAGTGTTTATTTTAATGGAAGAAATTTCTTTATTCATTCTGCAAATATATTTTTAATGCTTACTATTCCAAGCATTATTTCAGTTGCTGGATAAATGTTAAAAATACAAACACTATAAATTACGTACAATTGACTGTGATATAAACTTCCCGTTTCCCCTCGCTAAATAATTCATTCACAGCACAAGGTGATGTGCGAGGTGGTAGATATCCAGATCATCTTGACACTTAGTGAAGGGTTTCTTGGTAAAGTCTGCTTGGAACTGTTTTTTCAGAGATCCCAAGTTTCAAATTGCATTATAGATAGAAACTCTTTACTGGGAGACATGTAGCTATGCAACATTTCTAAAATATCTCTTTCTCAAGCCCTTTATAGACAACCACCTATTGAAATAACGTCTTCATAGACGGGCAATGTCTTGGCTCAGGAAGTTTATCTCATTATTTTTTTCTGTTTCAGTCAGTGGTAAGCCTCTTTGTACTATAGTCATTTTTAAGTATGTCAGCATTCACATATTATATGGATATATTAATATGGAAAACTTTGTGATGCACTGGAAAATAATGGTGCAATGAATATGATAATACTCCTTTGCTCTAACTTGTAGCCATAACATAATGATATTATTGGGTGGCAAGAGAGAGGATTGGTAATTTTAAGTAGAACACTCTATCAGCTATGACAATAAAATAATATGACTGGTAAAAAGACTGAAAGTTCATAGAAACAGTAAGGCATTTGGGAATGAATAACCTCGTGGTTTTAGTCCATTGGAATTTTCAATTTTACTATTAAATCAACATAGTTGTGAAGTGATCCATGGATCTCTGTATTAAGTATTGATCTTTTAAGTGTTGCTCCATATGCACGTGTGGCTGAGCCTTCTGGTGCTTTCTTTGATTTGTTGATTCCTCACTCACGAGAGACCGTGTAGCTTTGTAGCTGCGGTTGAGCTTTGGAGTCAGACTGCTAAAAATTATTTTACAACTCCGCCATTTATTAACTGTGATTTTTGCAAGTTACATACCTTAATTTCTTCATCTGGGAAGTGAGGATTATAATCTCATTTTTAAGCCATTTTACTGCTTAAATAAGAAATCATTGTAATTTAGCATGTCTGGGAAATGTGCATTATTATTTCCTTTAACAGATTTCAGTCACTTAGAAAGAGTTCCAAGAATATTCCATATAATATGGCAAGTAACACTGGACTGTTGTTTGTTGTGAGCTGCCGTAGAGGTGGGCTCCTGACTCAGGGACACCCCGTGTACAATGAGGCTAAACATTGCCTGGTCTTGTGTGTTATTCCCATGATCAGCTGCAAATAGGAGCATTGTCATCCATAGGGTTTTCACTGGCTTATTTTCAAAGCTAGATTACCAGGCCTTTCTTCCTAGTCTGTCTTGGTCTGGAAGCTTCATTGAAGCCTGTTCAGCAGCATAGCAACATGCAAGCCACCACTGACTGATGGGTAGTGGCTGTGCATTAGATGCATTGGCTAGAATTGAACCTGAGTCTCCAGCACAGAAAGCAATAATTCTACCACCCAACCATCAGTACCATATAATATTGGACTTTATACTGATATATAAATATCAAGTATTTAGTAAATAATATTGAAGCCAGTGACTTGGACAGGATATATCAGAACTCTGACTGCTTCCCAAAAGGATTTTGAAATATTAAAATATTAATCTCATAGAAACACTTACATTATATATATAATACATAAAAAATACATATATTTATGTTACATAAATATATTTTCATTTACTTTATTTAATTTACTATATTATGAAATATATATATATATATATATATTACATAAATGTACATACATATATTAAAATGAGGGAAGATAATTATTTCTAAAACCTTGGCTAAAAATAACTCTGTTACCTGACAGCCATGATGAGATTTATGGTTAGCATGTTCAGATAAAAAAAAAAGTTCATCAGTTTGTCAGTATTCACAATTAGTTTGGGGTGCCCTGATGTTTGAGGGAGTAGTTTATTTTATGAAGCCTTCAGTTGTCTTCAGTAAATAGAAGTAATGCAGAAGATTCAGAGCCTTCTTCATATTGCCATTTTTAGTAGAGACAAGATAAGAGAAAGAATACTGAATGATAACTTAGTGAAGGAAGACATTTCTGTAAGTAAACTAATGTTTGTCAAGTATGTAGATTTCCTGATGAAAGGATACTGGCAGATATCTAAGAAAAGGCTAACGTGTCTTTTACACTATCTCCTTTAAATAACAGTTGTTACATCCAGGCTGTTGCTAAGAAATGAGAAACAATTAGTTCTTGACTGAGCTGTATTCTTGCCTAGATTGAGGGCACGCCCACCGCTATCCTTAAATTGACTGTTGGTGTAGAAGTATATAGTAACAAAGTAAGAATTTTCCTCAGGAAAACACTTTGGGATCTGCTCAGGTACCTGAAGAACATCCCAGTGAGACCCAGAATCTTATTCAATACAATACAGGAGGAATTATCTTCATTTAAATTTGTTAAGTATGTTAAGTTCTGTTACCCATTGTCCACTCTGATAAATATGTGCAATTTCCGCAGATTTTGAGCAATACTGGATTTCAGTGAGCCCTCTAGATTGACTTAACTTGGAAAGCTATCCCAAGTTAACTAAATGAATTAAAATAGCAGATAAGGTAATTTTATATGCTTTCATATGATGTGGAGTCCTGGGTGGTGCAAACGGTTAACGTGCTCAGCTCCTAAACAAAATGTTGGAGGTTCCAGTCCACACAGAGGTGTCTTGGAAGAAACGCCGGCAGTTTACTTGAGAAAAATCAGCCCTTGAAAACTCTATGGAGGGCAGTTCTGATCTGACACAGATGGGGTCATCATGAGTTAGAATCAACGCAGTGGCAGCTAGTGGTGGTGGTGGTTCATATGATTTAGTAGCACATCTACATTTAGAGCAATGACACAGAAACATTCCCATCTTGGCATATGCATGTAAAATATTTTAGTGAACACTTACTATGTGAATAATTTGTTTGGCAGTAGAAAAACTGTATCACTGTGAATAAAGAGAAGGAAGGAAGTGAGTGCAGGAAAGAGTGAAGTACATAAAAACATTTTACAATTTGTGACCGTATGAATGTTGTTGTTGTTAGGTGCCGTCGAGTCGGTTCCAACTCGCAGTGACCCTATGCACCACAGAATGAAACCCTGCCCAGTCCTGCACCATCCTCACAATTGTTGCTATGCTTGAGTCCATTGTTGCAGCCACTGTCTCAGTCCATCTCGTGGAGGGTCTTCCTCTTTTTCGCTGACCCTGTACTTTACCAAGCACGATGTCCTTCTCCAGGGACTGGTCCCTCCTGATAACGTGTCCAAAGTGTGTGAGACACAGTCTCACCTTTCTTGCCTCCAAGGAACATTCTTGTTGTACTTCTTCCAAGACAGATCTGTTCTTTTGGCAGTCCACGGTATATTCAGTGTTCTTCGCCAACACCACAATTCAAAGGCATCTGTTCTTCTTTGGTCTTCCTTATGCACGGTTCAGCTTTCACATGCATATGATGCAACTGAAAACACGATCCTTTAGGTCAGGCGCACCTTAATCCTCAAGGTGACATCTTTGCTTTTCAACACTTTAAAGCGGTCTTTTGCAGCTGATTTGCACGATGCAGTGCGTCTTTTGATTTCTTGACAGCTGCTTCCATGGGTGTTGACTGTGGATCCAAGTAAAATGAAATCCTTGACAACCTCAGTCTTCTCTCTGTTTATCATGATGTTGCTTATTGGTCTAGTTGTGAGGATTTTTGTTTTCTTTATGTTGAGGTGTAATTCATACTGAAGGCTGTAGTCTTTGATCTTCATCAGTAAATGCTTCAAGTCCTCTTCACTTCAGCAAGCAAGGTTGTGCTATCAGCATAATGCAGGTTGTTAACGAGTCTTCCTCCAATCCTGATGCCCCGTTCTTCTTCATATAGTCCAAATTTTCGGATTATTTGCTCAGCATACAGAATGAATAGGTATGGTGAAAGGATATAACCCTGACACATGCCATTCCTGACTTTAAACCACGCAGTATCCCCATGTTCTGTTCAAATGACTGCCTTTTGATCCATGTACAGATTCCTCATCAGCACAACTAAGTGTTCCAGAATTTCCATTCTTTACAGTGTTATCCATAATTTGTTATGATCCACACAGTCAAATGCATCAGCATAATCAATAAAACACAGGTGAACAGCTTTCTGGTGTTCTCTGCTTTCAGCCTGGATCCATCGGACATCAGCAATGATATCCCTGGTTCCACGTCCTCATCTAAATCTAGCTTGAATTTCTGGCAGCTCTGTATCGATATACTGCTGCAGCCACTTTTGAATGATCTTCAGCAAAATTGCTTGCATGTGAAATTAATGATACTATTCGATAATTTCCGCATTCGGTTGGATCACCTTTCTTGGGAATAGGCATAAATATGGATCTCTTATGAATAGTACCACCATTTTCTATTTTCAAACTAAAGTTTGTCTGTAAAACTAATGGTTTGATTTTGCTATAGTTATTTTAGAACTACTTTTTCTGACAATATCTAGGCACGTATGTATCATGATGGCAAATCTAAGACATAATGGCAGAATTGATTTTATACTTGCTGTAACTGAAATGGAAACCCTGGTGGTGCAGTGGTTAAGAGCTATGTCTGCTAACCAAAAGGTCAGCAGTTCGAATCCACCAGGTGCTCTTTGGAAACTCAGTGCAGCAGTTCTACTCTGTCCTGTATGGTAGCTGTGCTTTGGAATCAACTTGACGGCAATGGGTTTAGTTTATTGTTTTTTTTTTTTTTTTTTTAATGTGGGGGGTAACTGAAACATCCTGGTCGTCTAAAAACTGTTACAATTAATCAGATATAGGATTCTTCTTCATTTTACCCCTCCCCTTTTTTTCTTTTTTTCAAAAAATCCCAAGTCTATAGAAAAGTTGAACGCATAGTACATGGACATCCATATAATTTTCATCTAGTTTCAATAACTGTTAACTATTGCCTCATTTGCTCTCTTTCTCTCTGTATATATATATGTATATATGTGTGTGTGTTTTCTTTTATGATGCATTTGACAGTGAGTTGCAGTGATAACACTCTTAAGAACGAGATCATTCTCCTACATAACCACAAAACATTAGTACACTCAAGAAAGCTAACGTTAATACAAAAATATTATACAGTTCATATTCACATTTACTAATTTTCACACTAATGCCTTTGAACGCTTTTTCTTTTTTTTCCCTTTAAATCCAAATCAGGTCAAGCATTAGGTATTGCATTTAGCTGGCATGTCTCTCTAGGTCTCCTTTAACTGTAAACAATACTCTCACATATTTTTGTCTTGACATTGACATTTTTGAAGAATCCAGGCCACTTGTCTTATATTAAAAAAAAAAAATTGCCATCAAGTTGATTGCAACTCGCAGCAACCCTATAGTGTCCTGACAATTATATTCATGTTAGATACAGAACTTTCAAAACAGAGATTAGACAATTGTCCTTTTTTATATCATTAAAGGTTATAATTTTATCTGTCAGAAGTGAGTACATACCAAGTTCAGATTTAGGTATACAAAATTCATGGAGACTATTTTTTTAAACTTGGAATATTAAGAGATCTAATCTGTGGCGAGAATGCTTCCTGAGCCATGGTGTTTTGTCCTACATAGAATTGTTTGGGACTAGTTGAGAAAATAGCCCAAGACAATATCAGAACTTATTTAAAAAGTCTCCTCTGAAGGTTGACCATAAATACCAAATTATTTGCAGGCAATAATCTAAGAATATTGATTACAAAGTCTATGTAATGGAGTGTGTAAAAATAGCATGGCAGAGGTGTCTGACTTCTTCTAACTTCACCAGCGGGAAGGAGAATCAAGATCAACAGCCCAAGTCTGATTCCTATGAGGTGGAGGGTAGACATGCCCCCTCTCTCCAACCTTTTTATCAGTTCTAACACCAGCTGTCCCTCCCACTCTCTACTTTTCTGTTGGGTTCCATACTTCATTGCAATGGCCACACAGAACTCACAGACAATACTCATGATTATGAGGTTAATTAGAGAAGTAACAGGTTACAATTCAGGACACAATTCTTCGATCAGGACAGCCTCTTCTCAGCTGTGCCTGCAGGCAGGCCTCTCTCTGGCCTTCGGCGCTCAGCCCCTCGCCTTTCGGACCTTCAGCCTCTCGGCTCAGTCTCTGCCCTGCTTGGGCAAATGTTACAAAGCTCTTTAGCTCTGCCAGTAACTGACTGAAGTCACCCCACTCTGCCAGTACGTATCGGCCTAAAGGCACTCAGCTCTCTCTTGCTTCGTGGGTTGGAGAGCCTAGCTCCATAGACAAGTACCCAGAGGCCCCTACTCTGCCAGGAAACCTTCTCCCCAAAGGCACTTGGCTTTCTTGCTCTGTGGGTCAGCACACCCACTGCAACTGCCTTGCTTAATGTGCTGGGAAACTCACTGCACCATCTTGCACTGGTCTCCTGGTTCTGCTTCCTCTGCTATGGCTGTTTTTCTGCCACTGCTTCTCGCTGTTTCTTGCCATATCTGTTGTTAACAGCTTTCTCTCTCTCTGTTTCCTGGGTCTAGGAGGTTCTCAGTGCAGGGATCCTGGGTCCATAGGATGTGCTGTATTCCTAGCTCTTTCTTGGTGGTAATGAGGTACCCCTGTCTGCCTCTGTGATGGCTCGTTTTAAGCCTAGCAAGATGGCAAACCTAATCAGTCCCCTCATTAGGGATCCATAACCTTATTTGCTTGCTCCCACCCCTACAAGGGTGCCATACACCTTATTTGCATTATTAGCAAGCAGTCCAATCCTTTTGGTAGGACACAAGCACCTCATTTGCATTGTCCCATCTAGTCATTTGTTAGGAGTTACAAAGACTATGGCTAGAAGGGCCATATTAAGTAATTCACTGAACTGCCATAAAACTGTATTTGTTAAATTGAAATTCATAATTAGAACTTCAATTTTTGCTCTCTCTCTATTTAAAAAAAAATCTAGAAGACTACTACCTCAATCAAAATAGATTCAATTGTTTTACTTCTCCTTCATTCAGTATTTTCACTACTTAAAAATCAGAAATAATCTTATTTAATATTTCTAAAATGTTGGTAAATTTTTCAAGAAACTTAGAACAGCCTATCTTCTGTTTTAACTCTTCTCCTCTAAAAACAAAAATGAAACCTGTTGCCGTTGAATCGATTTCTACTCATAGTGACCACTCTAGAATTTGATAAATATGTCAAGAAGCTATAGACTAGAGATTCTTTCTGTCACCAGTATTTTCCAATCCTGTACTGTAAGTGCTTTATGCCATGCCTCTCTATTTAAATGGAGAAGTCATTCATTTGAAAAGTGCCCTTGCCTAGAGGTAGTGTACAGCACAGACTCTGGACTTGGAAGCTTACGTTCGTGTCTTGGCTCTTACTTCCGTTAGTTGTGTAGCTTTGGGCTAGTTAGGTAACCTCTCTAAACCTCATTCTCTTACATAAAATTTTTTTCTTGACTGTTAAGTAAATGAATGCATGTAAAATGCTTAGAATGATGCATAGGTTATAGAAGCACTGAATAAATATTTCCTATTTATTGATGATGAATTGTCAATATATGCAATTACTAGTAGAGATTTCTGAATGACACTTTGAAGTTAGAACAGGTTTTTAAAGCTGCAGTAGAATGTGTGTTTACTTGTTCATGCACTGTTTAGACAATGTTAGCTGCTGGAGACTTAACAATGAGCAAGACACACGTAGCTCTTGTCCTCATCAAACTTATAGTTTATAGCGGAGACAGACCTTAAGCAAGCAATTGCAATAAATAAAGGCCGATGTGAGTGGAGAAGTACAACATGTTATGGGAAAGCATGGGGAACCTAATCCTGGTCTGTGTGTTAAGAGAAGGCTTTTTGGAGAGGGGATGAGAACTAAAGGTGAAGAATGGTATCATGTTCCAGACTTGGCAGTCACGTGGGTCATGGGTGTAGGCTCTAGTAAGATTTTCTAGTTTTACGAGTCTGATACTACCATACACGAGATGAATTCCTTTGGTTAAGTTGATTAACTTCTCTCTGCCTGCCTTAGTTTCCTCATTTATGAAATTGAGATAATAATAGTACTTACCTCAAAAACCCATTGCAGACGAGTGGATTCTGACTCATACCAACCCTGCAGGACAGAGTAGAACTGCCCCATAGGGTTTCCAAAGCTGTAAATCTTTATGGAAACAGATTGCCACATCGTTCTGCCATGCAGTAGCTGGTGAGTTCGAACCACAGACCTTTCGATTGGCAGCACAGCGCTTTAACCACTGCGCCATCAGGGCTCCTATTTACCTCATAGGTAGGATTTAAAGAGATATTTCATGGACAACTCACAACAGTGCTTTTGACATTGTATGAACCCAATAAATGTTGGCTATATCATCAGAGGATTAAGTTTGTGCAAAGTCCTGATAACACTAGTATTAATCCAACTGAAGGACCTAACGCACCTGAATTTCTTTCTTAGATACAGCTATGCAATAATCACATGTTGCAAATTTCATTTCACTTTCGTCCTCCTCCTCCTATAAATAGTCAGAGTTAACTGTCTTATACAGATTTACATGAGTTTAATCTTCAAAACATAAGTCAGAATATCAAGCTGAGCATATTTATATTTTTCCTTGGGTGTATTAATAAAAAATGGCCTTTAGGGAGAGCAAAAAAATAACCTAGTCAAATTACTGCATTCAGGTAAATTTTAAACGGGTTTGAATGAATTACAAATGAAGCATTATACCAGTGTTCTTGGAAAGTTTACGGAACAAAATCTGCTTTACCAATGTGAACAATTTAGCCATTTTCTCTGCATGTTACCCTTCTCTCCACATGACTCAGTAACACAGTTACATTTATTGGTTGTTTACTTAATTTTAATTCACTTCATTCCACTAAGGTTTGTGAGGGGTGAGAAAGGGAGCTTCATATCGCATGGTTTGAATTGAAAAGAGAGGTTGTGTGGTCAGAATGAGGATGAGTGGAGAATTTGTAGGAACCTTTGGCTTTGAACAGCCTGTTGATTGTCCCCTTTTATTAAATGGAAATACTAAAAATGATTTAACTTGATTGAACTCTTAAGTTGTTATTATCCTACTCCTTGATGGAGCCTGGTAAAACTTCATTTTTTCTTAACTGCAAAATTTCTAAATATAATATTTTCTGTTGATTCAACACAAGCTGTTCTGTACTGTTTTGATTTTGAAAAATAGTAGTTCTAAAAATTGTCTTCAAAGGTATTAGATATTCTCAGGTGAAAACGTGTATATTATAAAAATTTTTAATTGTTATAGTAGATAAGTGCAGATTATACTTATCTTTGTCAATGCTAGTTAATCGTATTCTCGTGTGAATTTACTTATGGCCAGTTGGGATTCATCTTTTAGGAAAGTTGTTGGTTTGTTGTTGTTGTGTTGTTGTTTCTTTCACAGTGAGATTAAATAATTTTAACTCCTAATAGGTTCATGTTTAATTTTTGTATATTGGATATGTATTGCCAAATGCTCAGATAAAGGCCCGCTCCATAATCTGTAAACCATGAGCCATATGTTGTAGGACCCAGAATTTAATTCACTAGCCAATATTATTCAGCTCATACTACAGAATTTAAACTTTTTTTTTAATTAAGAAAAAAAAGTAAGAGTAGGAGATAAATGAAGCAACATTGAGTTTCTAACCATTGCTCAACTGATAGTTTTTGCTTTTTGTTTTTTTGCTTTTTCACTTATACCATTGTCTAATATATAAATTAACTTGTTCCCATTTGTACGGTAGCTTAAAATTTCCTATTAATTTGTTGGTTTTACACATTTTGATATGGGAGTAATTAATATTATAGGGTGAATAGGCCATTGTTATCTAAGGAACTGCTCTATGTAGTATAATAGCAAAATTATTTGCTGATTGTTCCACTTGAAATTTCTGCATTGTTTGAAAAAGCAGTACTTTTTTTATGTTCAGGTTTTCTTTATTTTTATTTTGTTTCTTAGAAAGCAGATTAAAAAGAAAGATTACCAGGAAAGCCAATTAATTTATAATCTCTATTTGGATATTAGTTTTAAAAATATACTTATTTGCCATAATCACAGCTTATGGATTATGAGTTGACAATTTTAACAGAGTAATGGATAATAAAAATTGAAACATTTAAATGATAGAGAATTTTCTTTTGTGTTCCTGGTTTTTAAAGATCTGAATTTTTACTTGTTATTGCTATGCTACCCACTTTTATTAGCTAAAAGACCTTTGATGTTTAAAGATGACTGTCAGAAGGATAACTAAAAAAAAAAAAAAAAAAAAAAAAAAAGTCTTTTTATTTAAAGCCAACTAGATGAACGTGCTCTCTATCCTACTGTTCCCAAGAACAACCAGCATTAATCACCTTATTTTAAAAGACAATTTTGTAATGGGATGAATGTTGAAGAATAAAGGAAAGTGTTCATATTGTTTGATAATAAATTTAAACTTTTCTATACTTTTCTTATTTTGACTTAGAGATGAATGAAATGCATAAAAGTATTTTTAGAGATATACAAATTTAGATGTCAATAAAGTATTAGAAGTGAAAAGTTTCACACATCTTCCCAGTGTCAGTTTGTTGGGACTTACTGTTAAAGAGTTCTTTTCAGTTAAAGTGTGACTTGTTGATTCCCATAAAATTCCTTGGCACTGCGCAAGTACTGAGCTCCATTAAGGCCGGAGAGGAAAATCCACGTTTCTGCCTCACAACGGTCCTCTACTAGTAGATGTTGAATCTCTGAGATCTTGGTTTTTTTTGGCTGTTTGGACTCAAGGCAGGTCCTTTGTGTTTTCTGGTACCTGGTCCTACTGAGCCTTCGTGGCTTTTGCTCCTGTATTTTCTTTGGACTGATCTGTCTTCCCTTCAGGTCTTGTTACTGTATTTCTCCTGGGAGCAGCTACAATCCAGTAACCTTCCTCATTTTCCCAACGGATTTTCACTGGGGAGCTCCATGACTGTTAAGTGCCCTGGTTCCGTCCTCTCTCACTGCTCCTTGACGCCCCTGCCTATTAGTTGGGCATGCACTCCACAGCCATCTAATGGACATTAAATCATTCGGGTCCTGGAAAATGTAATGCTCTCTTGGAGACAAATGAATTTGAAGGTGACCTTCTTTGTGACATTGTGAGGATCTCTACATTTCGTGAACATGTAATATCAACACACTAAAAGGTACTGAGCTTGGTTTGATTCAGGACCTTTCAAGTACAAGCCATGTAGAGCAGATTACCTGTGGTTCTTGAAGGCAAAGTGAAATCAAACAGAAGTAATATTTTGCATATTTGTGAAAGATGAATTTTAATATCATAGTTTTTTCCACCCTATGGAATAAAATATAGATGGTATAACTTGTCATTAAACTATGATTTAGAACGATTTGTAGGTATTATGTTTCCTGTGAGGTAAAGCAGAAAACTAAGAGTAACTATTTTATAGTGATCATCATCATTTTAACAAAGTAAAGTATCCTCTGCTAATTATGAAAAGTATACTGTTTCAATATTTGGATCTTTTAGCCCCACTTGTGTGTATGTATTTATATATGTATGCGTTTACGTATCTATGTATATGAAGTGATGATGAGAGAGAGAGTTACGTGTCAGCTTGGATATAAATAGAGAAGTTGATGAAAATGAGAGGGAGTGGCTTTAGTAAAATACCACGGATTCTTCATAGAAGTGATATTCTTCCGGAGGAAAGGATAACCCTACTTTGTTAAAAATTATCTGAGAACTGAAAGATCCCTAAATTATGTAGTTTATTTTAGGTGAATTCAAATAGTTGCTATAATGATCAGAGTCAGTGAAAAGAGTAGTTTGTGAATTATAATGTAAAGAATTTATGATAAAGTTGATATATATATATTCCAAACTACAATAATTTCAGAATAACAAAGCAAGGGATGTCCTGTTTAAAGTTCAGCTTCTCAAATTAATTTTGATTGTTTTAATTTTCTTTTTATTCGTATTAGCTAAATTCTTTTTCTTCTTTTTAACTTTTAGTACTGAAGATGGTTGATAAGAATCATGGAGTCTCTTCTGGTGTGCAACAAAAAATTCTTTATCCTACTAGCTAATGCAGCTCTATTTCAGGTCCTCTTTGGATTAGGCTTCTTAATAACTCATTCTCTTCTGAAGTTTATGAACCATCCAAGCCAAGTTTTTGAGAACTGCGCTTCCCAAAGACTTTTTCTGTGTAGACCTTTATGACTGACAATCAGAACTCCTGAGCTGTGGTACCTATACACTGGTCGACACTATTTTTTTTAAAAATCACTTAAATCTATCATCAGAATGATGCTTCTTTTAGTGGGATAACAATGGATGTGGTAATGCTTTAAAACAAAGAAACAGTGTTAATAGGAACAAAAGCATAGAATTTTAAATATCCTAAACATGATCCATAAATTTAGTTGTCTTAACTGGAATGTTGATTAGAAATAGACTAAACCTATGAATGGATGATTTTATATCTTTATAATACTTTATCTTCCCTGTAGATGATTCCTTGCCTAAAAAACCAGAGCTTTGAACCCATTCATTCACTTCAAACCCCTGCTGATAATTTGCATTTCCACCCCAGATATACTGAACCAGAATCTACATTTTAACAAGATACCTAGATGAGTCTTATGTATAACTTCCTGGTACTTGTTAGAAATGCAAACTCTCAGCAGGGAACTTGTTAGAAATGAAAATTCTCAGCAGGCGTTTGAACCAGAATGAACTGTTCTGAAGCCCTGTGAAAAACAAAGCTTATATTTTTCTCCCCTCAGAGTAGGTGTATAACAGGCTATGAGAAGTTCTAAAATAAAGAAAAAATAAAGAGGGCCATTTATCATTGCTTCCCCCTAATTTATTTGATGAGAGAAACTTTTCTTACAATGCCTTAATTTGTTAGATGTACCAAAAACCGAATCCATTGTCATTGAGTTGATTCTGGCTGTGACCCTAAAGACAGAGTAAAACTGCCCCATAAGGGTTCTAAGGCTGTAAGTCTTTAGCAAAGTAGACTGCCACATCTTTCTTTCGAGGAGCAGCTGGTGGGTTCAAACCACTGACCTTTCGGTTAGCAGCTGAGCACTTAACCATTGTGCCACCAGGTCTCCTTCAGAGGATGTACCACTGAATGCAATACCAAAAATGTCTATGTAAAGAGATTCTATGAATGTGAGGGTGAGTGAGGGATATCAGTTCAGGTTCAACCAAATTAAATAATGCAATAATATAGTAAAAAAATCTGATTTAGTCATTAAAGTATCAAGTTTTCTCAGTGTCACAGAAATATCACATTGACTATGGAAATAGAAAATTCTGGCATGTTACAACTTACCCTTTCTGAGCTTGTGTTTTCATCAGTAAAATGTGGTTAGTAATACATGCCTCCAGGGCTGATAATCAGCTACTATGCTCAGGGTGGCTGTATTTGTTTATGGATAGCATCCATTCAAATTGGCCAGTGCCCTTGCTAGACCTACTTGTGAAGTATTTAAATGATCACTTCTAAACAAATCACAAGTCGTTACAAGGATTAAATGAAATAAAATATACTGTCTGTAATGTCAGTATACGCAAGAATAACTTCTGCCAGTTTGTTTCCAAGGTCAGTTTATTTATAGGAAAGTTGAGATGAACATGTAAGTTTCACATTGCTTCCTAAAAAAAAAAAAATTGTTGGATTTCAGACATTTCTCTTGGTAATATCATTTATGGCATAGAATATTCAGCTTGAAACAATGTAATATGGTTATAAACCTCTCAAATAAAGTTTAAAATTAGTGCTGTGATAACAACTTTCCTACATACAAATTACTATTCACCATTCACATTTACTACCCATCTTCATATTTAACTGGACTCTGAGATGGAGTTTTCAAAAGAAAGTACTTTTTTGGCATCTGTGTCTAATTTGGAAACCTCGATGACATAGTGGTTAAGAGTTCAGCTGCAAACCGAAAGGTCGGCAGTTCAAATCCACCAGGTGCCCTTGGAAACCCTATGGGGCAGTTCTACTCTGTTCTATAGAGTCGCTATGAGTCGGGATGGACTCAAAGCCAACAGGTTTTATCTCTAAATTACCAATTATATTTTAAAAATTACATGTGTGAGATTTTTTTCTTGTGTAAGAGAGGAGTGTTACAGAAAATGATATGAACCACTTTACTATAATTTGAATTAGTGAGATGTTAAAAATCATGCTCGTGTACCACTTGCTTGCCACTAAAGATTAAATCTATTCAGTAAATTAATTCAGATATAAAAACTCAGAATTATCAAGACATAAATGCATTTTTGGTGTGTGAGAGAAATTAGATTGAATTCTATCTATACTACAGAGACAAAGCATTGTGCTGATGTATGAGGTCACGACTGTGGTTTGTGATTATATTGTGAAACCATTACATTGCTATGATAACTGCGAAAACTCAAATCTATTGTAACATCTTTGTGATAATTTATTGGCATGACATATGGGAAATACACGATGGCTTGGGTTTTCTATTAACATATTTAATGAGCAAGAATAAAAGAAGTTTAAAATTAAAACTACTGTATTTGTATTTAACCATATGAGCTAAACAAGCTTTTATTAGGTTGAAAATGTTGACCCTGTTGACGTGGTAATTATTCAATGGCCTGAAGTCAAAAACAATATTTAAAATATCTAAAAAATCCTCTCCTTGCTATACTTACTCTGTGAATTTTTGTGATCCATTCTTTTCCGGGAACTCTTTCCTTTACATTTTATATTTTAGCAAATATTCGTTTATCCTTTAAGGATATAACAAATGGGATATAGGATACTGATAGCCTGCAAGTAATAGACCTTACAAATGTAATATTTCTCCATTGCACCTAAGTTAAAGGTGTATCACTTTTACTCGTATCTGAGGAGCATTTGTTGGAAAGAGAAGAAAATACTACCTCAGAATTTTTCATTTTTTCATTTATCTCTAATTTTGTCAAATTATAAGGATTTTGTATTCTACCGCATCACCTCATGTAACTGTTTGATGTTAGAGCCTATCCTGGGACTATAGAAAAAATTCAGGAAGAATTACCACCATAGGAGGTTGCCTAAAGAAGCAGTGATTGCATAGTGTGTCCAGTAAGAAAGAATCAATGATAATGATACTTTTAATGTGGCTTAATCTCTCATGTTAGCTTTATGCAGATTTTTGATATTTCTTTAGCCTTCATAAATTATTAAGATTTTTTTTTTTTTCCAAAAATACAAGCATACCTAAATGTTTTATCTTGGTACAATTGAGTAGATATTTGTTGAACATCTAAATTCAAAACATTTTTAGGCAACATCTGGGAAGAAGAGATGACAAAATTCTTTCCTCAACAACCTTAATTTGAATGGTAGATATGTCTATGTCAGCATCATGGCTCTATGTTATAAAGCAACCGAAATAAATATCCACAAAATAGCACGAGAGTCAAAAGAGGGAAAAGTAAATTCAAACTGTGGAGACTGAAAAAAGTTTTCTAAATATGGTGGCTCTTGAGCTAGTTCCTGGGGTTTGTGTAGGCTCTTAGGGTACATGACATAGGGTACAAAGGACACTCCAAAATGAGTATCAGCGTGAACAAAACTTTGTAATCATGATCAGCTTTGGACAAGACAAGAATCTTAGGTGACTAAGATACAAACTATGTGGAGAGGTTATGCAGGGCCCCAGGCCCCAGGACTGGGTATTCTGTAGGCAATGGAAATGTGTTGATTTTTGTGATGGGAGCAGGAGTTGCAAGATAGGCCTTATGTTAATGTACCTTTCGGCTTTAGCACTTCTTAAGTGAGTAACTGCTGATAACTCTGAATCGCCTACAGCATCTTATGCTGCAGTGTCAGGTACATTCTTGGTTTTGAAGAGCATTTTATTAAATAATCAGGCCTGAATCTGATTTTCTGGCTATTTATCCTACCATTTAGCTAGTTAACTATCTACTGTTTCTCACCTTGCACCCTACTCTCTAGCCACTCTCTCTCTCTATTTTTTTCAATTCTTTGTTCACACTTTGCCTTTGTTTTTGGTTTCCTTTTCTTTATTTTTTAATTTTTTGTATATCCATTAGAGTGTTGCCTGATTTCTGAAGCCTCCCTTGACTCACTGAGGAGATTCATGTACTCACTTCCATGACTTCCATAGGATCTTCTTTCTACCTGTAGGTTAGTGTTTCTCTCTGTTGTGTCTCCTCACTAGATAGTGAGTGCATCAGAGATCCGTTCATCTTTATTTCCCCACACCAGGTACCATATCAGCACTCAATAAACACTAGTTGAACTGAATTGAATTTTCAAACTTAATATGGATTTTATGGCAGATGAACTTTATATATATTTTTAACATAGGATATATATGACACATGTTGCATGCTATGGAAACCATCGGTTCTCTGTAGAATCTCATTTTCTCTGTAATATCATCTAAGAACTGGCTTGAACTTCAACTATGCATGTGAAGCAAAATATAGTAAATCATAGAGAGAAATATGTGCAAGTTACAAGTGACCCATAAATGAAGGCGGATTTCCTGTTCTTCTCTTTGCACTCACACTAACAGAGATATTTTTCCCAACACAAAACCCTGGGTTTATTTTGCAGGTTGTTAATTCTAAATTTAGAGGGGGAAAATGTAAGCAGTGTGTGGATAGAATTGCAAAAACTGTATCTTTATGAAGAATATTAGTAATATTCTTGTATTCTAAATGAGATATTGATAATCAATGGCAACATAGCACTAGACATTTTGTTATTTCCTATTACTTTCTTTTTATGAAGACTGACAGGAAGCTGTGTTGGCAGCTACCACTTTGGGTGGGATTCAGGAGGAGGTATATTAGAAAGAAGTGAAAACAAAGAGTGGTTTGTTCTTTTTCTTTAAGAAGGAGCACACTAGCTGGTTTATGGTATTACTTCTTTCTGAAAAAAGTGAGAGCCCAGGGGGAAATTGTCCAGTGTGTCGACTAGTCCATCTTTTAGCCCTGCAGACTGTAATCATTTCTGTATTCTTTGCCTTTAATGAAATAATTGTTATTTGCTGGAAGTTATGATTGCCATTTTGGATAGACTGAAGGAGTTTTACTTGGGAAAAAAATAAATTAGTAATGGAGTGGCAGGGAAGAAAAGACAGAACAGCTTTTCTGTTTTCCGGTTTGGATTCTGTTAGTGGCTTTGCTGCCTTGCCTGCAGTGATGGGTATTGCCAGAACTTAGGGAAAAACAAAGCTAAAATGGCAACATCTCTTAGGAAAATCTGTAAGATTGTAAGAAGGCTGGGTGGTTGTGGGGAGTGTGAGTTGGAGAGCAGATGCCTTTGGTCTGAGTTTCAGTCCTCACAGTCTGTTTGCTTTCTTGCTTTGAAATATTTTTTGTTTCTACCTCCTTGGTTTACAGGGAGCTGGGGAGGCTCGTTTTTGTTGTTGTTTTGAAATGTAAGTTTGCCAACAAGTGAAACAGAAAATAACTGCTGTGATAGACATGTCCCTTAAGACCTTTGCTTCTAAGGGAAACACCTCTGCTTTATGTTTAGAAACAGAGGCTCCAGTATTCAAATACCAAATTATTTTTGTCTTCAGGGCAATATGAAAATGTAAATTGTCTCTTTGGATTTTTCTTTTACTTTTTTTTAAAGGTCACATCAACTTTGAGGTCTTAGAGCAAAAGTTTCACTACTGCCATGATTTGCTTTTTTTTTTTTTTTTAATAGGGCAGACATTGTGCTAGTGCTGAACAGCTGCTTTACATTCTACTTATGAACGGAAATTTGAGGTTTTTAAAATGTTCTTATTTAATCATAATCAGACCTCTTCTGATTGATGCACTGCTCCTGTTGATTATTTCTATACTTCTTTATTAGTCTTCCTTGGTGGTACAGAACCTACTCAAACTTAAATTCCCTTTGAAAGTGTGCAGTTGGTGGATTATGTATGTAATTGTTTAAACTGTATAGATGGGATAATTATTTTCTATATTTCAACATTCACTCAATGAATACTCTACGTCAGTCACTATGTTAGCCCTAAAAAAAGTAAAATAAAATAAACCCATTGCTCTCGAGTCCCTTCCAACTCATAGCAACCTTACAGAATACAGTAGAAGTGCCCCATAGGGTTTCCAAGACTGTAAATCTATACAGAAGCAAACTGCCACATCTTTCTTCTGTGAAGCGATTGGTGGGTTCAAACCGCCAATCTGGCCAGCAGCCAAGTGCTTAACCAGTGTGCCACTAGGGCTCCTTATGTTAGCCCTAGGTACATAGAAATGAAGGAAGTATAAGTCGGAATCAACTCAACAGCACAGAACAACAACAGCCTTCAATGAAGTTGCCAGTCTCAATAGTTGCCCTACCTATTTACCAATTTTAAAGAAATACACACAGTATATTCTTTTCACAGTATATGCTACATTAGCCTTTGTCAGCACTGCTTATGGACTTTATCTTAAATAACAGGTCCCAAGACTTTTAACCCAGTAAACCAATCCCGTGAATTGTTTGGATATGTTTAGGAAGCCTCGGTAACAGTGCCCCCTACGTGGTTTGTTATATATGTTATATATATGCAGCACATACAAACATATATATGCATATGCCTCCAGATACACCTATACCTGCATGTGCATTTACTCGCATATGCCTTTCTATATACATATATGCATCCATATCTTCCTATGTAACCTCACACGTTTTTTGGTTGTTTTCACTGTTGCTCCAAAATTGTATATGTTATAGCATTTACTGAAACTGACCCTTTTTCTCATGTACTTCTCAGTGTCTTTATTTACCTTGGTCAGGTTGTGCTGACCTCACCAATATTTGGTGTTGCCTTTCCCATCACCAAAAATAACAAGTGTTTACTATCTAGAAATTGATTCACCCTCTCTTACCCTCCCATCCCTAGTAACCATCAAAAAACTTTGCTTTCTGCGTGTGTATCTATTCTTGACTTTTTGTAATAGTGGAACCATACACTATTTGTCTTTTTGTGATTAACTTATTTCACTTAGCATAATGTCCTCCAGATTCATCCACATTAGAAGATGTTTTGTGGACTCCTCATTTTTCTTTATATTTGCATAGTATTCTGTTGTATGTATGTACAACAATTTGTTTATCCATTCATCCATTGATGGGTACTTAGATTGTTTCCATCTTTTTACTCTTGTGAATAATGCTGCAGTGAACATAGGGGTGCATATGTCCATTTGTATCACTGCTGTTATATCTCTAAGATACAGTCCTAGGAGTGGGATTGCTGGATCATAAGGTATTTTCTATTTCTAGTTTTTTGAGAATATGTCATGCTGTTTTCTACGATGGTTGTACCATTTTACAATCTCACCAGCGATGTATAAGAGTTCCAATCCTTCTACAGCTTCCCCAGCATTTGTTGTTTTCTGGGTTTTTTTTTTTTTTTTTGATCATTGCCATTTTTTGCAGGGCTAAGATGGCATCTCATTTTAGTTTCGATATACATCTCTCTAATGGCTAATGATAGTGAGCATCTTTTCATATATTTGTTGACTGCCTGAATGTCCTCTTTGGTGAAGTATCTATTCATGTCCTTTGCCCGTTTTTTGAGTGGATTGTTTGTCTTTTTGTTGTTGAGTTGTTGGAGTTTTCTATATATTTTAGCGATTAGACCCTTATTAGATATGTCTTTGCCAAAGATTTTTTCCCAGTCAGTAGGTTCTCTTGGTAAATTCTTTTGAAGAGCGTAAGTATTTAATTTTTTTAACTGATATAATTAATGAAGTTTACATTTCAAGTTAGTCTCCCATACAGAATTTTTTTTTAACATACATTGTTATGAGACCCCAACCTCTCACCCCATTCTGCAACAGCACACTCCACCCCTCCACCCCTGATTCCCCACGAACATTCAACCAGTTCCTAACTCTCTGTCTTCCACTCTCATCTCTGGACAGAAGCCGCCCCTTTGGTCTCTTATATCTACTTGTCTAAGAGGCACATTCTTCACGAGTATCACTTTATGTCCCACAGTCCAGTCCAATCCCTGTCTGAAGAGTTGACCTCAGAAATTGTTTTAGTTCTGGGGTGATGCTTTCCAGGGCGCCTCCAGTCTTAGTCAGACCATTAAGTCTGGTCTTCTTACTGGAATTTGAGTTCTGCATCCCATTGTTCTATTGCTCCATCAGGGACCCTCTGTTGTGTTCCCTGTTAGTATTTAACTTTTGGGAGGTCCCAGTTATCTAATTTATCTTCTGTTGTTTGTGTAGTTTTACTTTTGTTTAATAGACTATTTATGCTATAGATTAGATGCCCTAGTTTTGACCCTGTGTTCTCTTCCAGGAGCATTATAGTTTTAGCTTTAACATTAGGTCTTTGAGCCATTTTGAGTTAGTTTTTGTGCACAGTGTGAAGTATGGATCCTGGTTCATTTTTCTGCATATGGATATCCAGTTTTACCAGCACCATTTGTTAAGGAGACTGTTTCTTCTGCATTGAATGAACTTTGACCCTTTTTCGAACATCAGCTGCCTCTAGATGGATGGATTTACTTCTGGGTTCTCAATTCTATTCCGTTGGTCCATATGTCTGTCCTTGTACCAGTACCAGGCTGCTTTGATTACTGTCGCTGTATAGTAAATTTTGAGATTGGGAAGTGTGGCCTCCTCCTTTTTTCTTCTTCTTCAGTATTGCTTTAGCTATTCAGGGCCTCCTTCCTTTCTGTATACAGTTGGAGATTAGTTTTACCATTTTATTAAAGAATGTTGTTGGGATTGGATCAGGATCACATTGTACCTATCATCAGTTTTGGTCATTTTGACATTTTCTAGGTGTTAAGCCTTCCATTCTGTGAGCATGGAATGTTTTTCCATTTCTGTAGATCTCTTCTAGTTTCTTGCAGCAGTGTTTTATACTTTTCCTTGTATAAGTCTTTTACGTTCCTGGTTAGGTTTATTCCTAAGTATTTTATTTTTGGGGGGCCTATTGTAAATCGTATTGTTTCCTTGATTTTCTTTTCAGAATCCTTCTTGTTAATGTAGAGGAACCCAAGTTATGTTTATGCGTTAATCTTGTACCCTGCCACTTTGTTTAATCCTTCTATTAGTTCGGGTAACTTTCTGTGGAATCCTTGGGATTTTCTTTTCTTTCTTTTATTGTTGTTCTTTAAGTGAAAGTTTATAATTCAAGTTAGTCTCTCCAACAAAAATTTATACATACATTGTTATGTGACCCTAATTGCTCTCCTTATACTGTGACAGCACACTCTTCCTTTCCACCCATGATTTCCTGTGTCCATTCAACCAGCTCCTGACCCTCTCTGCCTTCTCTTCTCACCTCTGGACAGGAGCTGCCCATTTAGTCTCATAAATCTACTTGAGCTAAGAAGCACGCTCTTCACAAGTATCATTTTATGTCCCATAGTCCAGTCTAATCTTTGTCTGAAGAGTTGGCTTCGGGAATGGTTTTAGTTCTGGGTTGACAGAGAGCCTGGGGGACGTGCTCTCTGGGCTTCCTCCAGTCTCAGCCAGACCATTAAGTCTGGTCTTTTTACTAGAATTTGAGTTATGCGTCCCACTTTTCTCCTGCTCCATCAGGGACTCTCTGTTGTGTTCCCTGTCAGGGAAGTCATTGGTGGTAGCCAGGCACCATCTAGTTCTTCTGGTTTCAGGATGATGCAGTCTCTGGTCTTTGTGGCCCTTTCTGTCTTTTGGGTTATGTGTCTTTGGTGTTCTTCATTCTCCTTTACTTTATGTGGGTTGGGACCAGTTAATGCATCTTAGATGGCTGTTCGCTAGCTTTTAAGACCCCAGACGCCATTCACCAAAGTAGGATGCAGAACATTTTCTTAATGAACTTTGTTATGCCAGTTGACCTAGATGTCCCCTGAAACCATGGTCCCCAGACCTCTGCCCCTGCTGCTCTGTCCTTCGAAGTGTTTGGTTGTATTTGGGAAACTTCTTAGCTTTGTTTTAGTCCAGTTGTGCTGACTTCCCCTGTACCCTGTAGTGTGTGCTGTCCTTCCCTTCACCTAAGATAATTTTTGTCTACTGCCTAGTTAGTGAATAACCCTCTTGCTCCCTCCCCACCCTTATAACCATCAAAGAATGTTTTCTTCTGTGTTTAAACCTTTTCTTGAGTTCTTACAACAGTGGTCTTATACAATATTTGTCCTTTTGCAACTGACAAAATTCACTCAGCATAATCCTGCCAGATTCCTGTATGTTACAGATGTTCCACAGGTTCATTGTTATTCTTTATCGTTGCATGGTATTCAATTGTGTGAATCTACCTTAATTTGTTTATCCATTCGTCTGTAGATGGACACCTAGGTTGTTTCCATCTTTTTGCTATTGTGAACAGTGCTGCAATGAACGTGGCTGTGCAGGTATCTATTCATGTGATGGCTCTTGTTTCTCTAGGATATATTCCAAGGAGCAGGATTGCTGGATCGTATGGTACTTCTATTTCTAGCTTTTTAAGAAAGTGCCAAATTGATTTCCAAAGTGGTTGTACCATTTTACGTTCCCAACAACAGCGTAGAAGTGTTCCAATGTCTCCACCACCTCTACAACATTTATTATTTTGTGTTTTTTTGATTAATGCTAGCCTTGTTGGGGTGAGATGGATATCTCATTGTAGTCTTGATTTGCATTTCTCTAATGGCTAATGATCGTGAGCATCTCTTCATGTGTCTGTTAGCCACCTGAATGTCTTCTTCGACGAAGTGCCTATTCATATCCTTTACCCATTTTTTAATTGGGTTATTTGCTTTTTGTTGTTGAGTTTTTGCAGTATCTTGCAGATTTTAGAGTTTAGACGCTGATCAGATTTATCATAGCCAAATATTTTTTCCCAGTCTGTAGGTTGTCTTTTTACTCTTTTGGTGAAGTCTTTTGATGAGCATAATAAGTGTTTGATTTTTAGGTGCTCCCAGTTATCTAGTTTCTCTTCTGGTGTTTGTGCATTGTTACTTAGGGTTCATATTCTGTTTATGCTGTGTATTAGGGCTCCTAGCATTGTCCCTATTTTTTCTTCCATGATCTGTATTGTTTTTGGTTTTATATTTAGGTCTTTGATCCATTTTGAGTTAGTTTTTGTGCATGGTGTGAGGTATGGGTCTTGTTTCAGTTTTTTGCAGATGGATATCCAGTTATGCCAGCACCATTTATTACAAAGAATGTCTTTTCCCCACTTAATGGACTTTGGGCCTTTGTCAAATATCAGCTGCTCATAGATGGATGGTTTTACGTTTGGGTTCTCGAATCTGTTCCGTTGGTCTATATATCTGTGGTTGTACCAGTACCAGGTGGCTAGGTGGCATGAGTGGAGCCACCAGTCCTCAGGCCCCTGATGTGGATAGGTGAAGACCCTGCTTAATGGGCAGAGCAGTGTCAAATGTCACAAACCTGCCACTTCACAGCTGAAACAGTTGAAGTTAGACTTCACGTATATACCCTGCTATACTGTGGTAATGAGGGCCCACGCTGTTGAAATAGGCCCACACAAGTCTATGCAGGGGGAAAGAAAATCAAAGTTCATGGACCCTTTATGCCTTTGCCTAGACAAAGGAACTGTGCCTACCCTGAGTTCCTGGCGTAGGGGAGTTGGCAGATTATTTTTTCCTCTATTTGTTAATTTGTTCCCTCTCCAAGGCTGGGAGAATGGCTCAGGGTACATGACAGGTCCTACTTCCGGCCCACGGGACTCAGCAGTTGCTGAAGCCATCCCAGACACAGTGCAGAGTAGGGAGCAGGGAGGTAAATGGAAGAGAGGTTTTTCCGAAAGAGGGGTGTTTTTGATCTGTGTAGTAGGCCAGATGCAAGTACTTACTTTTTGCCGATCTAGGGCTGCTTCTCACTCGTTCTGGATGGCCAAGTAGACTCTCTGCTGCTGGGTCTCTCCAGATGTGGAAGACGTCTCCCAAGAGGTGCTGCTTGCCTGCCTCACCGCGCACCACGAATTGATCCGGCCTGAAGGGCTCAGGCTCCCACCAGGTCAGGTCTGGAAACTCCTCGCTGTTTCCAAACTATCTCTCCTTCCCCCTGCTGCTCAGGCCAATTCCTCAACTTTGTCTTTGATGTTCAGGGCTCCTAGATTGTCATATATGACTGATTCACTTGTTTTTTTTTTGGGTCTTTGTTGTAAGAGGGACCACCAGAAGCATCTGACTACTCTGCCAGCTTGACCCCGCCTCCTCTGGGATTTTTGATGTATAGTATCATGTCATTTGGGAAGGAGAGTTTTACTTCTTCCTTTCCAATTTGGATACCATTTGTTTCCATTTCTTGCCTTATTGCTCTAGCTAGGTCAGTCTTAAGATTTTAATGATTAATAGCTTAAAGTATTTTAACTAGTAATTTAAGACTTAAGATGACTCTTTTCTTTATAGTAGAAGAGTACATGACACTTAGAGGAAGGGAGGAATGTTAAAATTGCATGTCCTTGTTACCCAAAACTATAAATCTCTAGAAACCACATCTTTTGAAAATCCTTTGAGTAAATAAAAAAAATATAGATAAAAGACCTTAAAAATTCATTAGGAAATAGAAAATTAGAGTCAAGGAAGATACTGGAGTTGTCTTTTTAGTAGACATAAAATATGTTTATAATATACTCATATGTCTGCCTTTATATTTATGTTAAACATAAATACATGTTAATGGCTTGGAAGAAGAAAGAGGAAAAATTAATCATTTCAAATCTACTGCTAGTCTTTAGAAATACTGTATTTTTACACAAATAATGCGCGCCTTCTACATTTGTTTGCCAACTGCACCTTCCTCTCAAGAGGTATTTTCGTTAAGTGCCACCGTGCCAATTTTTTTTACATGTTGCTGTTAAAAAAAAAAAAAAATTAACATAGCATGGTTACAAAAATGCCTCATGGGGAGAGGGCACAGTTGGCAAACATAGAAGGTGTGTGTTACTTGCATAAAATATGGTAACACAAATAACCTATGCCCAGTTTATAGCATTATCCTCAGAAATGAGACAAGTATACTATGTAACATATATAATACTCATGTTATTAGTTGTCATATCATGAGGAGTTATCTGTAGTTGCATAGTAGATGCCCAGTTGATTGGTTCTTACGAAGCTTATTTATACTACTATAATTTCTTCTTTCCAACATTTTTTACTTTCACCTTCAAACCAAAAAACCAAACCTGTTGCCATTGAGTCAATTCCAACTCATAGCGACCCTGTAGGACAGAGGTAGAACTGCCCCAAGGAGCAGCTGGTGGGTTTGAACTGCCGACCTTTTGGTCAGCAGCCGAGCTCTTAACCACTGTGCGACCTTAGACTCATTAAATTCTGTTACTCATCATAATATATACCATAATAGCAAATCATACTCATTTTTCAAAAAAAGAATAAGATCTCAACGTCGCAAGGAACGATAAAGGTCAGCTAGTCCAGTCATTTACACATGTGTGAATCCTCTTTATAGAGTTTTTGGTGAGTTATATGTCTTCTGTTTGGACACTTAAAATGTTGTGTAGCTCATTACCTCATGAGGCAAGCAATTCCATTTTTCTTGGTTCTGACTGTTAGAAGGGTTGTTTTTTTTGTTTGTTTGTTTTTCAGCATATTTATATACTAAGCCTAATAGTATCTTCTCTTAATTTTTTCTTTTCTTTTTTTATTGTCTCATCATTATTTGTTAATCTACTGTAAATTATATAGCATTATGATTATCTGTTTATATACTAACCTCCAGAGGACAGGGCACCCTGGCATGAAGTAGTCACTCACTAAATATTAAATGAATGAATGGAGAGTTCTTGTTCTGTCCTCTAAAATCACACAAAATAAATCCAGAAATACTTCTACCACAGTATGGTTACCTTTCTACAAATACGTTTTTGAATCTATATAGTGAGCTGTGTGTTCCCTATATAGCATAAAAGATCCATGTATAAAATTTTAAAGGTTAATACTTTTTTAGACATTCATAACTTTCTGGTAGAAATTCCATAGGCAGAATTCACCAGACAAGGCAGTAAAAATGTATAAGATCTGAACTTTAGTGGTGGCTCCCGGACTGATGCCCATGTTAATACTGAATTGGGAATTCTAGTAATATATTCCTTGATAATGCTGTGTGAGTTTCCAAGAAATGGGAAGCCTACATTGATTATTTATTGTAAAATACATTTTACCCAGTGTTTGCAATTAAAATATTGCAAAAATTGAAATTTGACAAATATATTAATTTCCATTAGATTGCACTTCTTTACTATTCCTTATATTAACTTACAGTACTCCTAAAGTATTAATGAGGGTTTACATTGCTTGACAGTAATGTAACAGCAGTACTTATCAATTCTGAATAGCTTCTAAATATGAACTGAGGGGATATCGTCCATATGGCAAGTAATTGGTGGTGTTTAGACTATCTTGACATCACTCCCTTTTGAAGTAGCTATTACTTCTACCTACTTTTTGTGATAGCCAGCAGAAATCTACCTGGAACTGAACAATTTCTATTGATTTTGTTTTGCCAATGATTGAGGGAGCATTCTAGTTCAATTGTTTCCTCTTAGATTGTTTGTGGTTATATTTCTTTGTTTTAAAACATCTTATTAGAAGTAGAAAATGTTTTTTAGGTGAGCTACCTGGTCATTTTAAGAACGACTATGGCCAAATTTATTGATGATAATGTATAGGAAAAGAATAGTGTAAATCAGCTGTTCCAGTAGCTAAAATAGTTACTAAAATTAAACAGGAGATTTGTACTAGTTTTTTTTTTTTCTTCAATCTTACCTTTCATCATAGTTTAATTTTTCTGGTCAAAAATCTTCCTTTTTGGGGTTTAGCTTTGTGATCCTCAGTTGACCCTACAAAATGTTAGCTATCAAGCTAAGCCAAAGTGTGAGTTTCTTATAGTGCAGCAAGTTGAGTGATACAATGCACCTGTGTTCCACATTTATTCTTTACAATAGAAACCATTTTCTTTGTCTGGAACTCTTAAATCCTGCACATAGAGTGGGGGACTGTTTATGTGAATAGCAGTTTCTAATGAAATGTTCACAGTGACTGAATGTTATAATAACATGTCCTACTCTCTTTTATTCTAAGAGGATTCAGCTTTCCCTAAAGAAGTGGTAGGAACCTGTTTTATATAAGTTGTTTGGAAATAAATATTATGAAGCAGAAACCATATTTTGAGTTCCTTGCAATGGGCTGAGGTTTTGATACGTCGGTAGTAGGAAGACTAATATAGCTCTTGGTGTCATCCAAGAATGTTTTCTTTTAATTTAGTGTGGAACTAAAATTACTGGAAGGTCTAAAATGCAGCAGAGCAAGAAAGTAGAACTTGGTTACTCACTTTTCCAGCAAAATTCAGAAATTTCATAAGAGGACCACTATTAGCCTTGCACAGTAAATTCTAAAGCTTATTCTTTTTTTTTTTTTTTTTTGCAAAAATAAAAAAAATTAGCTGTATAGAAATATTAAAAAATTTTTGACCCTTTTTCATAGGTTCAAAAGTATTAAACACTGATGACTTCTGATAGCTAATTAGATTGTATCTTATCCTAACATTAACTATGCTTTATAGCTGAGTATTTTAAATTAGATTCAATTTAATTCAAATCAATTCCAAATAAACACAATGATAGAAAACATTTATTAAATGTATTTTATGTGATTGGTATGGTGTTACATGCTTTTATATGTACTTGTTTAGTTTCCTCAAAACTCACAAATAATGTGCTATTTGTATTTCCCATAATAAGAAAACAGAGACTCAGGTTAAGTAACATGGTTAAGGTCACAGAGCTAGGAAATATCCTAAGAAAGACTGATCCCAGGTTTATCTAATCAAAGCTCATGCTCTTTAATATACCTAATGCCTTCGTTTTAGTTTATTACACACTGTGCTAGATCTTGCATTAGATTAAAAAATGAATAATATTGTTTGTGGCTCGCTCTGGATTTCATAGTGCAATAGTAAACTCAGCTTGATTTTGGTAAAACCATTTCTTCTGAATTAAAAAGTCTATTAGATGGGTTTCCCTAATGGAGATAAAAACCAGAAACGTGAGATTTTTGTACTTAAATCTAGAATTTTTAAGTAGATAACTTACTGTAGTATGAAAGTTATGGAAAATTTGAACTGAGATAATGTGCAAATATATTCTCCCATTCTTTGGTTTATTTTCTTTCTTTTTTAGTCATTTCGTTTTAGCACAAAAATTTCTAATCTTGATGAAGTCCAGTATATCTTTTTTTTTCTTTTGTCACATCTACATTTGGTGTCGAATCTGAGAAACCATTGCCTAACTCAAAGTCATGGAGGTGTATTCCTGTGTTTATTTTCTAAGAAGTTTATCATTTCAGCTCCTACATTTAGGTCCATGGTGCAATGTAGATTTGTTTAGATTATGTAAAGCATGTAGCACAGTGAATGGCACATATCAGTGCACCATTAGTGGGAGCCGTTCATACCTCTGTGAAACCAAAGTGAATAAATATGTTCTATAAAATGTCTTTAGGTCCTTCTCGTAATAGCTATTGTTCTTACTGTTCTTCGCAAGGAGGTATAAGGAATAAAATATACACACTATTTAAAAAAAATTTCCAAATGGATTAGAATGATTATATTATAGATTTTTATTAATAAGTCATTTAAAATAACAAGAATGCAAAGAGATGAAAAACAGTTAAGACAGAACAAATTTGAACACATGTAAGATGCTGTTGCTTATTTATGTAAATATGTAAATCTTATGTAAAAAAGTTTGGTAACACTAAGATGTGTTACAGAACTACACAAAATATTCTCTTTGGAAAGTGTATTGAAATTGAGGAAATTTTATTTGTGTATAATAATTACTTGTAATTTAATATTAATTTTCTTAAGATATCACAAAATAGTGCTATCATTAGTTTACTTTTCTGTTTTTAAATAATATTTTAGTGGATTTTTAAAATATTGGATAGATTACTACAAATATTTTTGGAGAGTTAAGTAAGTATTTTAAGGAAAGGCAAAGTGAGAAGCTCATGATAGAAAAGAAGTGAGTTTTTAAACCTTGCTCCTTTTTGCAGTGGAGTATAGATTTTTAACTTGGTGTTCTACTTTCTTCTGTATGATGATTTGAATATGGCATTGGCAAATATTGTTTTTGATATATAGGCAGTCCCTGACTGGGTTAGGAATAAGAATCCATTAAGTCTGTCTTTAAGTCAGATTTGTAGATAAGTTGGAACAGGTACATATGGTTCTTATTTAGCATCAGTCAGATGTTTATCTTAGTAGACAGTATCCCTGGTGGCACAATAGTTAAGAGATCGGCAGCTAACCAGAAAGTTGGCAGTTTGAATCCACCAGCTGTCCCTTGCAAACCTTTTGGGGCATTTGTACTCTGTCCTCTAGGGTCACTATGAGTCAGAATCGACTTGATAACAATGTTTTTGTTTTTTGCATATAAAACACTTAAGAAACATTCCCAAATCGTGCAGTGTTTTCATGAACGTCAGAAAATAGTGCATGTGTTCATTATTACAAACCACTGTATTTAACTCAAGTTTTTAATTTTATAGGCTTTATGACATTACGTTCTTAAGTGCGAGTTGTCCGTAAGTCGGACGGTCGTAACCTGCGGAACTGTCTCTGCTTTGATATGTTCAGCTTGTTTCATAAGAACCAAACATTTATTAGAATGAAATTACTCGACAATTTCTGAAAGTAGGCTACCATGTGAAGCAGGATGTGAGAGGCTTTTATTATAGTACCACACCAGTCATGGATATGGGAAGAGATAGACTCTGAAAGTAACTATGGTTAATAGTTTACTCTAAGGAAATTATGTTTTGTGTTATAAATATCTCATGTTGAATAGAAAAGAATACAGATTGGTGAAGGAATCACATTTTTACCTCATCTGAAAGAGGATAATCCTTTTAGGTCATTGACAGGGCAGTGTGAAGAAGCCTTGCACTGAAGCTGCAGCAGCCTTTGGATAAATAGAGGATTTAATAATGTTCAAATATTTGTCCCAACCTCAAAGGATATCCTGAAATAGAACTAACTTTACAGATGATACAGGGATTTCCATGGGCATTTAATGTGTTTTGCTGACTCTTTCATCAATGCAGTTATGGTAGCTATCATTGTGGGGGATTTTGCTTCAGTCCTTTATAAATAATATCAGCATAGTATGTAGGAATGACAAGCTTGAAAATAGAAAATGCCTGTTTAAAATCTCTGGAAAATCTTCCCCAAGTTTTGATGTTGTGGGACACATGAAAGCTAGGAATCTGAAAGGATTAATTAGCTCAGTCTGAACTTTCTTTCAAACTTCAGAATCATGTCTCACAGTCTCTACACACTCTGGAGAATGCACATAGCCAACACTTTCTGAAATATGTGTCCTATGTGAAACACATTTTTTTAAAATCTAAGATATACACCCTTGATCTCCCCACTAATTCCACCTCAGTTATGTGCACTTCTGAGTCAGAATTGACTTGATGGCAGCAGGTTTGGTTTTATTTGGTTATCCTTTTTTAGAGTCTTTAGCAGAAATAACTGTCTTGCAATCAAAAGCTGTTGATAATATTTTGGCAAAAAGGAATCCAAAGCAAGTAAGTTTATATAGCCATTAAAATTGTTTCCAGGGAACTGTGTGTAGATGATTTGATGGAAAAGAAAGCAGTGTTTTAAGAAGTCTTTAAATGCCTATGTCTCCACAAACTTGCCGGCAACAAAAAACAACAACAAAAAAGGGATGGAGGGATGAGAGGAGGTTGGAGAGGATTCTGTCCCTTTTGGAACACAAAGGTCTTTCAGTTGTTGGGGTTTGGAATGGGGGTGTTTTAGTAATGGAAAAAAAAATGTTCTAGCAAGTGGTAACACAGTTAAAAAAAAAAAAACCACACACAGCAATGGATGATTACTTTTCTCCATCAAGGCTCCTTTATCCTCATAAGCTCAGACAGTGGTCAGCGTGTTAGACACCCCTCCCTGTTTTATCCATCCCTTAACTATGTTCTTTGACAGGACTGGTTTATACAGCTGGGCCTTTGTTAAGCTTTAGGAGAAATACTACAGAGCAGCAGAAAAGATGATAGGCAGAGTACCTAATAAAATGGCAAATGGTAAACATTATATTGAAGTGCAAGATTCTAGCTTCAAGGTTTTGCTTTTGCTTATTAGTTTTTCTTTTATGATTTGTAAAGTAAATACTTTTAAAATTTTTGTTTTAATTTTTGTACTGACATATTTTATGGTGGTGTGGGTAGATTGAGTTAGCCGGTAAAATTTGACATCAGCTCTATATTAGTAAACATAATAGGAAAGAACTCAGTTATATTACCATCTAAAATTAGATATGTCTGTTACAGTGAATAGTGGTATAGAGAACATCTTCATTTTATGTTCGCTTAGCCGTAAAACTGAGAAGAAAGAGCAAATAAAGAAAGCTATTTATTTCCAAAGGTTTATCTATATGACATATATTTAAAATAGAAGAAACATATATATGGGAATTTGAGAGTCATGTTAGGGTTAGCCTCATTTGAAACCTAGTGTAAACCTTGTCCTGGTATCTTTTTCATACCATGATAAGAGATTGATGATTTTCTTCTCCACAGTATAACCATATCCTTTGGATTTTCATTTCTGGGGCAGAACACTGGTAACCTTTCATTTTCTACTGAACATTACCCATTTATAGAAAAGAGCTAGAATTCCTAACTCTTCCACAGTAGCAGTATGAATCAGACATTTAATTTTTTTTTTCTTCTAAAAACAACAGGGAATGTGCTAAAACCAGAAAGATTAATGGTGGAAGAAGATAAACAGTTAAGACGTAAAACGAGTTTAAAGGTCAAGCTATAAAAATAAGAAAGCTTATGGATTTAATTCATACTCATCCAAGCAAGGAAGCTTTGGCATGAAAGGAACCAATGAAGAGGCTCAGCATTCTTACAACATCAACCATAGCTGTATCCCGCTGTTTTGGAGTTTGGGTTGATAGATGCTCATCATCTTTGGCACTGCACCATTACTTTTGGATGTCTCATGATTATAATGGCAAATTCTTCATTTTGCTGAGAAGTTCAGAAAATTTACCTTTGCCTAGTATGCCTATGTTTCACATCAGAAGCTTTTGTTCCAGGAAAGATTTGTGCACTGTGTGTATATTCTTTGCTGTCTATTTTGACTGTAACATAAATATTTTGTAATTTGTGCATTTTTCAACAGCTGTTGTAGAAACCAGGCTGCACCCAAGTCTATGTGGGGCATGGAAAGAAAGAATGAGTCCCACAAATTGGCCATAATTTAGCAATATATAAACTTTTCTTTGTCAGGGTTATTTGGATTTCAAAGAGGCTATGGGTCATAATATTTTTCTTTATTAGACTACTTAGTTCTCAACAGTTCTGATGCTGATACTCAGTACTCCTTTTAGCTGTGAGGCTCCTTTCTTGTTTCTGCTCAGAAAAAGAAAAGCATTCTCTGGAGGTTTGCTTTAGAAGGCTTAACTTGCTTGATTTCACAATGACCTTTGAAAACAAAAGAAATTAAAACTGGACTGGTTACTTAATTATTTTTGTCATCATTATTAGATTCTAAGTAAATTAAACATGCCATAGATTTTATTTCAAGAAGTGCACCATACTAAGAATAAGTCACTTTTGATTATGGAACAATATGCTGTTTATTTAGACTTAGCCAGTAATGTGAGAGGGGAGGTAGAGAGCAAGAATAGGGGGCGGGGGGGGGGGGGCATTGTAAGAGGGAGCCCAGATAAGGAGACAGGGAGATAGGTTCAAAATAAGTACTTAAGATTATTATTTTGGGAAATAAAATTTTATTATCTATTTGCGTTTCTGTCATTGCAATACTGTGAAGTCCTGGGAAGGTCAAATTGAACAAGTCATTAAAATAAGTGAAATGATATTTTTACAGAGATCAATATCATTAAGCCTAAATAGTCTTTACTCCTCAAAACTATTTTGTCCATACACACCTTACCTGACCAGTGATGTTCATAAACAGAAATCCATCTTGTTTCACTATGAATGTGGTGACTATGGTGAACTATGTTTATAGGTTATTACAAACATGCCTGCATATACATGCACTTGTGTACTTACATAGATATTCATACACTCTTATGAGGATAACATGACTGGCATTATTTTAGAAAGCAATACTTAAGAGATTATCACCATTCATTGTTGTAGTAATATTAGAAATTGCATTTCCTTTGGCTTTCCTTTTTATGAGTCAACAAGTTAGGAGTTTGTTCCCACTTTTTTTTCCCATTAAAATGCACAAAATTTTCAACCAAATAGTTTTGAGTTATATAGTGAATGAAAGTTGTTAACATCTGATTATGATTAAATTAAAATGGCCTGTCCAACCCTTGATAGAGAAGTTCCAGGAGAAGAAAAGAATATTAATGCTCATTAACATATCATTAGGTAGCAAAACGTTCTTCCCTCCTCTCTCTCTCTCTCTGTATGTATATCTGTCTCTCTTTACACACACATACACACAAGTACACACACACTCTCTCTTTCTCTGAGTCCAACATATATACAAGACGCAGACACCTCTCAAACTTCCCTGACACGTTCATTCAAGGATAGAACAATAGAAACTGAATTAATTCCTGTTTCGCTAGCAATTGTTCTATCAGGGAACTGAAAAGATTGTCCCTGTTGCAGCAATTCTACAGAGAGTTTTTAAAGATAAATTTTTATAGATCTTGAAAATAGATAAGCATTTCATACAATATTCATTCATTATTCTACCCAGCTGTCTATAATCTGAAATGTATACATGTGGCAGCCATGTGTCTCAGAAAAATCCAAAAGATTTCTGATTTTTTTTAACTTTATTTCTTTAACCCAGAAGCACACAATTCTTATTAGATAATTTGTGCCAACCTTTGGTTCAGAAAAATGGAACACATATATTAAATACAGAGGTTTTTTTTTTTTTTTTTTTTTTTGGTGGGGGTTACGTCATATTATTAATACAAAAAATGTTTACAGAAGGTACTAGAAAAGAGAGTTTTTGCTAATCCCTAGATTTTTCCCTCCCACCCTCTATGTGTCCCAGGAATGGGGTATATGGCTACACAGTGCTCAGCTTTTAGACTCACAAGGAGACGAGCATCTGGGGACCCTCAGGAGGTGAGCACTTTCACGCTGACTCAGAAACCAGCCGTATGACTCCAGTCTGGCGCTGTCACGCCTGGTTATGGAAAGGCAAGAACAATGCCTCCCTTGAGAAGGGAGAAAAAGTCTACTGCAGTCACAATTTTGATGTAAAATTTAAATCATCCCTCCACATCCTGTGGACTTGGAGCCGTCAGAAAGTCAAAACCCATACTCAAAGGGAAAAAGCTTTTTCTTTCCTTAAAAAGGATGTGATGCCCAACTATAAATAACAAGTTTTAGAATCACAGATCTTAAAGCTAGATTATACGAAATGATTTATAAATAACCAGAACAAAAGGTCTTTGACATTTTTAACCTGTAGATGGCTGAAGGTTATACTTTTTTTTTCTGTTTGTTTGTGATTAATGACAAATATATAACAATACATGAATTAAATAATTCACACCAAATTACTATTTATGGTCATGTATTGTTTTCTTCCGAACTCATACATTTGTCATTTTAACTATAGCCTAAAATAAATTTCCCTTCAACATTAAAAGATCTTAGTCATTTCTATTGTGTTTTCTTCACGATGATTTGGGTGAAATTTAATATATTTGAGAATTAAAAAGTTTTCTGCAATCAAATGTTTAATAAGTGTTTTTGAGATAAATAATAAAATTATAACAACTATTAAATGAGTCAAAAAAAGTAAAAACAATAAATAAATCAAATTTTAAAAAAAGTAAAAGCTAGGCTATGTTTTAAGTAGTGTGTATTGCCAGATTCACGTGTAAATCATGAGAAAATCTCGACAATTTTTTTTTTAAATCTAGAGTTCTTTAAAAAATGTTTTGCTCCCTCTTCCTTTTATGAAAGTTACTTCATATCTGGAGCCATAAAATTTCCTTTAAGCCAGTTTTACTTCAGTCTATTAGCTCCTCAGTCAGATATTTTTAAATAATATTTTACTGTGTTTTTGGTGAAAGTTCACACAGTAAGTTAGGTTCCTATTTGAGAATTTCTATACAAATTGTTCAGTGATCCTCAGTCAGATTTATTATAATGAACACCAATATATTTTCTGAGTATCAAGAACATTATAAAATAACTACAGTAGAGTGTGATTAGATATAATAGTCTATTTTTATTTATGAGGACTACTGTTGTTTTAAGTAATTAGTAAGTGTGGGTTATAATAAACTAAAACAATAAAACATAAAGATAAGAAATTTTAGCTGACAGATATAATGATTTAGATAAATTTTGGTTCAGTAGCCCAGCTAGTATGTTACTTACAATAAAGCTATCTTATTAATTAGAAAATTTTATAGGAGTTCTTAGGAATAACGTAGAGTCTGATTTTGAAGTACATTTTTAGTGATTTAGAATTATTAGTGAGGAAGTAAGAGAAGAAAGAAAACGAAGAATCAGAAATTTTGAATTCTGAGTCATAGTAGGATAGAATTTTGCTACCAAAAACTATTTTTAAATGCTTACCTTTGTCATCTGTTTGTCTCACTTGTTTAGAAAACAAAAACAAATGAACATTTTAAAGTTCATTTTCTTGCTTACTTTAAGCACTTTAGCTTAAACACTTCTGAAATATGTCATCCAACTGATAAAGAAGCATTTGTTTCTTTCTGAGAAGGAGAAGAGTATAGCTGTTCTCTATTTCTCTTAACTTCTGGTTTTTTGTTTGTTGGTTTTTCGTTTTCCACCCTTTCTGGATGGCGACCTGTACCTCCCCATTTTCT
The DNA here is from genome assembly GCA_030035585.1 of Dugong dugon. Classification (NCBI taxonomy): domain Eukaryota; kingdom Metazoa; phylum Chordata; class Mammalia; order Sirenia; family Dugongidae; genus Dugong; species Dugong dugon. Next base: position 171,745,937 of record CM057465.1, read on the forward strand.
TCTCTTGCTATTCTCCCCCCATCCCTGACTGTTTGGACAGGATAAAGCTGTTCAGTAAGAGTAATGAGGCTAGCAAAGAGAAAGGTAAAACGGTGGTGAAGAAGTGAAAAGAGGTCCGTTCTTATCAGAGATGAACAGTATAATAAACCACTTGATCTCAATGCAGGGAACCTCTCAGAAACTAGACATATGACAGGGCACACATAAGGAACAGCCTTGGTAAAGGTGACTTTAAAAGTTCTTGGTGACTTCAACATTTTTAATTAACACAGTTTTAAATATAGTTTAACCTTTGCTGATATATAATAAAATGTTTTCTGTTCAATTATATTTCAGGATGGAATAATAAATTTATTCATAAGTAACTGTAGTTCAAAAAATTAGTTTTAAGACTTATATCTTATGGTGAGTTTTGTTTATTTCCATGACAGTGAAATGTATAAAAAGGATTACAAAGGAAGTCCAATCTTATTAACTACTCCCTGTTGTCTGTTTAGGAGCCTTGGTGGTGCAGTGGTTAAGCACTCACCTGCTAACCGAAGGGTTGGCAGTTTGAACTCACCAACTGATCATGGGAGAAAGATGTGGCAGTCTGCTTCCGTAAAGATTTACAGCCTTGGAAGCTGTATGGGGCAGTTCTACTCTGTCCTATAGGGTCGCTATGAGTTGGAATCGACTCAGCAGCAGTGGGTTTTGGTGATTGTCTGTTTTTATATTTCTGTGAAATCTGTTTCTACTTCTAATTATGTCTTATGCCAGAACCAGATGAACTTGTTCATGCTTCTAAATAACAGTATAATGAATGAGGTCTTTCTATGTGGGAAGTAAGGGGTGGAGAAGTATGGTGATTGGCACATTGTATATCAGAAACTGATAGCAAACATTTATAGAAAAGAGAAGAAAAATATTTTAAAACATTGAAGGTCTACATGTTTACCACAAATAAATTTTCTATTTAAAAGACTTCTGAGTATTATATATGACAGATTTGGTTATAAAATCTACATAGAATGTTCAGAGTTAAGCACAAAGCTGACTTTTAACTCAGTAGGAAAATAAGTACTTTGAAGACATGGAGAGAGAAAAAGAAAGAATAACCCATAAGATATGAATAACAATGAATGAAATTCATCGATAAAAGTAATGGAACTAGATTTTTTTCTTTAATAAAGTGATATATTAACTTTGTATAATCCTATGTTTATAAATCAAATAGAAGTACTGGTTTTTTCAGTCATTTGAATTAACACCTGTCCATTCACGCTAAATGTCTGTGTTGATTCTGCATGTTGGATAGGTTGCCATCAAGTCAAATCCGACTCATAGTGACCCTATAGGACAACATAGAACTGCCCCGTAGGGTTTCCAAGGAGCCGCTGGTGGATTCAGAATGCCGACCTTTTGGTTAGCAGCTGAGCTCTTAACCCCTATGGCAGCAGGGCTGCTTAGTGAAAAAAAATTCGCTACATACCAAAAACCAAACCAAAACCATGGCTGTGGAGCTGATCCCACAGGGTGGAACTGCCCCATAGGGTTCCCTAGGCTGTAAGCTTTATGGGAGCAAATGGACAAGTCTTTTCTCCCAAGAGGAGGCTGGTGGTTTCAAAATGCCAACATTTTTGTTAGCAGCTGAGCCCTTAACCACTGCACCACAAGGGTTCGGTATTTGATGTGAGTCAATTCCAATTCATATTGACCTTATAGGACAGAGTAGAACTGCATCATAGGTTTCTAAGGAGTGGTTGGTGGATTCCAACTGCCAGCCTTTTAGTTAGCAGCTGAGATCTTAACCACTGCACCACTAGTGCTCCCCATTTGGTATAGAGTTTCTTACTCTCTATCAGCCTTCTCACAAGGGCCTTGATTACAAAAGGAACCAGACAAGTAAATGTAAATGTCCTAAATAAATTGCCATGCTCTTAGACAAAATCAAGGCACATAACTTCCAGAAAAGTAGTCTCATCTTTGGAGATGAGATTGCTAATTTCTATTTTTCTTGTATATCCCATGTTCATTGTTCCCTTGAGAAGGTCCATCCCTCCGAATATTTTTATTTGTTTTTAAAATACGTTCTGCTATGCTTAACATATAATGTGAGAGAGCCAACATTCAAAACAAGTGTTTGGAAGAGCAAGTAATGGAAGTCATCAATTAAATAAATGTCATGCTCCAGAATGTAAAAATGTTCAATTTCATAATGAGTATTTTTAGAGAATTGTTAAGAGAATAATTATGCTGCTTCTCTTATCACTTTGACCTCTCTTCATCTGTCTTCTTCGCTTGATCCTCTTTATACTGTTGCTTCCTAAAGGAGGAAGGACTGCAAGATTCAAGATTTTTTTTTTTCCTTCTCCCTCTTCTCTGTTTTCTTCTTATTTTTCCCTTGGAGAGACTAGTCTCTTTTTGACCTGATGTCTGGTATAATCCAAAGACCAGGTAGTGTGAGTAACAAAAGGTGTTTAACCACTCTATGACTCAATTTCTTTTTCTTTCAACCGAAAATAATAATAATACAGACTTAGAACATTGAAGAAGTCAATGAGGAATAATAACAGCAGTTATTGGATTACTCTCTACTTTTCTTTAAAAGACTACACTGCATCAGTTACTTCCACAGAAGTCCTGCGTTTTCTGTTTATCTATTTTTTTAATCCTACCATCAACAAAGACTTATTTCTAAAACCAAATTTTGGTTTTTTTCCACTAACTGTTCTTTCTATTTTATACATTTCTCTTATTAGCATGATTGATCTGTAAGTTATTGTATTACATTATATTATAATGTAAATTATATTACAGTCAAGTAATATCCTTATGTTTAAATGAGCTCACTCACTCTTTCGACTTCTTTGGTTCCCACCCTCAACCTTCTATCAGCTACTAAATTCTGAAAGTTTTTTAATGAAAATACTATTTTGATAACGTTGCTCTGTGACTCAGAAACATTAGCAGTTCCCTTCTGTCTTAAATATAAATCTCAGATATTTTGTTTAACTGTTCAAAGTTGATCTTACACTGTAAGTTCCAGGGAGGGAAGACATTATTTTTGTTCACAGCTACTTGCCCAGTACTTACAGTCCTTCCTAAAGATAGTAGTCTCTCAATAAACATATGATAAATGTATATCTACTCATTAAAACCAGCAACCCTCTGACTATCCCCTGGCTATGCACAGCTGCAAGAGCTAATCTTATAGGATAAGTATGCTTGGAAAATGTCACAATATTCGTATAAAAAAGGAAATCTAGCTCAGTAGTTAACAGTATGCTTGTTTTTAATAATTTCTATGTAAAGGAATTTGTAAACCCTGTTTAATTGGGTTTTCTGTGTGCCTTCCTCCAGTAGTGAAGGACCCCAGGAGTTTTCAAATCACTTTCATATGGACCAGAGTACCCTGATGGTGCAGAATGTTACAGAGAGACATAAAGGAAAAGCGACTCCTTGTAAAAAAGCAAGTTGTCCATATAAGAAAGGATGTTTCTTATCTATTCTGTTCATGTAATCTCAGCAACTCTAGGATCATTACAGACTAGAGGTGGGATTCTGTCCATAATCCTCCAACTCCCCCTTTTTCTAAGTAAGCTTTCTCCCTTCACTGATGTTGCACTTTCTGAAAGTATCTTTGCACCTTTGCTTTTGTTATTATTTCCTACATGAAATTTCCTCTCCATTTATTCCCACGGCTTCTATTTGTCCTTCTTACCCCTCAAAATCCAACTGGTCAGTCATTTCCCTGAAGCATTCCAGGATGCCGTGGCCCTCATGAAGTCCTCAGGTGCTTGCCTATAAACAATGTCATTTGCCCTTAACCTGAACTGTCTTTTATCATTGTTTCTCCTTTTATTTAAAATCTTCTCAACTACTCCATAAGCTTCTTAAAGACTACTATCATCTATCATCATAACATAACAAGGCACCTTTCACATTAGATATATCTGTTTGTCTTATGTCAGTTTCTTTGAAATCTAGATTTTGTTCACTGATAAGTCACGGATCTACCACAGGGGACAACAAACATCACCTCTGAATGAATACACAAGAGCATACCCCAGCCTAGAGTCTCTGGTTTTTCCAAGGTACTTTTGCACTACAACACAACCATGTAGCGTAGGTGCAGGAACTGGAACCCTACATATCTCAGATGGACAGTATATGGAATTTTGTGGTGCTTTCTAAATGCCTTTCAAAATTAATAACTCTTCCCAGTCCAAGATGAAACCCTTTGGTAGATGAACAAAAATTCAAAAATCTAATGTTATTGGAAATTTTTTAATCAATATTTTTAGAAATACTGGGTCAGAGTAAACATTAAAAATGAAAACAACAAACTGATAGCTCTTTACATAGTTTATGTTCTTTTTTTTCTCCTGACTTAGTAGCCTATTGTTGAAGTATAACCCTGGGCATTTTTATTATAATACTTTAACAAATAGTTAAGAAATCTTTTTCCTGAAAAATACTCTCAAGTCCAACAGTTAAGAATATTCTATAAATCTCTGACAATGAAATTGAAATAAACATGAAATAGCATCAATCTTCATTATTCAGATCCATATCTGCAAATTTGCCTACTCACTAAAATGTATTCATAACCCCAAAATTAATATGGCTCTTTTGCAGTCATTCATGTTATACCCAGAGTGGCAAAAACTTTGAGTGATGCACACATTCCCAGATGAGGTCAAACAAGGCGACTGCCTTTTTTCATCAGCTCTCATACTGTAAACAAGTATACTTTTTAGGTCTACCTTTTTACTTTTTTAATGCTTTTTGTTGGTGATTTCATTGTTTAAAATGGCCCCCGAGTATAATTCTGAAGTTCTGTCTAGTTTTCCTAAGCACAGGAAGAATGTGATTCGCTGTATGCTTCGTTCAGGAATGAGTTGCACCTATTGGCTGTGAGTTTTATGTTAATAAATCAACAGTGTATATTAAATCAGGTGCCTTTAAACAGAAACATACATAAAACAATATTATGTATTGATTAGCTGACAAAAATGTTGTGACCAGAGGCTCACAGGAACCTAACCCCATGTTTCCTCTAAGAGGAGTGGTTCACTATTCATTAATTCAGTGTTTGCAACAACTTTATAGAAAATAACTCCTGTGAATGATGAGAATCATCTGTATGTAATATTTGAGTACCAGTTGCCCTTTGGCGCCATGATCTCGTCATGTTCATTGTTTTAGATGTTAGAATTTTTACTCCATAGGTTGTGTGTAGAGCATGCCTACCCAGTTGTGTATAAAGATGGTTTAGAAATTGAAATGACCATAAATTGTAAAAACTGTAGTAATATCTGTCTACCTTATGTCTACTTTTAGACTTTATTTCATTTTTCATGTTGTTGTTGAGGGCATCTATTAATTATTTTTCAAACGGTACACAGTTATTCCTCAAAAAGCCTTACGAAGTAGGTATTATATCTCATTTTAAAAATAAATTGAGACATAGAGATTAAGTAATTCTCACAGCTAGTAAGTGACAGAATCAGTATTTTAATCCATATCTGTCTGATCCCAAAGCTCTTTTTTTTGCTCCCCCCACCCCCCATGTGCTATTTTTTTTTTAGTAGACTGTCTTCAGAACTAGAATACACTTTTCTTTTGAAACTTATAACACTAAGAAAAGTATTATTTCACATGTAATAAATTCAACATTGATTAGAGACATTTCTTTGGGGAATACATTTTAAATTTAAAAACTAGTGATAAATATATAAAAGAGGTAGAAATAATTCTCTGTTTCCCATCCTCTGGTCTAGAATAAGAATGGATGATTCTGTAAATCCTCTTTGTTTGTTGAGCAAAAAAGGACAGATTTTTCAAGGTCAGATCAAGTTTAAATATTATAAGAGTTTTTTTGTAATTAAATGTTTTAATTCATTTCTTCTGTGTAAAACTTTTAATGAAAGGAAAAGGAACTTTCTATCTAAATAACAATATTTGGTACGTGTTTTAAACCTCTGATAATATTCTAAATCAGAATCAAGAACAAAAAAAAAGCTTAAATTCTTGTTCAGTTACCTAAGCACATTGGCATATAAGCCTTACTTCATCAAAACAAAACATCCCTGTTTGTTTGTTTTTTCCTCTTTATTTAAATATTCTAGGGAGGCTAAATATGTTCTGAGAACCCACATGTAAATAACCTTTCATAAGGTTGTAAAAATGGAATTGAAATATTTTTACATTCTCACCATTTTACTTTGATATACTTTGATCTTGCAACTTTGTTATTAGAACTAAAAGCCAAAACTGGGTGATCTTGCAGGGAATGGAAAGTGAATTCTCAAATTTTTCAAGATTAACAGTGATTGCAGCATTTATTATTAATCAGCTTTAAACAAATATCAAACTTTTGTTGATTGCTCTAAGGTTTGCTTTTAACCAATATTTTTACATTTCACAATGGTCCTACTTTTTAAAAAAATGCAAATTTTTTATAATAGCAACAATTTATTTATGTTGTTTATTTTTTGATGAAAGAAATTTTAGTTATTTCCCTTCTTTCAACTGCCAAGAGTATTTGCTATTCATAGATGAACTATCTTCAATAAAGTCCATCAAAGTGTAAAACTAGATGGGTATTTTTCTTTCCTTTAAAATGGAATGGTCTTTCATTATGCAGTGTTCTTAGGTGAATCCCCTTGTTTAAGAAGCCAGAATACAAGAGAGTGCTATATTAGTGTATTATTCTCACAACAAACAAGCACTGTTCTGTTGCTACCTGCTTGGGCCATTGTTTCTGACTGTGTGTGCTTTGCAGTGGTATTTGGATGGTTTCCTGCTCTCTGCCAGCACAAAAAGGCATTTCTGTTACAATGGCCCCTAACCACACAATGACAGCATTAAGGATTTATGTGGAGGTTTCATTATTTTCCCCTCTTTTGTTCCTTCCAGGATGTCTTCCAAGCGGCCAGCCTCTCCGTATGGGGAAGCAGATGGAGAGGTAGCCATGGTGACAAGCAGACAGAAAGTGGAAGAAGAGGAGAGTGACGGGCTCCCAACCTTTCACCTTCCTTTGCATGTGAGTTTTCCCAACAAGCCTCACTCTGAGGAATTTCAGCCAGTTTCTCTGCTGACGCAAGAGTCTTGTGGCCATAGGACTCCCACTTCTCAGCACAATACAATGGTAGGTTTCTCATGGTCTATTGTGCTTACACTCACTTCTTGACCAGTCTACTTCTCTGATATATTTGGCTTTGGTCCTTTGCTTTATAAATATCATCCACTTACAAGTCATACCCAAAATTCACTCCTAGCAACTTAGAATTCTTTAAAAATAAATTGATTTCAGTGGGGAGTATAAGATATAGTATTTCCTTTTTTATTTTTAAGACTCCTGATTTTGAGACACTTACAATGTAATTTGAGGGGAAAACCGTATGAAATATAAGAATTATGTTAAAATGGCACATTTAAAATTCATCAACAGGAAAGTCAGATGTCATACTATTTCTCATAAAAAGTTTTTCCAGATACAGTTACAACAACATAGTTTGAACATTTCTACCGTGATAAATCAATCTTTTTCCATTTTCTCCTCTGCCCATATTTGATTCCAGTCTTCCTTACGGTACTTTGGATTTTGCAGAAGAATATATTTCGTAGAGCCTACAGTTTTCTTGGAGCCCCGGTGGTGCAGTGGTTAAGGGCTATGGCTGCTAACCAGAAGGTTGGCAGTTTGAATCCACCAGCCAGTCCTTGGAAACCCTATGGGGCAGTTCTACTCTGTCCTATAGGTTGCTATGCTCGGAATCAACTCGATAGCAACAGGTTTTGTTTTTTTTTTATATATATATATATATTTTTTTTTTTTTCTAGTGTGACAACACTTATCTCTAACTCAATCCTATTCACACTGGTGTTTTCATAAATCAGTAATTTCCTGGTGCACCCTATTCCAGAATGTGTAACTTAGGACAATTGTTCTGGCCCCTTATCCTGGAACCTTGATCACTGCAGAAGATTAGGAAGCTGTGGCTTCCCAGCTGAGAAGGGAGAAGGCAGCATAGCATCTTTGAAGCTTAAACAGCACACACATACACACACACACACACAATAAGCCTTTTCAGTCTTCCTTAGGAGCTTAGAACCATGGAATCAGCATATTGAAAGGTACCTGGCACTTACCTGACGGTAAAGCCACCTTCACTTTTTGAACATGGCTGCTTGGGTTGGATGTTACATTTTTGTGACCGCTCCTCTTTTTCTTCTTTCAAGGCTACCAGTACTGTTAATTTGAACCAGATTTTCACCAACATAAATATGTTTTATCACACATTCTCATATCTTTAAAAACAGCTGTGATTCTGTTGAATCTTTTTTTTTTTTTTTTTGCTTTCTCCAGGAAGTTATTCTATATTGTAAATGTGCTTAGTACTGAAATACGCACACTTGTTCATGCTATTACATTACTGTATATGGAATTAAATCAACAGGGTGAATCAGATGTCTTCCTGTAAGTGTAGAAAAGACACTGTTCTCTGATTTTCACATTAGATTTAATACTCCAATTAAAGGAGCTGTGGTGGCACAGTGGTTGAATTCTAGCCTTATAGATCAAAATTTCTTTGGGAATTTCACTGTGTGCCAAGATTTTTCTACTAAGAATATTGGTTTGGCTAACTCATATGTATCACTGCCTGTGTGGGAGGTGTTGTTTTAAGTACTTTACATATATTAACTCATTTAACCTTCACAATAATTAAATGTGTTATTATTAACCCCATTGTATAGATGGGAAACTGAGTCACAGAGAGGTTAAGTAACTTCCTCTATATCATAACTATTAAGTGGGGGAACCAAGGTTTACCCAGGCAGCCTGGCTTTGGAGTCCATGCTCATAAAACTTAAGTAATGCTGCTTCTCCATAAGAGCACAGACATATTTTATTTTCTGAATATCTATTATTTTGCAAGTTAAAAAATACTGTATATAATCCCTCTCTGTCCCTCCATTATGATTTCATGTTAGTTAAGTGACAATGATGTAGCTTATTAGCCTCATCTCATTAAGAACAGAAAAGAAAGGAGAAAGATAAGTAGTGCCCTGTTCAATAGGGTAAGGTAGTTAGCCTCTGCATTTGACATTGCACTATTGTAAATACCTTTTTCCTGCTCAGTATTTTGACCATTTTCTCTCTCAAAGAGTACCCTATTGACAATGCACCCTGGTTAGCTTTTCCTGGGATAGTACTATCAACATAAACATACAGATTTGAATAAGAGATTATTTTAAGTATATACAAAAATAGATATGAGAAAAGTATATTAAATTGCATATTGTAGTTGACATGAGGGGAGGCTGTGATGCAGGCAATTAGTGAAAATAAAACCATTCAGGTTTTATTGGAGAATTCAGTCCAACTAGAAAAAAACTATGAATTGCCTACTGTGTACCAAGGTTTTGGTGAGGACTATGGAAATAGATTTGAGAAATGCATAATATTTTTCCTCAAGGAACACTATCTAGAGCAGGAGTTCTTAACTGGAGGTCTATGGATTTCCTGAAGACAAATGGAAAATCCTGTATGTATGAGAGTGTTTCATGAAGAGTATGTTTTTCATCAGATTCTCAAGTAGTTCTGCAACCTAAAGGTTAAGGTCTGATGTTCTAGAATTTAATACACTTTGTAGAAAAATGATTCACCTTAGTCTAGTTTTAATGATATCAGCTTTGACTTTTCTTCTTACTACATGTCTAATTAGTTTCTAAATTTGTTTCTGCCTCAAATGTTTCATGATTCCACCTGCTTTTAATCTCTTGAGTAGACAGTTGGAAAAGTCCCCTATGTGATCGCAAATTTATACCTTCTTCTCTTTCTAATCTTTCTTCCAACTTCCACTAGACCTGTTTCCCTGAGAAATGAGTTGGATTGTTTGCTTTTCTTTCGAAGCTAATGTGCATCCTAATTGTCTACAGGGTTTAGTTCGAAACTCCTTATCTTGGCATAAAATTCTATGTAGACTAGCACCAAACTATGGCTTTAGTCTCCTCTGTTACCATGCTTTGTTATGGACCCAATGCTCCAGTTACGCCAAACTTATATTCATGAGCATACCAGATAACTTTTAAATTGCCCAGCTCTATTCTATCACCTAGTCAACTCTATTTTCATATTTTATCTCTTGGGGAGCATGTTTCTCCCACAAGACTAGGTTCAAAAATTGCCTCATCATAGATGCTGTCACTGATTTCCCAAAGCATAATTGCTGTATTATCCTTTTTTCCATGACACTTGTTTATATCTTTTCTCGTAGTGTACATTATAATTTATGCATTTATATGTCTGCCTTCCTGTACACTGTATTTCTCTTTGAATGCACAGACATAAACATATTTGTATTTCTGGTGCTTAGTAAAAAACAGACAATTTATGATTATTGACTAAATGGCTGAGTTTATATGAATGAGTAAATAACAATATACTTCAGGCAAAGCTGTTAAAGAGGCTAATTGATGACAACTATGTTGATTTTTCTGGAAATTTTGGAACTAAAATAGAATCTGCCAATGTCTAGTAGATTCAGAAAACAAAAGGTATATAACCCTAGTCGTATTAGGTATTAAGCTAGTTAAGATATTTTTCCCATTTATTCAAATGACTGAATATATTATTGTATTATTATTCAACATGAATACTTTATCCATTTTCGGATATTAAGCCATTCTTATATATTGACATAATAAGTCCTTTTATTTCAGTAGGAAAATACATTCTCTATTTTATTCCTATTCATTGTCTTTGAAAACACAGAGGATGTCTCATAGTCTGTATATCACTGAGTTTAATTTAAGAAGAAAAAAAGATAAATTTCATTGCCTATTTATACGTGACATTCATACTCCATTCTCAAATAGAGAAGGAAGATGTTGGGAGTTCTACATATGGTATTGCCTCATAGGTCAGAGACAAAGTAAAACTGAATGAGCCGTGTCGTTCTGGCTTTAAATTATAGAGAGATAATTTCAATATAAAACTTAAGTTAGGAAATATTTCCTGAAATAAAAGCTTTGCATACTTCATGACTGTAAAGTTTCTGAAGTATTAAGATTCCTTGTTCAGATTATTGGTATACAAGTATTAAGGTCCAAAATTGGATTAGATCAGGAGATAATTCTTCTTTTCTAAGGTTGTGTTTATTGCCTCAGTATTTTGGAAAAATAAAGTAAGGGCCTAACTGAGAGCAATTCCCAAACAACTGTAACTGGTATGATTGCCACAAGTCCATCTATTTCTGGAAGATTTTACTCACTGTTCAGCATACACTATGGATAAACTGTCCTAAGAAGAGTATATATGTATATTCATAAAATACAGTCATGTTTCTAATCAATATAAGATTGAGACACAGATTATTACATGTCCATGAAAAAGACTGATACTGCTGGTTCCTTCTCTGAAGCTCTCAGAACATTTCTAAGCAATTAATAGCAAAATTTGATTCTCATATAATCTTTAAAAGTGAAAGACAAGGTTGGCAGATGTGAAGGTGTGATTCTGACATGAGTGGAAAGGCAGTCCTGCATTTTATTCTTATTGAAGGTCTGATAGTCGCTACTCCCTTTGTTTTTCTTATGTGGGTGCGGAGGCCATCACTTCTGAGTTTCAGAGACAAGCAAGAATCACTGTAATTTCTGGCTCATTTTTGATGATAGTTCTAATATAGATGGATTTATTTGATGATGCAAAGGACCATCCAGAACATGCCCTCATGTCAGTAAACATGAGTAGTTATGAACACCAGAAGAAATAGAGTAAGTCTAAAGAGAAGTCAAGTGGCACCATCAGGAGCAGCCAGGGAACCCTGTACTGGCCATTTTGTAACTCATTTCCTGTCTGGTTGCATGCTACTTCTGTTGGTTAGATTGTTGTTCTAGCATCAAGTGATGTGAAATCAGGGTCTTAACCACTTGTGGTTTCTGAATAATCGTTGTCTTTTTTTTCTTCTTCTTTTTAATGTGAAAAGCCAAACTGTCTTTTGACTCTTAAGTTTCTCTTATGTTGAGTAAACAGTTTTGTATACCTGTTAAGTGGCTGCCCCTAAAAATTGTTTTTAAAAATATATAGTCATTTGTTTTAACACTATAGTCTTTTATTTTAAAAAATTTGAGGTTTCTCACTTTAGAGATAACTGAATTTCATGATGAAATGAATACCAAACCAAACCCATTGCCGTCGAGTCGATTTCGACTCATAGCGACCCTATAGTACAGAGTAGAACTGCCCCGTAGAGTTTCCAAGGAGCCACTGGTAGATTTGAATTACTGACTTTTTGGTTAGCAGCCTAAGCTCTTAACCACTGCACCACCAGGGCTCTGAAGTAAATACAGTGCATGTTTTTCACATTTAAAGATAACATTGGATTTGGAAATATGATGTTATAATATATTTTAATATCTCATTTATTGTTTATATTGACATTTTCCTGGATTTATTAAAGAAATCTAGGCATATACTGTCTTGGGTTTAAAAATTGATGGATTTTAATATTAATGTGCTTAAACATTGCAGGAACATTAGTTACCATAAAGCAACATTTAGTGTAAGACAGCTCTTTCCTGAAGTTCATCAAAAGAAGAAAAAAGCGTCTTTATAAGTTGATCTTCTGTAGATGTTGGACATATAGCTAAGATGCCAAGTATAACATTATAGCAAGATTCCAGTGTAGGAAATCCAACCTTAAATGCTGAAAGAATTCATTTTAGAAGCTTTCATAAGCTTTTAAATTTCAGGGCACGTGACAGAGAGGCTTTTACCTGCCCAGGCTCTCTGTTAGCTCCTGGAATTCTTTATTTACTCAAAATAATTTTCATTGCCATGTTATAACATGTCTTGAAATGTCCTTTGTATAAATTTTGCTTACAATCTAACAGGCTGTTCGTAATGTGTTTTTGATGTTTGAGTAGGATAATGTTATAAGTGAAGTACTGTTCAGAAAATATAAGAAAGAAAAACATGTGTTACTCAAAAATAAGTAACTAAATAAGTCTTTAAGTATAGTATGGTAAAGATTTTTTTGTGTAGAGTTTTTTTTATAAGATTTTAAATTTCTGGTGTACCTTTGTACATCAAACTTAGCATAAGTTATTGTGATTGTATAATGCACATTGTTGTTAACACCAGTTATTGTGCCAGTTCTAATAACGAGAATTTCATTGTTAACGGAGAGCAGTCTCCTACACCGTAGACAAAAGTGTAATTACTTTTAAGCGATGTGGAATGTGCTCAGTTTAATAGCATGGAGAATAGACTCAGATAGATTCAGATAAAGTAAGCTTGGAAGCCATATGTTCAGTGTGGCAGTTTGAAAATTATAATAGTAGGCAGAATAATTCTATACATACATACCCGATTTCACACAGTTTATCTATAAACTGCTGTTGCTATAAGAGATAGGCTTGCTTATCTGAACAGTGCCAAGTCAATGGAAACAAGGTGAAAATAGTGACAAGTTTGTATTTGTTTTTTATGGTAAATTGATGTTTATCAAACAATGAAATTCCATTGCTACAAACATTATTCTATAAACGTTGTCGCAAATACCACATGAGGCCATTTACATAGATATAATCCCAGGCCTGTGTGTGAATGTAAGCAGTTCAATCTTTATAGTACTTGCATTGTTTCAGAAAATTACCCCCAAGGCTAACAGGAATAGGGACACATGAAAAACAATCAGTTGGGGTCCATCAAAGCCATCGGATAAGTTGTGCAATAGATCATTTTGTCCTATTGCTGTACAATTCCATTCAGTCCAGGGGGAGGAGGAGTACAATAGTGAGTAAGGAAAACCTGGATTCACGTAACATTGACAAGATTTGAAGTACTATTGTTGAGTTTAAAGTTAACTGGGCTTTAACAAATTAGTGTGTATACTCAGCAACGGAAGACTATGTGGGAGCTTATGAGAGAGGTCAGGACATTGAGTGAGGATCTAGTGCTATGCAGTGATGGGAGAACAGGCAAGAAGTTCTAATGTTGCAGTAATGGGGGAAATAAGCAGCTTTAAGATTTGGCCTAATGGAATTTAATGGCTTCATTTAACAGGGTTGTTGCAGTAAGATTCAAGTCAAATGTATACAATGAATACTTATCAACAGAGATATAGAAATGAGTAAGAAGCAGTCTCTTTTCTCGAGTAACTTTCTATATTTGACAGGGGTAAGATAAGCACAAAAATCATCATAATGTAAATAAATTCTTACAACCTTGATTAAAGAAAAAAAAAAAAACAAACCCATTGCCACTGAGTCAGATTCTGACTCATAGCAGCTCTACAGGAGAGAGTAGAACTGCCCCATATGGTTTTCAAGGAGCGGCTGGTGGATTCAAACTGCCAACCTTTTGGTTAGCAGCTGTAGCTCTTAACCACCGCACCACCAGGGCTCCACAACCCTTATACAGTATAACAGATGTTAAGGAGAGTCACAGTTAAAAGATATCTCATTTATGGAGGTCAAAAATAGATTAATTTGATCTCATTTCCACAGAAAAGAATTACTAGACGCTTAGATGTTAAGAGTAACAACAAAATACAGACACAGACAAAAACACACACACACACTGCATCAATTACCATTAATACAAGATCTTTATACTTGAATATAATGTTACTTTTGCCATAAATGTTTTTCCCAGCAGAAATAACTAAGAAAGAAAAAAAGTGCAAGGGAAAAAAAAGGGAGGGGGGTAGAGAAAATAGTGAACATAAAGTATACTATGAAGATTTTAACATAAAATGTGGAGAAGTTAGAAAAAGATATATGTACCTCGTATTAATAGGGATTAAAAACAATTACTTTAGTTATTGGGATTTTAAATGTTTCCTTTCTTTATCTGGGTGACCACCTTGAATGCAGGGGAAAGAATGATGAAATACTTGGCTTGGACACTGGAAATAACAAGGAACTAAGAAGCAATGTTGAAAACTTATTTGAATGGTGTTCCTGATTTTGTGGGATGGAAAGGTGGTTATCTTTACCTCGTTGGTTACTTTCAGACCTGCATAACAGGAGCATTTGTATTTGGAAGTTAAGAATTAAGAAAAGTTTGGGAACCAAACTTCATTCTGTGTTTAGAAGGATGGTTTCAGTTCTTCCTCAATTTCTTCCTTTGACTCTCCCTCCCTCTTTTCTCCTTTTCTTCCTCTCTCTTTCAATTTGCTTCTATCAGAAAACATTCTTAATGGTTCCTCTTGTGGATCTCAATAGGGCCATTATCAGAAAGGATGCAGAGTAGGAGAATCAGCACCATTGTGCTCTGATATAGACTTCCTTCTTATTTACATATATTGCCTCTTGGGAGTTTGCCAGACCTTCTTGCCATCAGCTTTTTTTTTTTCTTTTACTGCATGTGATTAATAAAAATTGGTTTTATGATAGACTTTTCACTAAATAGAGATAGTGTAGTGAGTTCTTTACAAAACTATGTATTTTTTCTGTTTTTTCTGAGATTATGTTCTTTTACTTTTCTTTCATGATACAATATTGACAGAAAATGGTCTTGTTTTTAGTGCCTTTACTTGGAAAAACAAGAGTTGGAACCCTATGTTGGGTCCCAAATTATTTTTTTGAAATTGTACTTATCAGTGAATCCAAAAATCTGGGCACTAGTACTGTAGCAGCTACCTATATCCTTTATGTGTCTGTTAATAGCTTCCTTTCTAAATTATTTAACATCTGTCACTATTTTCAATCAATTCTTGGTTGTTTCTTTAATACAATTAATTTTTTTTGTCCTAGAATTTCTTAATTTTAAGATGCTGTGGAGATTGGTACAAATAAGTGATCTAGAGTAGGAGTAAGTTACATAACAAATTTCTAGTAATTTGATCTTGGTGTCATTGTATTAACATGAGTGATAGCAGCAGGACATTAGTCATTTTTTCATCTTTTACATTTCCAAAGGATGGTCACCTGAAGGAATTCAAAAGAAATAGAAATATTACATTGTTGGCATCTAATTTCTAGGATTGTAATGAAATCTATATGACCCAGTAACTCAACTGCCAATGAGACCCCAAGAGATTTCGAATAATGCTTACCTCATATTTCCTTTTGACTGTATCAGTTAGGTGCAACTACTCATTGTACGTAAAAGGTGAAAAGAGTTCTTTGTGTAGCAGCTTGTCTCTAAAAAGCATAACCATTAGCACTTCATTTTGATCTTAAAAAAGTAGAGTCATAAAAATAATGTAAGGAAGTATTGAATTTTGTAATTTCTTTTTTAACATATTTTGGCAAAAAGACTCATTGTTTTCACTTTTAAAAGAACAGTCAATGAAATCAGAATTTTGAGGGGATAACTTAAAAAAAGAGAATTCCATAGTACAGAAAATCAAGGAAGATCAAGAGGGGGAAAAAAAAAAGCACTTTCAAGAGAAAAGATGCCTTAAGAAATGACAATCTGAACTCAAAATACTTAGAACACTATTGTTGCTGTGTTTGAAAGCATTAGGTGTATTTAAATCCTTTACTTTGTCTAAAAGGTCTGGGATGTCTGTAATTTTTACTGTCATAAAAGCTGGCATTAAAACTGAATTTATGACAGTATTTCAATATGCTACCAGTTTTGATCATCTTGTGCCATTTTTCTTTTTAGTTCTTGTTTTTAGAAAGTAGATTGTATGTTTTTTCTCTGTTCTGCTAGATGTGGGGCAAGTTCTTAGGTATTTGAAATGGGAAGTAAATACAAAACTAAGTTAAGTTGACACTTACAATTGGTCCATTTGGTTACATATCTCTTTTGTACAGAGGAAGAGTACTATCCCCTCACCCCACTCCCTGACAGACCATGTTTAGGAGCAATCCATGTGAGCAGATGAGGTGTGAAGATAAGGAGGGCAGCCTGGCCAGCTCTGTGACGCTGACATCGCACGATAAAGGAAATGAACACAAGTTACTGGATTTTGTGTCTTATTTAGTCAAGACTGCTTCTGTGGCAGCAGGGTAAACAATGTTATCATTGTATAGAGAAGCAGTACTTACTTCAGTGTCTCTTCTTAGCTCTTAAAAATCCAGCCAGTCTTGAAAAAAAAAAAAACAGTTAAGCTTGTTTGTCAATATCTCTAAACTAAAAATAGTTCTAAAAATAATATTCTAAGGGTCAATAAAAAAATTTAAAATAGGGGTAGGAGATGAAAAAGATAGGGGTGTAGCTCCAAATGTATCATAAAGTAGCTTTGTATTTATGTAAAAATATAAAATATGTGTCATGTAAAAATTCAAAATGTGTATCAATGAGTAACAAAAAATAATAGTAACTTATATGGTTACACTTAATAACGTACTAAGCCTGGTAACGACCTCTATTGCCACTACCGGATCCTTCCTTTTCTGTAACATACATCCTGGAGAAGGAGAGAGTGCCAGGCTGTTACCACCATCTATCTTCAGGCTTCGTGGCAGTGGCTGGCATGCTTTGTACACTAGGGACACAGGAGTCATGGAATATACTTCTTGTGTATCTGAGATTCTGATTTCCCCAAGGTCATCAGTAGATCATAAGAAGCAACTTTAAAAGTCTTATGTGAATGTATCTTACAGTTTACCTGCAGTCTGATAGTTGCAAATCAAATATGGGAAATTTCACAGTCATTCTCCTTAGCAGACGGTACCTGATAGTTAATAATGTGCAATATTTCTCTGTCTTCTGTGTACCAAAACCAAACCAAACCTATTGCCATCGAGTCGATTCCAACTCATAGCGACCCTATAGGACAGAGTAGAACTGCCCCATAGGGTTTCCAGTGAGTGGCTGGTGGAGTCATACTGCCAGCCTTTTAGCTAGCAGCTAAGTTCTTAACCAGTGCACCGTGAGGGCTCCTTCTGTATACCAGTCACCCTGTATTTATTACCCAATCTTGTATCTATTCCATGGCACATTAGGTAAGAGGTCGGGTGTGGACCAGAAGGTCTGCAGTTTGAATCCACCAGCTGCTCCTTGGAAACCCTATAAGGAGATTCTCCTCTGTCCTGTAGGGTCACTATGAGTCAGAATCAACTCGATGGCAACAGGTTAGGTTTGGTTTGGTTTTATATCTACTCAGTGTGTTCAGAAATTGTGATTATCCCCAATTCAGGGATGGAAACAGTCTTGGAGAGTTAAAGTGACTTGCCTGATAACTAAGAGGTAGAATTGGATTCATGACTTCGGAACGCAAGCATTTAATTACTATGCTAACTGCTTCTCCACTCATAGAAGCATCAAAATAATTTTTTATAGGTTATCAGAATAAACAGTTTAAAAGCCTTTAGAAATACTTGTGGGGAATGCAGATAGAGCAATTTTTACTTGATTATTTATTCTACCTTAAGTCAGAGATAGCCTAATTTTTACCTTCTTAGCTGGCTTTAAGTGGACCAAGGGATTTAACTATTACAGAATGTATACTATAAATTCTACATAGATGGCTGGGCAATATATAGGATTCCAAAGAATTACTTGCTGAACTTTTTATTTAACAATTAGTATTAATTTGTGTTCTGGCTACAGGAGAGTTGGCATAGTAGCATAGTGGTTAAGCACATGACACACGTAGTGACAGAATTCTCAGTAAATTTCAAGCTCTGATGTTTGATATCTATATGGCATTGATCGAGTTCTGGAAACTTTCTCTACCTTATTTTTGCCATCTGTAAAATGGAGGTGATGATGATAATATCTTAGGGGATGCTTGTAATTTTAAAGACATTAATACATATAAAGCACTAGATATAGTGCCTAGAATATAGCAGGCACTCAGGTAAAGTCAGTTATTAGTTAAATAAGAACCTAAAGAAACACTGAAGTTTTATGATTTATGGGAAAAATGCTACATTGTTTTAAATGGCAGATTCATTAAATTCTTATAAATTTAAGGAAGCTAAGAAAAATATTTTTTTTAATGGGAAATCAAAAAGAAATATTAATTTCCTGTCATTAGACGTTTTTTGTGATTTAATTGTTATAAAGGGGGTCATTCATTCAATACCAAGAAACTGTATCTCGAGCAAATATTTGTGGCAGATTCAATTGGCATAAATATTGTTCACTGGCAACCACCGCTACCACTATAAAAAAATCTACCTAAGCCAAGTCAGAAGAGCATTTTGATAAGATTATGCGATGTATAATGTGTTGGTGAAGAGCCCAAGTTCATGCTCAAAATGCTTGAGTTCCAATCATAGTTCATAGTTTAGGAGGTGTGTGATTTTGTTTGGAAACCTTAGTGGCATAATGGTTAAGAGCCTATGCCTGCTAACCAAAAGGTCGGCAGTTCAGATCCACCAGGCTGTCCTTGGAAACCCTACGGGGCAATTCTCCTCTTCCCTCTAAGGTCACTATGGGTTGGAATTGACCCGACGGCAACAGGGTTTTTTTTTTTTTTTTTTTGGTGATTTTGTTGAAGTTTTGTGGCGTCTCTGTACTTTAATTTTCTCATCTGAAAATGAGGATAATAATAGAACCTCCCAATACGTAGAAGGGTTTTGAGGATTAAATAATAGAATTCTTATAAGTGATTTTGAACAGTGCCTAACACATAGTTAGTAAGCACTTAATAAATGGTATAGTTCCTGAATAGTTTTATTCTGTTGACTATTCACTGTGAATTACAAGAACAAAAGATGATATTTTCTTTTAGTGTCCAATAGTTATGTTTTCTTTTAAGTAACCTAGAGGAAGATTACCCACATTTTTCTCTCATTTTAAATGGCTCAGTAGTCTTACCAGTAGACTCTATCAATATTCTTGAATGTAACTCATTTGAACGTGAGACATGATCTTATTTAAAGCAGAAAGCTGAAAGGTCCCCTTGGGGTAACACGTCTATCTTATTCATCACTGTGTCCCTCGAGTCAGGTGCAGTGGCTGACAGACAACAAGTGCTGTAAAAATAGTTGAATGGATTAACGAATATCTCCAAAGCCTGTGCTCACATAACACTCTGAGAATAACTTACCTTGCCTCCATGTTGAACTAATAATACTTAACTCATAGGTAGCTGATATAATGATGAAATGGGATAGTTACCTAGCACAGTGCTTGGTATGTAGTATCAGTTAACATGAACTCCTCTTCCCTGATCTTTCTAATCCTCTTCAGCCTACTTGCTTTCCAAATCCCTCTAATAGAAATCATGCACATTTTTTGTAGCATTATGTATTACCACTTCTCCAAATAGTTTACCAGAGGAAAAATAAGAACATCAGCACAACAACACAAAACAGAACCATATTGGGGCAGAGAATATATTTTTAAATTGCTTAAATTTCCAACATGACATTCTAAAGGCTACATTATGATTTTCTTTTAGGACATGGGTAATGAGGCTCGTGTTTATTGCTATGGTTTTATTAGCACATACACTATTTTTTTTTTTTTATGTTCTCATGCATTTTAAAATTCCTATTTGAATTCAGAAATTTTAGAGGGTACAGTGATGGATTCAGTCTTTTATTTATTAATACTGTGTTTATTGCCTTTTGGTCCTTTGATCTCTGTCCTGTTTCACCTGCAAGGCAAGTTTTAGATGATGTAAAAAGAGTATAATATGGTGAAGAGTCACAATACAAGTGGATTTTTATAATAGAACAGCTCAGCCTGTCAGAAATCTGACATGTTGCATCTAAAACTGACACACCCAACCAAAATATGTATGTCTTCAACTGTAAATCTTTAATTAAACATATCTCTGTGTTTGTTTTAATGGATAAAACTTTGAATTGTCATTTTCCTAATGTGTTTTATGTGATTTTTTAAAATTTTCTATCATATGAACTCTCCCTGTTTGCGTATGCCCTCTCCAGTGATTCTATAATTGTTTTTGTTTTACATAGATAGAAACACATAGTTTTTTTCCCCCTTTTTACAATGGTGTTTTTTGCTTCATGTAGAGAGAACTGCACAGTTGACATTATTTAGATATCCAAATTTTTTTCGGTTTTACATTCTTATGTTTATAACCCTGACTATCTCCAAAATGTCCTTACCTAAAACACTTTATAGTTTTATTACTAGATTTACACCAGTAAAGATACATCTGCTTTCTTAGGGATAATCTTTAAGCAGAACTTAGTAAGACAAGCTTTGAAAACTATCGTTCCTGGGAAAGTAAATCATGAAACATCAGTTTAATCGCTCCCCTTGACAACATGACAGATTGAAATACAAAAACTGATGCAAGTGGGATCAATGGATTATCTAAGTCCCTGAACATCTTCTCTTAAATTGGGGGACTTGGCGGAGTGAATGTGAGAGGAGCGTGTATTGTGTGTCCTTGTCACGTGTGGAGCGTTAAAGATTAGTGCTGAGTCAACATGAGCTACCTGCACAGGAAGCCGGGAACAAGAAACTGAGAGGGAGTAAAAGAGAAAAAGGGGGCTAAAGGAAGAGGAATAGAGAGATTTACATGTGAGAACTCAGTGGGCTTTGTCATGGCAATTGTATAAAGTGATATACAGGGCAAATCGACTTGAGCATGTCCCCGGATAGCAGGCGGTTTACAGCCTCCTCGAGCAGAGATTACTGCTTTATCTTGTCATACTAAATTAACATGGCAGCACACAGTTAAACAGTGGTGACCTCTTCATCTGGGGAAAATGCTGCCTAGGAGTGAGATGGTATTTAAGTCTCTCAGTCAGTCTCTCTCTTTCTTTTTCTCTCCTAATGCCCTTAAGGCATTTTGGGGTAGAATGTAGCAATTTTTTAGTTATTATAGAAAATATATATATATTTTTTAATTAAGGCAGCAACAGATGAGTTTTAATCAAATCAAGTAGTCACTTTGGGTAGAATAATTTGATTTTATTTATCTCATGTTCTAAAAAATAACACATCATCTTTATACATTGGAATTAGGATTTTTTTTTTTTTCCTGTCATTTCCTTTTAATCCCCTATTACTTGTTTTTCTATAAATAGGAGTCCCTGGGTGGTGCTTGACTACTAGCTGAAAGGTTGAGGATTCGAAGCCACCCAGAGGTGCCTTGGAAAAAAGGCCTGGCCATCTACTTCCATAAGGTCACAGCCTTAAAAACCCTATGGTGCGCAGTGCTACTCTGCACAGCTGGGGTTGCCATGAGTTGGAATCAACACAATGACAGCTAAGAATAAGAGCGCTGATTTTACAAATAGCCTATGTATTTATGTAAGAGTTAATTTCTATACTTTCAATAAGTGTTGATTGGTGGTGAAGAGATACGGGGGAATTACTGCTCAGAAACTTGTTCTTTCTCACTAGTCAGGCAAGGGATAGCTCAAGAGAACTAGCAATGAATGCATGCCTTAATTAGAGGTGCCCGGATTACCCCATTTTACCTGAGCTCACCAGTTACTGCTTCATTCCCTGGATTCTTTCTATTTCTTTATTAAAAAGAGACAGAGATATGAGGCATGAGATTAATTTGCATCAACCTTCTGACAGTCTGCAGCTGTTTCTACATGTGTTTTATGACGTCTACATGTAGAAACTGTACTAAAACAAACAAATAACAACAAAAACCAAACCCGTTGCCGTGAAGTCTGTTCCAACTCATGGTGACTCCGTTTGCTTGAGAGTAGAACTGCACTCCACAGGATTTTGTTGGCTATAATCTTACAGAAGTAGATCACCAGGCCTTTCTTCCACAGTGCCGCTGGGTGGATTTGAGCCACTAATATTCTGGTTAGTAGGCAAGAGCAAACCATATGTGCCATCCAGGGCCCTTAGAAACTGTAACCAAGGATATTTTTTTTGTGTTTTTCAATCTTAACATGTTGATAAAATCAATTGTAAGTGCTATCGGAATTTGAACTTAAGGAAGGGGCAAAATAAGCTTTAAAATGCCATAATGTGGATGTCTGTTCCCCTATGTTCCTAGATTAAGATGTAAGCACCTCTCCATCCCTAAGTATAGCTCTGTGAACTGCTTCTTCACTGACCTCTGGAGCAAGGGTTCTTATCCTGTGTGTTAAATAATTATGAGCAATGTAGGATGATTGTCTTAGTCATAAATACGACAAGTGGTTGGCTAAAGAAAAAAACTTTATTTTCTCACAGTTCAGAGGCTGAAAGTCCAGGTCAGGGTCTTGACCATGTGGATCCCTTTCTTGTGGATAGCTCTGGGAGTTGCTTGGTTCCTTGGCATTTCTTGTAGATGATCCTCACATGGCATCTGTCTTCTCCCCATATGTGTGTGTCCTTGTCTAATTATAACTCAGAAGTGATTAGATTTAGAACCCATCCTAAACTGGCATCATCTAAAAGAAAACCCTATTTCCAAACAGGATTACATCTGCAGGTGTAGGGATTAGGATTACAACACATATTTGGGAGTGGGGAACACAGTTTAATCCATAACAGTAAGCGTTATGGAATTCTTGAAACCCTTGAAATTTACAAGTTTTTCTGGGAAGCAGTTCCATACTTTTCATTTTGTTCTCAAAGAGGCCTTAGCCACCAAAGTAGAATCATTACTTCTCTGGAGCTTAATTCTGTCTTAGGGTTTTACTGGGGTACCTCCTCACACTGGGGATATATGTCAAGCAAGTGAGATACTAACTTACAGGCACAGCTATGATCACACTTATTTTGTATTCATGAAGTGTATTCATCTAGAATGCCTTGAAGAGTTTTGCAGGGTTGATATGCTATAAAATCCTAGATTCCAGCTACTGCTCCTGACCATTTAAAACTATGCCTGTTTCAACGTTTTTCCATTGTCCACTTCTTCAACTACAGGCTGGTTATAATTCTACTGAAAGGATGGGGTTTAGTTTCCAAGCCCTGGATTCGGGGTCCAGACTTGAAGAACACAAAAAAAACTGTTTAGCTTGAAAGGGGTGTGGAATAGAAGCAATGTATTTTTCTTTCTTTTCTTGGTAAGATACTTGCTCCTGCCCACTGCCCTCTGCCAAAGCCCCATCTACTTTCCCCCTGAGTTGCAATAATAGTGAAAATTTTAACGTAAATTAATTTAGGAGTGTTGTTGTTATGTGCTGTCAAGTTGGTTCTGACTCATAGCAACCCTGTGTACAACAGAATGAAACACTGCCCAGTCTGCAGTGTCTTCAGAATTGTTATGCTTGAGCCAGTTGTTGCAGCCACTGTGTCAACCCATCTCATTAAGGGTCTTCCTCTTTTTTCGCTGACCCTCTACTTTACCAAGCATGATGTCCTTCTCCAGCAACTGGTCCCTCCTGATTACATGCCCAAAGTATGTGAAACAAAGTCTTTCCATCCTTGCTTCTAAGGAGAGTTAGGACTACTTAGATACTTCCTGAGATGCCCTGGTACAATATTGTTTGAATAAAGCAGGAGTTTTAACGTCAAGGAAGTTTGATTATGCTCAATACTGTTGTAAGCATTGTGTTTTTTCAAAGAGGAGAAAAAAGCCCCAAATTTCTACCAAGTTGTGTGCTATATACGATTTAGGAGCTAATATTAAATAGTAACTATTAAAGTCATTCTTTCTCCCCTTCTTCTGCCCATTGATAATTTCTTCCTTCCTAGATTTTTCCATCATACTGGATGCATTTACAGCTCTTTTAGTTAAAATAAGGACTTTGTGAGTGGTGCAAACACTGAGCGCTCAGCAACCAACTGAAAAGTTGGCAGTTTGAATCCTCCCAAAGGTACCTCAGAAGGAAGTTCTGACAATTACTTCTGAAAGGTAACATGCTTTAAAACTCCACAGAGCACAGTTTGACTCTGACACACATGGGGTCGCCATAAGCAGGAATCAACTCGAGATGTTTTTTGTTTTTTTTTAGTTAAAATAGGTAATCACCATGAGGCCACTCTCTTCTGTATTTAATAATTTCTAGCATTGACAAGTAATTGTTAAGTTCTGGACTTAGAGGTAAGATGATATGATGTTTTCAAAACAATCTAGCATTCCTCCATTCCTTATTTCTCATTCTCATTTACTTATTTAATAAATATTTAATGCACACTTACATATTAAATCTTTGAAACGTTGGCTATAAGAATCCATGGAGAACAGACCCAATTTTATCTGGTGTGAAACAACAACATGTCAAAAAGTAACAAGAAGCTGCCCTGGCAAACTTCATATCACCCCCTAACTCAGAGCCTTGAGAGGCAGCCTGAGGGGCAGGAAGCCACAGCTAACAGAAATATGGAATGGAAGTGAGAATTATTTTGGGAATGGATGCCTGCGATAAACAGAATACTTGAATACCAGGGATTCTCCTTGAGGAGATCCTTAATATTCAGAAAGTCAGTGTGATATAATATTTCTCATAAAAAGCAGAAATTCCAAGAGAAGGAAGGGAAATATATAAACAGACAAAAAGAGAAAGCCTATAAAGCAAGACGTAAGAACAGTCATTAGTAATCACACTAAATGTAAATGGGTAAACATCCTTTTTAAAAGATAAATATTTTCTGGATTTGTTTGAATCTAGTTTATTTTTCCTTACAAAAGACAGACATAAAACAAGATAACATGGGAATGTTAACAGTAAGGATTAAAAATATAGTAGGCATCCACAGACAGAAATCAGTAGTAGCTTTATTAATATCAGAGAAAGGTGAATCATATGTCTGGAATAGAGTCCTTTCATATTGATATATAGAGACAAAATATCATCAATATTTATGTACTAGATGAAATATATAAAGGAAAATTTTATGTAAGTATGTTGATGTATTAAAAAAAAAACAAAACCCATTGCTGTCAAGTTGATTCTGACTCAAAGTGATCCTATAGGACAGAGTAGAACTGCCACATAGGGTTTCCAAGGAGTGGCTGGTGGATTTGAACTACCGACCTTTTGGTTAGCAGCTGAGCTCTTAACCACTTCGCCACCAGGGCTTCAAGGAAAAAAAATTAGAAATATGAGATGTTTACGGAAACACAATTATATTGGAAGATTTTACAGTATCTTTTTCTCTTTGACAGATGGATTAGAAAGACCACAAATAAAGGCATAGAGGATTTGATAAATATATTTAATAAAGTTGACTTACTGCCTAGCCATATGTAGATCACTTGAGCTTTTAAGAAACTACTAAATAATGCTTGTGTTAAAATAAGAACAAAACTAATTACAGGCTGCTTAAAAATAACAGTATGAATATTACATATCCAAAATTGTGTTACAGGATCAAACTTCTAATATAAGCAAACTTATACCTTTAAAGGTCCTCATTATTAAATACAATGGGGAAAAAAAGAACTAAGTGTTTACCTTTTGAAACAGGGACAATTAAAATAAAATAACACCAGTGAAGACATAAAACAAGACATGATAAATATAAATAAATGAACTAGGAAAAAATTAGGTAAAAATTCTCCATAAAACAAAACAAACAATAATACATAAAATTAGAAATGACAAATGGTAATGTTATTATAGTTATGGAAATGATGTAATTATATTATAAAAAATTTTTGCATTTTCAGAATTGTGCTCTAAAGAACACATGTTCTATACAATGTCCTTTAAGACAAAGGTTTTCTGTAGTCAAATCATCAATTCAGAAGGTATTTCATAATGTATCCTGCTTTGAGATACTTACATTCCACTTGATATATTAAATATTCTGAAAAGTCAATCCTGTTGTTCAGGGTTAGTTAAACTTTATTTTGGACAGTTTTTCCCAAACTTAATCAATCACAGAACTCTCCTTTTATATATAGCCTGTTAGATAAATCCCTCGGAAGTAATATCCCATTGAACACACACTGAAAAATATGGTTATATAATATTGTTTATTAATACATTTTAAAATTTTGTTAAATGTATGATTTATAAGACTACAAAGGAAGTAGGAAAGCCAAACAGATTATATTCATGAGAGACTTTTTTTTCAAAAAGTCAAAGAATAACTTCCAGAAATGGTACAGCTATTACCAACCAGTTATTTTCAACTTTCAAGGAGAAGAGAATCCCCATGCTGTATAAAACTTTTACCAGAGTAAAAAAGAAATTAATTTCAACTTTTCAAATTAGCACAACTATACCAAGGAGCCCTGGTGGCACAGTGGTTAAGAGCCCGGCTGCTAACCAGAAGGTCGGCAGTTCGAATCCACTGGCTTCTCCTTGGAAACTCTACGGGGCAGTTCTACTCTGTCCTAAATGATTACTATGAGTTGGAATCGACTCGATGGCAATGTATTTTTTATAATGCCAAACGCAACACAAATAAAACAGAATAGAAAATAAGTCCAATCTCATTTGGATGATAGGTGTGAAAATTCTAACTAAAACATTAGACCAAGTTATCAGTACCTTTTAATAGAATAATACACCATGACTAAAAAGAGTTAGTTTGGGGAATGCAAAGAGAGTTTGATGAAAGGAAATATATATTAGCATTATGTCTGTAGTTTATTGTACTGTGGGGGCTTGTGTGTTGCTGTGATGCTGGAAAGTATGCCACCAGTATTCAAAGACCAGCAGGGTCACCTATGTAGGACAGGTTTCAGCTGAGTTTCCAGGCTAAGACAGACTAGAAAGAAGGACCCAGCAGTCTACTTCTGAAAAGATTTAACCAGTGAAAACCTCATGAATAGCAGCGGAACATTGTTTGATACAGTGTCGGCAGATGAGCCCCTCAAGTTGGAAGGCACTCAAAAGACGATGGGGGAAGAGCTTCCTCCTCAAAGTAGAGTTGACCTTAATGACGTGGATGGAGTCAAGCTTTCGGGAGCTTCACTTGCTGATGTGGCATGACTCAAAATGAGAAGAAATAGCTGCGAACAGCCATTAATAATTGTAATGTGGAATGTAGGAAGTATGAATCTAGGAAAATTGGAAGTCATCAAAAATGAAATGGAACGCATAAACATTGGTATCCTAGGGATTAGTGAGCTGAAATGGACTGGTATTGGCCATTCTGAATTGGACAGTCACATGGTCTACTACGCCAGGAATGACAACTCGAATTTAGAGACCATCTCAAAAATAGATTTGATGCATTTAACACTAATGGCCGAAGACCAGACGAGTTGTGGAATGACATCAAGGACATCGCATATGAAAAAAGCAGGAGGTCATTAAAAAGACAGGAAAGAAAGAAAAGACCAAAATGGATGTCAGAAGAGACCCTGAAATCTGCTCTTGAATGTCGAGTAGCTAAAGCAAAAGGAAGAAACAATGAAGTAAAAGAGTTGAACAGAAGATTTTAAAGGGCGGCTCGAGAAGACAAAGGAAAGTATTATAACAACATGTGCAAAGGCCTGGAGATGGAAAACCAAAAGCTGAAAGAACTGGAGAAAAAGTCAAGCCTGGAGTTGCAATATTGAAGAAGTCTATGAGGAATATATTAAACAACTCAGGAAGCCTCAACAGAAGATGGAAGGAAAACACAGAGTTACTAGACCAAAAAAATTGGTTGATATTCAGCCATTTCAGGCAGTACCATATGAGCAGGAACCAATGGTACTGAAGGAAGAAGTCCAATCTGTACTGAAGGCATTGGCGAGAAACAAGGCTTCAGGAACTGACAGAATACCAATTGAGATGTTTGAACAAATGGATGCAGTGCTGAAGTACTCACTCGTCTATGCCAAGAAATTTGGAAGACAGCTACGTGGCCAACCGACTGGAAGGGATATATATTTATACCAAAAAAGGTGATCCCACCAAATGCGGAAATTATTGAACAATATCATTATATTACACGCAAGTAAAATTTTGCTGAAGATCATTCAAAAGTGGCTGCAGCAGTGTATTGACAGGGAACTGCCAGAAATTCAAGCTGGATTCAGAAGAGGATGTGGAACCAGGGATATCATTGCTGATGTCAGATGGATCCTGGCTGAAAGCAGAGAATACCAGAAAGATGTTTACCTGTGTTTTATCGACTATGCAAAGGCATTCCATTGTGTGGATCATAACAAATTATGGATAACATTGCAAAGACTGGGAATTCTGGAACACTTAATTGTGCTCATGAGGAACCTGTACATAGATCAAGAGGCAGTTGTTTGAACAGAACAAGGGGATACCGCGTGGTTTAAAGCCAGGAAAAGTGTGCGTCAGAGTTGTATCCTTTTACCATACCTATTAAATCTATATACTGAGCAAATAATCCGAGAAGCTGGACTATGTGAAGAAGAACGGGGCATCAGGATTGGAGGATGACTCATTAACAACTTGCGTTATGCAGATGACACAACCTTACTTGCTGAAAATGAAGAGGACTTGAGGCACTTACTGATGAAGATCAAAGACCACAGCCTTTAGTATGGATTACACCTCAACATAAAGATAACAAAAATCCCCACAACTGGACCAATAAACAACATTATGGTAAACAGAGAGAAGATTGAAGTTGTCAAGGATTTCATTTTACTTGGATCCACAGTCAACACCCATGGAAGCAGCAGCCAAGAAATCAAAAGATGCATTGCATTGGGCAAATCTGCTGCAAAAGACCTCTTTAAAGTGTTGAAAAGCAAAGATGTCACCTTGAAGACTAAGGTGCGCCTGACCCAAGCCATGGTGTTTTCAGTCACCTCCTATGCGCGTGACAGCTGGACGATGAATAAGAAAGACCAAACAAGAATTGACGCCTTTGAATTGTGGCATTGGAGAAGAATATTGAATATACCATGGACTGACAAAAGAGTAAACAAGTATGTCTTGGAAAAAGTACAGCCAGAATGCTCCTTGGAAGCAAGGATGGCACAACAATGTCTCACATGCTTTGGACATGTTGTCAGGAGGCAGCAGTCCCTGGAGAAGGACATCATGCTTGGTAAAGTAGATGGTCAGTGAAAAAGAGGAAGATTTTCAATGAGATGGATTGACACAGTGGCTGCAACAATGGGGCATAACAATGATTGTGAGGATGGTGCAGGACCAGGCAGTGTTTCTTTCTGTTGTATATAGGGTTGCTATGAGTCAGAACCAACTCGATGGCACCTAACAACAACAACAATGTATTAGTATAGTTTATATTAGGGGTGGACAAACAATGCTTGCTGGCCACCACTGCCTGTATTTGTGAATGAAGTTTTATGGAACAGAGCCACACCCATTCATTTATAATTATCTTGGGTTGCTTTCCTGCTACAGTGACAGAGTTGTAAAGTTGTTGTAACAAGGACCCTGTGGTCTACAGAGCCAGAAATACTTACTATCTGACACACGTTAGAGAAAAACTTTGCCAACCCCTGGTCTGTTCTTCACTTGACCAAGTGAAAAAGTTACATAATTATCATGCTTAGAAAGAAGTTTGAAAATTTACATCCATTGCTTATACAATCTCTTTGTAAGCAGTTAACAGAGGGATACTAGTATCACCAGGGAGCCCTGGTGGTGCAGTGGTTAAGAACTTGGCTGCTAACCAAAAGGTCAGCAGTTTGAATCCACCAGATGCTTCTTGGAAACTCTATGGGGCAGTTCTACTCTGTCCTATAGGGTAACTGTGGGTCATAACAGACTTGACAGCACATAACAATAACAACAACAGTATTAGTCTCAAAGCAGCGACTTCTTCAAACTTAGTGGTAAAATTCTCTATCTTCTTTTAAGTTCAGGTACAATTCAGGGTTGCTATCACTTTCATTTAGTATTATTTTAACAGGTTTCTCCTTGTCGTCTTTCTTCCCTTTCTCCTTCCTTCCCTATCTTCCCCCCCCCCCTTTTTCTTCCTTCTTACCTTCCTCCCTATCATGAGAATATAGTGGACATTTTTACTCTAGAAAAAACAGTGGGGAATTTTTCCAGAATTATGACTTAAAATTATCTTCTGAGGTCCACAGGTATCCTAGTGAAAAGCTTTATCTTCAGGAATACAACTTTTTTAATGATATAGAACAAATGTTTTTGGGGTTTTTTTTTTTTAACTTAATATAGTTTCTCTTGATAATGTCTCTTTATGTATTGTTTTTAAATCAAAATATTATACCTCATGATTATTGAACAAAAATTTCCTGCTTTGTTTTAAGGTTAATTTCACCAGTGGTTAGAGGAAAAACTCCCCCCTCCCCAAGCTTTAGTTACAGGTCTAATATTAGGTGAGCTACACAGTGTCGGTTTAAGATGCACAGAAAAAATGCACTGTCCTCTGATCACAGCTTTGAACAAGCACCAAGACATAGAACGGTAGCTGGTAGCATATTCAACTCTGTGCTATTCTTAGAAAATATCTGATTAGTGCATGCAAAGCCTGAGGAAACTTTAAGTATGTACCCAACCAATTCTATTGCCTTTTTCTCTTTCTTTTGTTTCTCAGTGGGTTGAGTTGGAAAACAGTATGGATACAGGACATCAATATCTTTTTCAGGGAGTTTATTTTAAATAGAACCTGTCTTTTCAGAGTATTGTTTCATGACTTCTAGGACTAATCCTTTCTCTTAGGACTTTTTCAACCTTGGTTCAGCCTTTAATATTCTCCATGAAGGGTATATTTGCTTCACCAGAGTTGCTGGACTCAGTTGGTGCTCTTTGAATTCATCTTGGGATCTAGATAGTTGGCACTGGTGTAATTCAGTATCCATTTAGCAGGTATTTATAAGTGCCCAAAATGTACCAGGCGTGATTTTAGTTACAGAGCATACAGTGGTGAGAAAACTAATCTAGTGATACATTTATTAATTTTTGATATCCTTAACGAAAGGGTATGATCGAAGTCAACATAGTACCCATTTTTTAGTATGTTAATATATTACGCTGAATTCCCAATTCAGTTTATTAGGTAGTTGCCATTTAAATCATTTGCTATTTTTGTGTTACATTGGTTTCTAATAAATGACTCTTTAAAAATTGTAATTTACAAATTTAAAAGTAAAATACTTTTTTATATTTTTGCTACATTCTCACAAATACAACTTTGTTTATTCTTACAATGGTTTGTAATAAGTTATTTTTGAAAGGAATATTCGTAGTCATCTTGTCTACCTCTCTTATGCTGTAGAAATCACTAGGACATAGTCATTTGTCCTCTGCAATGATGGGACGCTTTTTCTTCCACCATGTCATTTATGTCATTTTGAAGAGCTTGTGCAATTAATAATAATAATAACGGTAATAAGTAGCTACACTATATCGAGCCACTACTGTGTACCAGATTCAGAGTTAGGTGCTTTTCACATGTTTTCATGGAATCATCAAAAATTGTTAAATGTGTATTTTTCTTATGAAGGAAAAGAAAAATTAAGATTTTTTCCAATGTTATGTAAGATGCAAGAGGTGGAGTCAGGATCTGAGTCTTGATTTTGTTATTTCAAAGTTCATGACCTTTTCCTTACATCTGCCTTCCTGTAACTACCTTTTGGTCTCAGTTTCCTTCTAAGTTGCTACTTATATTATTTCAAATTTATCTTTCCCATTCTAGGCATGCAATTACTCCATGAAACCTGTTGTATCTTCACTAAATTCTCTTCCCATTTCCTTTCACTTCAGGGGAATTAAAAAAAATCAATACTTTTACTAGGCCTCCCTCAAATGTCAACAGAGGCTTCTAAGAGCAGCCAGGTTATGGTGTGTCTGAGTATAGAGCTACACTGAACTGCATTGCCTCTGTTCCTTCAGGAATCTGCAACCAGCAGCAACCAAGGACAAAATGTGCACTTGAATAATTTTTTTTTTCCTTTGGATAACTATACTTTCAATTTATTAAGAGTAAATAAAGGAATATTAAAACATAATTTTTATGAGAAGATTCACTGATGAATTTAGATGAGGAAATATTATTTTAAATATTACTGGAGATGAATTGACTTCAGGTTTCTAGGCCAGAGAAAAATTATCCTCATCTTTCCCTTTACTTTCTGGTGTACATTTTATCATGCTTATTTCTCGTTCTTTGGTTTAGTATACAAGAGAACATAGTTTTGTTAATCGCCATCTTTCAAGTACCTAATGTAATATAACCAACATTTTTTATTCAGAAAATATCCTGAAAAAGGAGCCCCAAGGTCAGCCACATTTTACTAAAGAGCCTTTAGATCAATAGTAAAGTCTTTCCACTGGAAGTGTATGTAATCAAATTATCAGAAGTTTCTTTATTTAACAATAAGCACAATGGAAGCAAAATGACCAGTTAACCACATGGGGCTTTTTGCACTTGCTTAGTGACTCTCTTGAACAGAATCCACCCACATGTGCTGTGTACAGTCCTTTCAACAGTGGTAGCTGTTTTTTACCAGTTGTTAGTTGCTGTGGAGTCTATTCTGACTCACGGGGGCTTCATATGTGTAGAGAACTACTAGGGTTTCCAAAGCTGTAACCTTTCAGAAGCATATTTCCAGGCCTATCTTCCAAGGAAGCTTTGGATGGGTTTGAACTGCTCACCTTTCAGCGAGTAGGCAAACACCACCCAGGTACTCCTTTACTAGTAGGCTCTTTTATATCCTTTGTGAGACTTCCTCTACCCCTTCTTTACCAGTTGGCTGTTGTATATCCTTTGAAGCCAATATATAGAGACATATATATATATTTAATGTAAATTAAAAATAATAGAGACTGATTTAAGGGAGAATATAGGATGGAACTCTATACATTAGAAAGTAAAGTATATGCAAACAATTTGCAGTTGAGGTACTGTTGAGAATGATTTCTTTGGCTGGCAGACATGCAAACTGGTCCTTTATAATGAAGGTTCATTAGCATGTAACCAAGTGTTTTTTTTTTTTTTTTTGGTGTCAGCAGTGACACCAGTTAATTTTTGACACTAGAACCAAATAAAGAGCCCTAGTGGCACAGTGGTTAAGTGCTCAGATGCTAACCAAAAGGTCAGTGATTCGAACCCATCAACTGCTCCACGGGAGAAAGATGTGGCAGTCTGCTTCCATAAAGGTTATAGTCTTGGAAACCGTGTGGGGCAGTTCTACTGTGTCCTTATAGGGTCCCTAGAAATTGGAATCGACTCGACGGCAACAAGTTACAGTTTTAGAATCAACTGCTCAGAGATCTTGATTTAATGAAAACCTTAAACATCAAGCCTGTCTTACAGTGAAAAAGAACATTTTTGCTTATTAGCTAAAAATAATGTTAACTTTTAAAAATAATTTCTTTTACTAAGGCTGTCTCATGTGGGGAAGGTAAAACATTAAACTAAATTTTGCTAATATTTTACAGGTTTAGATAGTTTGAGAACAAAGGTTATTTTGACTATCTATGCATTTGGTGAAAATATTTTACTTCACTGGTCTAATTTTAATTGGTCACTAAATGTGAAGGCAGTCTACCTAGGGGTAGTTATTACCCTTTACTTTTCAGGGTCCGTATGGCAGACATAGCTGAATAGTTTGGTGCCTCTTATTCTTGCATAGTTTCATATGCCACCTTAAGATGTATTTTAAAGACAGCCATCTTCGCAATTCTTCTGCAACCAAGGCTATATTAGTAACTTTGTGAGAGAACCCCCCAGCTGTATAGAAAACTGGTTACCAAATACCAAAACTAGTTGCCATAGAGTCAGTTTCAAGTCATGGTGACCCCATGTGTGTCAGAGTACAACTGTACTTCCAGAGTTTTTCAGTGGCTGTTTTTTTCATAAGTAGATTGCCAGGCCTTGAACCTCTGACTTTTTGGTTAGCAGCCAAGCACTTAACCATTTGCACTACCCAGGGACACTGGTTACCAAATACTTTAGTTAAATAGCAGCATGGCCCCATTTTTGATCATTCTGGGTCTGAAATTAGAATGTCATTTTTATTTACAGGTCAATTTGTTATCATAATCTTTCAGTAGTTTGAATCATGCCATTAACCAACCGATCCCAATATTAATCTACTGTCTAGTCCAAAATAAAGATCAAGTTACTTTTCATTTTAGACCCATGTTAGTTCAATTGTATACTGCTTAAAATGTAGGAATTACACACATAGGTGAGGATTTTTCAATAACTCTATATAATACCATTAAACAATAAAACATAAGTCAAAAATGAACTAAAAAAAGATGTTAATTCAGTACTATTTTTATTTCCATATTATTTTACTTCTTCTTTACTTTATGGGTAGTTTACTCAGACATAATGAAACAAGCAAGAGCTGACATCAAAAGGAAAACGTCTGATTGTATGTAATTGAGCTGCTGTTAGTTTAATATCTGGGCTATACATAGGCGTTTAGTTTCTTAAAATATTTCCCTCAAAGATATTATTTATTATTTTTGAGGAAAATATATGCTTCAGAATTTTATTTCCTAATTTAAAAAAGACACAGTAGTCCCTTCATCTAATTTTGTATAGTTAAGTATTTCTGCTACATTCAAATAGCTACCAGGTTTCCATGGTGGGTAAGGTGATTTTTATGTGATCCCTGTAATTATAAAGAGATTTCCTTACTAAGTGAAGTGCCTCATTTATGCATCTCTCCTGAAGAAAAAAAAAATGCATCATAGTAAATCTTAACATAGGTAGCAATAGGGAAAAAATAGAAAGATCAGTACAACCAGAAGCCATAGTTAAAAAATAAGAACACAGCAGAGTCACCCAGAATGGCACAAATCCAGTTTAGACTAAAATTTAACAGCAAATCCTGTTTTCATGTCCAAACCTGGTCTACATAGCTAATGTGAAAAAGTAGGCGTAGTGGTTATTGTGGGATTGTAATAAGAACCTTAGACCCCATAGCACAGTGGCCTCAGCTGCAGTGTTGGACTATGCAAGTGAATCAACATCAGTTATCTGGTATAGCCTAATTAGTTAGAAATGTTGCCTTTTAAAAAAATTACTTTTAAAACTTTTATTGTTGTTGGGTGCTATTGAGTCAATTCCAACTCATGGCGACCCCATGTGACGGAGTAGAACTGCCTCATATGGTTTTTTTGGCCGTAATCTTTATGAAAGCAGACCACGAGGTCTTTTTCCCATAGAGCCTCTGGGTGGGTTTGAACCACCAACTTTTCAGTTAGTAGCCCCCTGAGCACTTAACTGTTGCGTCACCATGACTCCTTTTTAAAACTGTACGTCTCTATATATTTTTAGGACTGTCCCTTTATTTCCATTACCCCTTACCATGTACATTGTTATCTGCTTTCTTACTTGGAAGAGGAATGTGTATAGTTAGAGTTTGTGTTTATTGGGGAAATGTATTAAGCTTTTGAAAAGTCTTCAGGCTTATAATGGAGAGAGAGAGAGGGGAAAAAAAGAGCACCTTTAATATAGAGAGAACATTTGGAAATAAGTAATAACCGTCCTACCCCACACACATCTCCATCATGTTCTAGTTGAATTCAAGATGAATTCTCAATACTGTGTTAAATCACTCAGAAATAGTTCAAATTTCCTTTTACTTGAGATAAAGACTTCTGTATGCTCTTTTCATCTTCACTCAATAGAGCTACATGTCTTTCCTCGTCTTTGTCTCGTTCTAAGCACCTCCTGTATTGGGCCCTGAGTTCAGTGCTCTCTATTGCTGTCTGTGCCCTAGGCACATTCTAAGTACAAGTATGATGGGAGAAAATTGTGCAAAGGAGGAGCTCATGCTTTATCTTAAATGCCTCATCCTTCAGTGGAATGATAGGGGAGAGAAATCATTTCAATTAAACTAACATTTGTTCAGTATCTACTATGTATGTATAAAATAGATTGGATGATAACATGAAAAAGGAACATTTTCATCCTCTGGGAAATAACGGTCTACTGGAGAAAATGGACATGTATGTAAATCTAGTACAAGGCAGTGATCATATTGTGGTGACTATTACAAGTAGAGGGGTAAATGACATATTGTGGGAATTTATGGGAAAGAACAACATTTTCTGACTGAATGGGAAGAGGATACTGCTGAGCAAATGGTACTCAAAGTGTGGCCTATACTGCTTCCTTCATCAATAAAATCTTAATGAGAAGAACATAGCAGAACTAAACAGTGTGCTTAGTGATACAGTTGATTTACATTCTCAGGCATCTCCTTATGTTGTTGTGGACCACTGCTTCGAGAAGCACCCTCTCTAAAGGATCATGGCACATATCCAGTATACTTGTACAAATCATAATAAATCCAGAGTGGTACCAGTTTCATAAGTGGGGCAGTAGGGAGTTTGTTGGAGGGATTTTAGTGGGATGGTGGAAGTGAGGAAAGGTTTATTTAAAAGGAGATATTTGAGCTGAGTCTTGAAGGATAGGGATGATTTGAAAATACAGAGATGAGATGGAGAGAAATTGAGGGACCGTAGATATCCCAAGTAGTCTGAAGGAGAAGAGCTCATACTAGTGAATGGATCTTCTGGGTATGGTCGTAGAAGTTATGCAGTACACGGCCTGTACCACAGTTTGTGTCTTTTCAGGGACCTTCTAGGTATGTTTGTGGAACACAAGGCAACTTAGTTTATTTGCTATAGAGCATGTTTTCAAAGAGTCTAAAAAAGGCAATAACAGTTATTAACAAGTTATATACGGGCTAGATATTATGTTAAGTGTTTATGTTAAGCATGCCACCTAATCTTTACAACCTTATGCAAAAAAAAGATGTATCATTATTCCCACTTAGTATGTGGATGCTGAAGTAGAGAAAGTAAAATAAGGTCACGTAGGCAGTAAGAATGGGACTCTGACTCAAAAGCTTATGGTTTAATGGGACAAAGTTGGAAAGGTGGATTAAGGCCAAATGGTGGAGAAACTTGAATTCTATCAGAAGTTTTGAGTTTATCTGTAATTACTAGGGAGCCATGAAAAGTTTCGGAGGTGGAAATGGCTTAATAAAAATTTTATGTAATGAACTAAATAGTAATTTATTATGTAGTTTACACTCTAAATAGTATCTTTAGAAAAAAGTAAAAAAATCTAATCCTAGTTTGTTGCCAGACCAGATCCATGGAAGCAAAATTGAGCCAAGGTTCAGTCCACGGTGATATGAATATGAGGGGGAAATGGGTGTACTGTTTAAGAAAATCCCTCAAATATTTTGGCTGGTAATTGGCTTATTTATAATTTAGAGAAACACATAAAGTGTCAAATAAGGTCTGTGACTGGAGCCCTGCTGGACCAGTGGTTAAGTACTCGGCTGCTAACCAGAGGGTCAGCGGTGAGAGTCCACGAGCTGCTCCATGGAAGAAGGATGTGATAGTCTTCTTCCATAAAGTTACAACCTTGGAAACCCTATAGGGCAGTTCTACTCTGTCCTATACAGTCTCTATGAGTTGGAATCAAACCGATGGCAATGGGTTTGGTTTTAAGTTCTGTGAAATAAGAAGAGACATGGTTTTGTCTGTTTTGTATCAGGAAAAAAAAAAAAAAAAGCCTTCTGCAGGTAACCTACAATTGGACTATACATAGATTGCCACAAGTAAAAGCAAGTGGACTGTAAGACTGGATTCAGTGAAGAGTGAGAGAAATAATGAGGAGCATCTTTACTTTTCTCTCTCAAATATGACCCCTCCCCAAAGAAAATTTGTACTTGTTTCAAAATACTTGTAATATATTTTATTTCCAGCCTTAAAATTTTTCAATCTGCCCAGACCATTCAGAATATGGCAAATCGTATGAATTATTAAGTATTTTGGAGAAATCAGCTAAAAGAAATCTTAATTGTTTTGTCATTCCTAGAATTACGCGTAGAGCTGTGAAATAGAATAATTCACTGCAAGTATAAAAGGCAAACAGGAAATCTGGATTAAACCAGTTAAGTTTATTAAGCAGTTGACGTTTTAATACGTGTTTGTTGACAGAAAGAGAGGAAAAGGAGGAAAGGAAGGAAGGGGGAGGGGGAAGGAGAGGGAAGGAGAAATTAAAAAAGGAGGGAAGTAAGGAAAAATAGAAGGAAGATTAAAGAAAAGTTATTATGCATCTTGATTTTTGTCATCTCTTCACATCTTCAAAATAGCTTTTTTTTTCCCCAGTTGAAGTGAAAACTATCCGGTTGGTATTTAATTAAATCTATATACACCATCCTCACAGTCATTGCTGTGTTTGAGCCCGTTGCTGCAGCCACTGTGTCAATCCATCTTCTTGAGAGTCTTCCTCTTTTTCACTGACCCTATACTTTACCATGGTGGGGTAGTGGTTAACAGTTTGGCTGCTAATCAAAAGGTCACCAGGCGCTCCTTGGAAACCCTATGGGGCAGTTCTACTCTGTCCTATAGGGTTGCTATGAGTTAGAATCTACTTGGCGGCAATGGGTTTTGGTTTTTTTATACTTTACCAAGCATGATGTCCTTCTCCAGAGACTGGTGCCTCCTGATAACTTGTCCAAAGTCCATGAGACAAAGTCTCACCTTCTTCACTTCTAAGGAGCATTCTGGCTGTGCTTCTTCAAAAACAGACTTGTTGGTTCTTCTGGCAGTCCATGGTATATTCAACATTCTTTGCCAACATCGTAATTCAAAGGCCAACAATCCTTCTTCGGTATTCCTTATTCATTGGCTAGCTTTCATATGCATGTAAGGCAATTGAAAATGCCATGGCTTGGATCAGGCGCATCTTAGTCCTCAAAGTAACATCTTCGCTTTTTAACACTTTAAATAGGACTTTTGCAGCAAGTTTGCAATACGTCGTTTAATTTCTTGACTGCTGCTTCCATGGGCATTGATGGTGGATCCAAGTAAAATGAAATCCTTGACAACTTTACTGTTTTCTCCATTTATCATGATGTTGCTAAGTGAAAACTACTTGACTGGTATTTAATTAAATCTCTATATATACTCATTAACAGTAAAAGTCATGATTTTTGTATTATATATCCATATGTGAACGTTTTTTTACTGTCTCTTTTGTTACTTACACCCAGCTAGAGCTTAATTTGGGGCCCTGGTGGCACAGTGGTTCAAGAGCTTGGCTGCTAACCACAAGTACGAATCCACCAGCTGCTTGGAAACCCTATGGGGCAGTTCTACTCTGTCCAGTAGGGTCACTATGAGTCGGAATTGACTTGAGGGCAATGGATGTGCTTTGGTTTTGGTTAGGGCTTAATTTATAGGCATCATTGTCCTTTTGGTGGTAGCAACTAGCACATATTCCTAATTTTTTTTTACCATAAATCTAGATATTTTTTTTAATTTGGGTTATTTAAAGATAGACTGAAAAGACTTTTAGAATGATTGAAGACTGAATTTAAGACAATTGCTTGTATTTTTATATATTTACCCCTCAAAATCCTATAGAATTTTAAACTGGTATTAGGTCTTATAGGCCTTTTTGTCCATATCTCTCATTTTGTGATAGGAAAATTAAGGTTCAGTGAAGTTAAGACACTTGCCAGATAGCAAAGGTAGTGTTTTTGCTTCAGTCCTGAGTGACTGGAAGAATATCATGCCATTGACAGAATAAATTAAAAAAAAGAGCCAAGAGGAACAAACAGGTTTGGGAGACAGAATTCCAGGTTCACAATTATGTATGTTGGGTTGGAGATGCTGGTATA
Source organism: Dugong dugon (assembly GCA_030035585.1). Lineage (NCBI taxonomy): Eukaryota > Metazoa > Chordata > Mammalia > Sirenia > Dugongidae > Dugong > Dugong dugon. Next base: position 171,786,190 of record CM057465.1, read on the forward strand.
TTTAGATGGAAGACAGACTATTGACAATAAGTGGTTGAAACTTCCGTGCCAGGAGACAGAAGTGTGAAAATTACCTGCGTAGAGACAAGAGTTGAAATAGTGAATCTAAGAAAGTCATTTATTCCACAAATATTTATTGAGAACTTACTACTAGTTGTATGCTGTGCTAAGAGTTTAAAGGTGGGGGTGGGGGGAAGTAGTCCAGTGGAGCAAATCAGACAAGTGAATAGATGGATGATTGGCAAGAGGAGATTAGAGCTGGAAGAAAGGATAGACTGTGTAGGAAGAACATACAGAACAGAGGCATCCAACGTAGCTTGAGAAATACGAAACAATTCCCCAAAGAGGTAAACCTCAGCCAAGTTTGTTTGTTTAATCTCCTTTTTTTTTTTTTTTTAATTTGATTGTGTTTTAGGTGAAAGTTTACAGAGCAAATTAGTTTCCTTTTATACCCCAGGTCTCTGTGTCCATTCATCAGGTTTTCTGTCCCTTCCTGCCCTTTTGTCTTTGCTTTCGGGCAGGTGCTGCCCATTTGGTCTCATATATTTGATTGAACAAAGAAGCATGTTCCTCACGTGTGTTTTTATTTGCTTAATGGGCCTATCTAATCTTTGGCTGAAAGGTGGACTTTGGGAGTGGCTTCACCCTTAGTTAGCAGGGTATCTGGGGCCATAGTCTTGGGGTTCCTCCAGTCTCTGTCAGACCAGTAACTCTGGTCTTTTTTGTGAATTTGAATTTTGTTCTACATTTTTCTAGGTGTTTAGTTTCGTCTAGGAAGCGTCTATGATTTTGCCTTGGTCAAGTTGTGCTGACTTCTCCTATATTGTGTTGTCTTTCCTTTCATCAAAGTTAACACTTCTCTGTTATCTAGTTAGTGATTTCCTCTGCCTACCTTGCCCCTCCTTTATAACCATCAAAGATTGTTTTTTTCGTGTGTAAACCTTTTCTTGGGTTTTTATAATAATGGTGTAATATAATATTTGTCCTTTGTGATTGATTTATTTCACTCAGCATAATGCCCTCCAGATTCATCCATCTTGTGAGATGTTTCCTGCGTTCATAATTGTTCCTTTTCATTGCATAGTATTCCATTGTGTGTATATACCATAATTTTTTGTATCCATTCATGTGTTGATGGGCACTTAGGTTGTTTCCAACTTTTTGCTATTGTGAATAGTGCTGCAATGAACATGGATGTGCATATGTCTATTCGTGTGACAGCTCTTATTTCTCCAGGATATATTCCTAGGAGTGGGATTGTTGGATCATACGGTATTTCTATATCTAACTTTTTTAAGGAGACACCGTATCATTTTCCATAGTGGTTTTACCATTTTACACTCCCACCAGCAGTGCCTAAGAATTCCCGTCTTCTCACAACCTCTCCAACGTGTGTTATTTTTTGTTTTTTTGATTCATGCCAGTAATGTCAGTGTGAAATGGTATCTCATTGTAGTTTTGATTTGCATTTCTCTAATGGCTAATTATCATGAGCATTTGCTCATGTGTCTGTTAGCTGTCTGAATGTCTTCTTTAGTGAAGTGTCTGTTCATATCCTTTGCCCATTTTTCAATTGAATTATTTGTCTTTTTAGTGAGGTGTTGAAGTATTCTATAGAGTTTAGAGATTAGACCCTTGTTAGATATGTCGTAGCCAAAATTTGTTTCCCAGTGTGTAGGTTCTTTTTACTTTTTTGGTGAAGTCTTTTGATGAGCATATGTGTTTAATTTTAGAAGCTCTCAGTTATCTAGTTTATCTTCTGATGTTTGTGAATTGTCAGTTATGATTCGTATTGAATTTATGCCACCTATTAGGGCCTCTAGTGTTGTCCCTATTTTGTTCGTACAAGTTCTTTATAGTTTTAAGTTTTATATTTAGGTCTTTGGTCCATTTTGAGTTAGTTTTTGTGTATAGTGTGAGGTATGGGTCCTGTTTCATTTTTTTTTACAGATGGACATCCAGTTTTTCCAGCACCATTTGTTAAAAAGACTATCTTTTCCCCATTTAATGGACTTTATTCCTTTGTCGAAGATTAGCTGACTGAAGGTGGATGGATTTATGTCTGGATTTTCGATTCTGTTCCATTGGCCTATGTGTCTGTCATTGTACCAGTACCAGACTGTTTTTACTACCGTGACTGTATAGTAGGATCTGAGATCAGGTAGTGTGAGGCCTCCTACTTTGTTCTTTTTCTTCAGTAATGCTTTGCTTATCCAGGGGCTCTTTTCTTTCCATATAAAGTTGGTGATTAGTTGTTTCATCTCGTTTAAGAATGCTGTTGGTGTGTGGATTGGGATTGCATTGTATCTGTAGATTGCTTTGGGTAGAATTGACGTTTTGCAATGTTGAGTCTCCTGTCTGTGTACATGGTATGTTTTTCCATGTATATATATCTCCTTTGGTTTCTTGCAATAGTGTTTTGTAGTTTTCTTTGTATGGGTCTTTTACATCCCTGGTTAGATTTATTCCTAAATATTTTCTCTTTTCAGAGGCTATTATAAATTATATTATTTTCCTCTTTGAAATTCTCTTTGTTTGTGTGTAGGAATCCAACTGATTTTTGTATGTTGATCTTATATCCTGTTATTCTGTTGAGTCTTTCTATTAGTTCCAGTAGTTTTCTTGTGGAATCTTTGGAGTTCTCTATGTATAGGATCATGTCCTTTATTTCTTTTTCTTGCCTTATTGCTCTAGCTGGGAATTCCAGCACAATGTTAAAATGGAATGGTGATAAAGGGCATCCTTGTCTTGTTCCCATTATCAGGGGGAATGTTTTCAGCCTCTGTCCATTGAGTATGATGGTAGTGGTTGGTTTTGTATAGATGCCCTTTATTATGTTGAGAAATTTCCCTTCTATTCCGATTTTATTGAGAGTTTTTTATTAGAAATGGGTATTGGACTTTATCAAATGCCTTTCTGCATTGATTGAGATGATCATGTTATTCTTTTCTTTTGTTTTATTTATGCAGTGGGTTACATTGATTGATTTTCTAATGTTGAACCATCCTTGTACACATAGTATGAATCCCACTTGGTCGTGGCGTATTTTTTTTTTATATGATGCTGAATTCTATTGGCTAGAATTTTATCAAGAATTTTTGCATCTATGTTCATGACAGATATTGGTCTGTAATTTTCTTTTTTTATAGTGTCTTTGCCTGGCTTTGGTATCAGGGTGATGCTGACCTCATAGAATGAATTTAGGAGTATTTTTCCTTTTCTATACTCTGAAATAGTTTGAGAAGTACTGGCTTGTTTGTGGCCTAAAATATGATCTGTTATGGAGAATATCCATGTGCCTTAGAAAAGAGTGTACTTTTCTGCTGTTGGGTTAAGTGTTCTATATATGTCTATGAGGTCAAGTTGGTTGATTTTGGCCTTAAGATCTTCTATATCTTTGTTGAGTTTCTTTCTAGATGGTCTGTTCTTTACTGAGAGTGGTGTGTTGAAGTCTCCTACTATTATTGTGGAACTGTCAATTTCTCTTTTCAGTGCTGTTAGACTTTGTTTTATGTATTTTTGGAGCCCTGTCGTTGGGTGTGTAGTTATTTATTGAAGTTATGTCTTCTTGGTGTATTTGTCCCTTTAATTATTATGTAATGTTCTTCCTTGTCTTTTACGGTTGATTTTGCCTTAAAGTTTATTCTAGCTGAGATTAGCGTTGCCACTTCTGCCTTGTTTTGGTTACTGTTTGCTTGATATATTTTTACCATCCTTTGATTTTTAATATATTTGTCTTTGTGTCTAAGGTATGTCTCTTGTAGACAGCATATTTTTTATGCATTCTTCCACTCTCTATCTCTTTACAGGTGCATTTAAGACATTTACATTCAGTGTGATTATCGATAGGTATAAGTTTATTGCTCATATTGTTGTGTATTTTTTGTGCTGCTGATGTTTTCTTTGTTCCTGTTACTTTCCTGTGCTGAGTTCTTTTCGTTTGTGGATTTTTTCTTCTTTTCTTTTGTTATTATAGATTTTGTGTTTACTGAGACTTTATGTTTTTCTTTTTTTTATTCTGATGAGTAGATTTGTTAACCTTCTTTGTGGTTACCTTGAAATTTACCCTTATCTTCCTAAGTTTGAGCCAGTCTTTTATTACTTTATTTCGCCTTGACTTCCTCTCCATTTGAAAGTTTTATGCCCACGCCATTTATTTCCCCTTCTATTGTTTTGACATTGTCGTCATTTACAGACTGAGGTCTTTGTTTCCCTGTTTTAAGTGATGTGATGCTCAGGGTTCCAGGATTGACATTTGTATCTGTTTTATTTAGTTTTGGGGGGGCGGTCTTTGCTGCAGAGGGATGGCATGACACATCTGGCCAGGGCTCCGTGTTGGCTCTGCCTCCTAAGCTAAGTTTTAAAGCTTGAAGTTTTCTTGGAAGAGGCAGGGAAGTGAGAAAATAAGAGTAAATGGTTTGCAGAAAGCGAGGAGTTAAGTTATGCTTGTATCACTGAGTGGAGTGGAGAATGATGATAAAATAAGTCAATGTGTCATCCAGAGGAGTTCTAAGTTTATCCTGAAAGCTAGGTGGAGTCACTGAGAGACCTTAAACAACACAATGTAAAGATCATATCATATCTAAGAGAGAAGGTTAGAAAGAAGTGTTTCCATTCTCAACAAAGGAACTCATTATGAATGTTGAATTTCCTTTAGAAAATTGAAGTTTAAACTGGTAATGCCTGAGAAGACATAACAGCCTGCAGAGAGTGGACCATTGGAAAGTTAGGAAAAAGACTTCAATAGTCTCAAATATTTTGAAGTTATAAGAGACATTGGATTTAACCATTAGAAAATTACTTGTATTCCTTCCAGAGCCCAGGATAAATCTTTTCAAAAAATAGGCACATAGGTAACAAACTTTGTCTACATGTTTTGTGGTATGTGTGGGTGTTTGTGTGTTAGAAGTTTGACAAAACAGCTTAATTTTCATTTGGAAATACATCAAGGAAATTGAAAAATAAGATATACCCAATTAAAAATGGTATAGAAAACTGAATATGAATATTGAATATAACTACATTATGAGACCAAACTGGAGTATTAGAAACACTCCATGTGATTGAGAGATCACATATATGGAAATAAAACAAAACTTTGACTAGAAAATTAGATTAAGATTAGTAGAATTAAAACAATTAGGTAGGCGCATTTGGGTCTGAAGAGAAGCTATGTAGCATACTTGAAGCCAGTGGCTTAAACTCAGTTTCTGTATGTATAAAACAGTGATATCAAGACCTACCTCATAGATCTGTTAGAAGGGATCAAAGAAATAACCTACTAAAAACCCGGTATAGTGATTGGCATATTATGTAAGCTTAATAAATGGCACATTTATTGCTTTGCTAAGAATATACCCTCACGTTCTAAATGAAATCTGAGGTAAATTATGATTATATAAGGAACATTTCAATATAAATATATTAAAAGAAAGTGTTAATTGCAATCAGAGTGGTATATAATATGGCAATATAAAAAGCAAAAAATTAAAAAAAAAATACATAATGCGTAGTAGGAAGAAAATTCACAGTTGCTCAAATTGTCAAGTTTTGGAATTGACACCTAAGTGAAAGTGTTGAAAACTTCATCATTTAGGTCATTTCAAACTAGTCTCTACCACACTCAAGAAATCTTGTGGTCAAATTCTTATCCTTTCCAGTAGTTGCATAGCTCTTCCGTACACAGACCTCCTATTGACTTACCTGTTCCCATGCACAAAGCTGCTATTCACTTCCAGGGAAATTGGTGGCTCTGTGGAATTGGATAAGAAGTTGGCCTGCAATGAGTGATTGGAATGAATGAATTTAGAATTGGCAAGAAAATACAAACATATGCCACATTTACTTGGTACATTCATGCTTCAAGAGAACTCAGGTAGCCAATAAATTCAGAGTAAAAAGCCAGAGGTTTTCAGCAAGAATGTATTATAAAGTCAAACTAAATCTTCTCCATGTATTTATGTCATATTCAAAGAACAAGGCAAAGATACTATATTGAATTACTGTTTATCTTCGGATAAAGTCATGTATGATACCTACTATTTACTATTCTGGTATCAGAAGGCAAGACTAACAGTCATGTTTCAGGGTAGTTTAACATAATATGGATTTATTAATTTTCTTCTTAAAATACACGGTATTGTAAGCCAGTCTTCATTGACTGGGTTGTTACTGGATTATTTGCAACTCAATGCTAGTCCCTGCTTTTATGCGGGTAAAATAAAACCAAGGTGTACAGGAGACCAGTTGTGTACCAGCATTAACTTGGAGAGAGTCAGAACCTTCTTCGTTTTTAGTTGTAGACAAATTTCTTCTCTTGATATTATTTCTCATGAAATTTTCAGTATTAGAGACACTGGGCCTTTAAAAAGGAAGAGATGTTAGATTTTTGACAGTTTTTCCCTTCCACTGACTGAAACAATAAAAATAAACATGAAGCTGTCGGAATGGCCTCTGCATATAATGTCATTTGCATGTGATTTCCTTTGCTTCTCTAGATAATTGAATTTATTCAGGCAATTTATTTTTTAAATGTGTAGTCTCTGTGAATAGAAACATCTTAACTAAAGACAACCCTTTTATTTCCTCTTAATGAAATATATACATGTATGTGTATATTTCTGTTAGAACAAAGGAAGTAGAAGAAAAATAATAGAAAAACCAAAAATGTACTGTAAAAAAAATTAATTAAAGTGATGAAGTGCGGCTCTCTTGTAACCAAATATTCTGTCTCGGTGTCCACCTCCTGTCTATGTTCAAGGTCTCTAGGTGCTCAATAGGAGCTTTTTGATTATTTTTCCCTGTTTGATATTGCTAAGTATAATGAATGGATAGCAAGGACTTTTGTAAGAAGCCTCTGGGTGTGTGTCGTCTCAGAGCTGGTAAGCATAGCAGTACCTGGTTGGTTCCCATCCTGAGAATCAGTCTTAATAAATTTCAGGCTTAAAGAGAATGACTATTTAAATTGAGCTCCATTAGTCAAATAGTGTAGCTTTATAACACAAATAAAGCTTATATTCTCTTGGTGTGGAGAATATAAAAAATACAAGCCTTAATTTTGAATTGACATTTTTGTGAGTTATTGAGCACCAAGCTGGAATCACTTTGGGATGCCAGAATTATTCAAGGATAGTCAAAGTCAGGAATTCAAGTAGAATTGTAGAAGAGAACACATATGTCCAAATTCTAAAATTATTTATCTTCTTTCTAGACTGTAGGATTGAGTATAACTTAAATACAGTTTTAATTTTTTTCATGTTTATTCCCCCACAGTTCCCTTGACAGAGTAATTTATTAATGGAGAAAATAAAATCACCATCACCTCTTATTTACACCTATGATCATAGCTCAAAAAATCACATCAGCAGACTTCTGTGGTACTTTTCTGGTGCTAATGAATTTCATTTTTTTTCCCCCCTCAATATCAGCTCTAAAAGGCAAGAGTTTAGAGGCTGAACATAGATCACCAAGAATTTGGTATTCTGAGAACTGATTCATTTTAAGAGAAAGTTGTTTGACTTTATCATTTTCTACTTAATTTTTACTGTACTATCTTCTTGTCATACATTAGTTTTACCCCCTAAAATAACCGTTGTTGTTGTTGTTAGGTGCCACCGAGTTGGTTCCAACTCATAGCAACCCTTTACAACAGAATGAAAAGCTGCCCAGTCCTGCACCATCCTCACAATTGTTGTTATGCTTGAGCCCATTGTTGCAGCCACTGTGTAAATCCATCTCATTGAGGGTCTTCCTCTTTTTAACTGGTCCTCTACTTACCAAGCATGATGTCCTTCTCCAGGGACTGATCCCTCCTGATAACATGTCCAAAGTATGTGAGACATAGTCTCGTCATCCTTGCTTCTAAGGAGCATTCTGGTTATACTTCTTCCAAGACAGATTTGTTCATTCTTTTGGCAGTCCATGGTATATTCAATATTCTTCTCCAGCACCACAATTCAAAGGTGTCAATTCTTCTTTGGTCTTCCTTATTCATCCTCCAGCTTTCTCATGCATATGAAGCGATTGGAAACACCATGGGTTGGTCAGGTGCACCTTAGTCTTCAAGGTGACATCTTTGTCTTTTCCACACTTTAAAGAGGTCGTTTGCAGCAGATTTGCCGAATGCTAAATGCTATATTCTGGCATTTTATTCTAGAACCTTGTCATTTTTCCTTTTTACTCTGTGATTTGCATATTCCATAGGTGCTCACTATTATATTTGTGTATCATTTCTCTTTACAAAATATCTTCCTTCTTTCAAACTCTAATTATAAATGACAACATTTAAAAAAATATACTGATAAACCCAAGTCACGGAAGAAGGTGATCACCCACTCTGTTATTTTTAGATACAAAAAGAAGGCATGGCCATTTTCTCTTCTCATTGTATGGGCTCTCACTCTAAGAGCTCATGAACTAAAATGACTTTAACCATCTGCTGGAAAGGACTGGTTCATAAGTCATTGTTTCATAGCTCTTATTTCTTTACCTGCATCTTGTATTTCCAGGCATATCTACATTTGGATTATCCAACTCATCATTTGAATTTCTCTACGGAGATTATATGGTACCTACTATTTATAGTGCTGGGGTCAGAATTCAGGGCTAACACTCAACTTATAGATTAATTCAGTTGTATGGATTTATTAACATTTTGGAATATACTGGTTCTATTTTTAAAATAATCTCTATTAGCTACCCATTCTATTTTTGTCCATATCAAATTTATTTCAACCTCCCAAGCAAGAACCATGTTTATCTTTGATTCTTCCTCTTTATTTCCAGGTTGTTAGCTAATCCTGTCATTTCTTCAAATTGTCTCTAGGATTTGATGGTTCTTTCCAACTTTCACGGCTATAGTCTAGTGGAAGGCTTTTTATCCTTACACGTATGGCATGGTAAAATCAAAACTAGTTGCCATCGAGTTGGAATGGTGACCCCATGTGTGTCAGAGTAGAAATGTACTCTATGGGGTTTTCAATGGCTTTCTTCTGAGGCACCTTGGGGTGGACTTGAACCTCCAACCTTTCCATTACCAGCCAAGTGCATTAACTGTACGACCCAGGGACTCCATGTGGCATGGTAACAGTTTCCTATTCAATGGAAATCTTTACTTTCTTTCTATACTCAATTCATTCTTCACACCACTGCCGGACTAATCTTCCTAACATGCTATCTTAGTAGAATCACCCACTGTAAAATCTACAACAGTTCTCCATTGCCTGCCAGGTCAAATGTAAACTCTCCTAGTTGATTTTCATGACCCCTGATGAAATGACATTCCTACACTATTCACTCTTCTTACTCATTACTTTCCATTTCTTTGGGTTAGGCCACTTCCTTCCCTATAATGTGTACCTGTGTATATACTATAAATTTTTCTGGATAATACCTCTGGGAATTCTCTATCCAATTTCTCCCTATTTCTTCTAGTCTTACACTGAAAGAACAAATTTTACGTAAAGATTTAATAAATTAAATAATTAACTCAGTGTGTATTTACTGAGTACTGATAACAGGGAATGGGCTATATGTCCCCTGCCTTCATGGCGTAGAAAGAAAATTAAATAAACAATTACAAAACAGTGTGGGAAGTGCTATGATAAAGAATTTCCACCTTTTTTTTTTTTTTCATTTCCTATGTTCTCTGTTCTCTAAACTCCTGCATATATAACTTGCTACTTTACACTTTTGTATTTGCTACAGTTGTTATGATTACTAATTATTGCTTGTTTATTTCAATGCCTCTTAAATTTAATTTTAAACTCCTTGAGGAGAACTAGCTTTATTATTATTAATTGTATATACTTTTGCCATCTCCTGCACACCTGAATCAGTCAAGGAAGACAATATAACTTAATGATGACCAGCATTTTAGAATTAGATGATCTTGAGTTTAATTCCCCAATTTGCGATTTCTTACTATTACTTTGGGTAAATTATTCTCTGAAACTTAATTTCCTCACACGTTAAATAGGAATAATATTATTCATGGAATTGCTCTGAGAATTATAAAAGATAATGTCCATAAAACTTTTAGAACAGTGACTAGTAAGAACTCCAGAAGTGGTATCTATATTTTTACTGAAACATTGGAGAATTCAAAACTACTTTGTAATTTGGTCAGGAAAATGCCTAATTGTTTAGAGATTTTTTTTTAAGCCTTCAAAATTTTAAGAATAAAATAACAAGATCCATGCTTGGCATTACTCACATAAACTGCGTCAAGATATCTGCAGGAACATCCTACTTTGGTTACTGGCGTCTGGGGTTTTAAAAGCTAGCAAGCAGCCATCTAAGATGCATCAATTGGTCTCAAACACCTGGAGTAAAGGAGAATGAAGAACATTAAAGACACAAGGAAAGTATTAGCCCAAGAGACAGAAAGGACCACATAGACCACAGACTTAATCAGCCTGAGACCAGAAGAACTAGACAGTGCCCGGCTACCACCAGTGACCTCTCTGACAAGGAACACAACAGAGAGTCCCTGATGGAGCAGGGGAAGGGTGGGATGCAGAACTCAAATTCTAGTAAAAAGACCAGACTTAATGGTCCGACTGAGACTGGAGGAACCCCAGAAAGCATGGCCCCCAGACTCTCTGTCAACCCAGAACTAAAACAATTTTCGAGGCCAACTCTTCAGACAAAGATTGGACTGGACTGTGGGACATAAAATGATACTCGTGAAGAATGTGCTTCTTAGCTCAGGTAAATACATGAGACTAAATGGGCAGCTTCTGTCCGGAGGTGAGATGAGAAGGCACAGAGGGTCAGGAGCTGGTTGAATGGACATGTAAAATCCAGGGTGGAAAGGAGGAGTGTGCTGTCACAGTATAGGGAGACCAGTTAGGGTCACATAACAACGTATGTATAAATTTTTGCATGAGAGACTAACTGGAATTATAAACTTTCACTTAAACTACAACAATAAAAAAAAAAAAAGATATCTGTAGGAAACTCTTTATTTTATAAAAGGAGTGCTAGTGTCTTGGTGATTCTGTGTGGTAAAAAATAATCCTTATATGCCCAGTAAAGAAGGCTCAGGGAGCTCTGCTTTATAGTACCCTTAAATAATTGGCTAGTTGAGAATGTTGTTAGAGAGTGTTCTTAATGCCTTATCATCACTTTCACAATGAGAACTGAAGCTTGTGCTTCTTACATCTACTTAATCTCTCTATTCATGCTACAAGTATCTTTGAAAGAAAAGGTGCCATGCCACTTTTGGTATAAATATAGTTCTCCATTGGAAGTCTTAGTTATAAAAAAATAGACCTTTAACATTAAAAAAAAAAAAAAAAAAAAACAGGAAGATGGGATTAGTCTGACAACAGAAGAGAGTAGCCTAACTTGCTGCTACGAAATCAGCCCGATCTAGTGATGAGACAAACTGCCCTTAAAGGACACCATAAGTTGCTATTGGAGCAAAGAGGAGGAAAGCTAGCAAAAATGGAGAACGGGTATTTAGTCTGTCCTTCCTCCTATTACAGTTGTTGTTGTTATTTGTATGTATAAGTTAAAGGAAGTTAAGCATTTATTTTCCAGAGGAGCTACCAGTGTTAATAGTCTCATGAAGAAAGAAAAATCTTGATGTGTCTATTTCACAAGAAGAAAGAGAAGTTTGAAAGAAGAGTAGAAATATGGCATAATAAGTAGTTGGTGTTATTTATTTATGAAGAATAATTCATTACTCTATTTTTTTCAGACTTTGACTTTAAAAAGTTTTAATTCCATAATGAGGCATAATTGAACATTCTTTCTTTGATCATTTCCTTGAGTTATCACTTTGTAGAGAACCATGAAACTGTGAAATTTGAAAACTGAGTATGCAACAGAGATAAAAGCACACTAATGTCACATGACTTTTTGTGGACTTTTTCTTCCTTTAAAAAAAAAAATTACATTAGGTTATCATCATAAATGGTCCACTTAAAAAAAATTAAATTACTTTTAAAAAGATTTATTCCTGGAGTTGCAGTTTGATTTCAGCGGAAAGAATTCTGAACTTCTTGTATATGCATTATATGCATTTTCTTTTTTGGAGGGAAGGACAGAAGGATATGCCTCTTGCTAGTATCTTTATCTACACATTCCTTGTTGTTGTTAGGTGCCATCAGGTTGTTTCCAAGTACAACAGAATGAAACTACCCAGTCCTGCGTCATCCTCACAATCATTGTATGTTTGAGCCCATTGTTGCAACCACTGTGTAAATCCATCTCATTGAGGGTCTTCCTCTTTTCAACTGGTCCTCTACTTACCAAGCATGATGTCCTTCTCCAGGGACTGGTCCCTCCTGATAACATGTCCAAAGTATGTGAGACAAAGTCTTTCCATCCTTGCTTCTAGGAGCATTCAGGCTGTACTTCTGAGACAGATTTGTTGATTCTTCTGGGCCATAGTGTATTCAATATTCTTTGCCAACATCATAATTCAAATGTATCAATTCCTCTCAGGTCTTCCTTATTTATTGTCCAGCTTTCGCATGTATATGAGGCAATTTAAAATACCATGGCTTGGGACAGGCACACCTTAGTCCTCAAAGTGACATCTTTGCTTTTTAACACTTTAAAGGGGTCTTTTGCAGCAGATTCGCCCAGTGCAATGCATCATTTGATTTCTTGATTGCTGCTTCCATGGGTGTTGATTGTGGATCCAAGTAAAATGAAATCCTTGACAACTTCAGTTTTTTCTCCATTTATCATGATGTTGCTTATTGGTCCAGTTGTGAGGATTTTTGTTTTCTTTATGCTGAGGTACAGTAAATACTGTGGGCTCTAGTCCTTGATCCTCATCAGTAAGTGCTTCTAGTCCTCTTCACTTTCAGCAAGCAAGTTGTGTCATCTGCATATTCCTTGTAAAAGCATGGATTTTTCTTTGTTTTTGTGGTTTGTTCATCTTTATAACCTAATATGATTCCTGGAGCATACTTATTCCTACAAACACTCATAAATAACTCTTGCCATATCCTAGTTACCATTTTATGAGTTTTGCAATTTGTAACATATATCAACTCACATAGCCCTTTAACTCATGTAACTCATTAAACCTTAACTCATATAATCCTCTAAGAACCCTGTAAGGTAGGTGCTATTGTTTTCCCCATTTTACAAATGAGGAAACTAAGGCATAAAAAGATTAAATAACTTGCCCAAGGTCACACGGCTAGTGATTGATGGAGCCAGGATTTGAACAGAAGTTGTTTGGCTTCAGATTCTCTGCTCTTAACCTATATTATGCTGTCCTGCAAGTTAGCATTCAAAACATTTTCACTACATGAATCAAAGAGAAAAATGAATTAATGAAATAATACTATTGGTTAATTTTTAATGTTTAATTGTTTTCATGATTGTTGAACTCTGGGTATCAATAATACTATGTAGTAAAACATATGAATTGTTGTCTGTTGTTAGGTGCCATCGAGTCAGTTCTGATTCATAGCGACCCTACATACTACAGAACAAAACACTGCCCGGTCCTGCGCCATGCTCACAATTGTTGTTATGCTTGAGCCCATTGTTGCAGCCACTGTGTCAATCCGTCTTTTGGGACTTCCTCTTTTTTGCTGACCCTCTACTTCACCAAGCATGATGTTGTGTCTCGTTATCCTTGCTTATAAGGAGCATTCTGGTTGTACTTCTTCTAAGACAGATTTGTTCATTCTTTTGGCAGTCCATGGTATATTCAGTATTCTTCAGCAACACAATTCAAAGGCGTCAATTCTTCTTCGGTCTTTGTTATTCATTGTCCAGCTTTCACATGTGTATGATGCAATTGAAAATACCATGGCTTGGGTCAGGCGCACCTTAGTCTTCAAGGTGACGTCTTCGCTTTTCAACACTTTAAAGAGGTCTTTTGGAGCAGATTTGCCCAGTGCACTCTGTCTTTTGATTTCTTGATTGCTGCTTCCATGGGTGTTGATTGTGGATCCAAGTAAAACAAAATCTTTGACAATTTCAATCTTTTCTCCTTTTATCATGATGTTGCTTAGTCTTTTCTTTATGTTGAGGTGTAATCCATACTGATGGCTGTGATCTTTGATCTTCATCAGTAAGTGCTTCAAGTCATCTTCACTATCAGCAAGCAAGGTTGTGTCATCTGCATAACTCAGGTTGTTAATGAGCCTTCCTCCAATCCTAATGCCCCATTCTCCTTCATATAGTCCAGCTTCTAGGATTATTCGCTCAGCATACAGATTGAATACGTATGGTGAAAGGATACAGCCCTGATACACGTTTCCTGACTTTAAACCACGCGGTATTCTCTTGTTCTGTTTGAACGACTGCCTCTTGAACTATGTACAGGTTCCTTATGAGCACAATTAAATGTTCTGGAATTCCCATTCTTTGCCATGTTGTTCATAATTTGTTATGATCCAGAGTCGAATGCCTTTGCATAGTCAATAAAGCACAGGTACACGTCTTTCTGGTATTCTCTGCTTTTAGGATCCTTCTGACATCGGCAGCGATATTCCTGGTTCCACGTCCTCTTCTGAATCTGGCCTGAATTTCTGGTAATTCCCTGTCGATATACTGCTGCAGCCGCTTTTGAATGATCTTCAACAAAATTTTCCTTGCGTGTGATATTGATGATATTGTTTGATAATTTCCACATTTGGTAGGATCACGTTTCTTGGGAATAGGCATAAATATAGATCTCTTCCAGTCGGTTGGTACCTGTCTTCCAAACCTCTTGACCTAGACAAGTGAGCACTTCCAGTGCTGCATTGGTTTGTTGAAACATCTCAGTTGATACATTCTGTCAGTTCCTGGAGCCTTGTTTTTCGCCAATACCTTCAGTCCAGCTTGGACTTCTTCCTTCAGTGCTGTAGGTTCCTGATTATATGCTACCTCTTGAAATGGTTGAACATAACCAATTCTTTCTGGTACAGTGACTCTGTATATTCCTTCCATCTTCTTTTGATGCTTCCTGCGTCGTTTAATACTTTCCCCATAGAATCCTTCACCATTGCAACTTGGGGCTTGAATTTTTTGTTCAGTTCTTTCAGCTTGAGAAATGCCAAGCATGTTCTTCCGTTTTGAATTAGCTATCATTTATTATCCCCATTTTATAGAGGGGGAAGCTGAGGTTTTGAGTTTGGATAACTTGCCCAAGGTTAAAAGAAAAAAGCTGCCATCAAGTGGATTCTGATGCATGGCGACACCTTGTGCCCAACGTTATACAGCTAATAAACGACAGAGCCTGGATTTTGATCCAAACATCCTGACCCTTGACTCGAATGTGCTTAATTACTGCTTTATTCTGCTTTGCTGCTGTCTTAGTCATCTAGTGCTGCTATAACAGAAATACCACAAGTGGATGGCTTTAACAAAGAGAAGTTTATTTCCTCACAGTAAAGTAGGCTGAAAGTTCAAATTCAGGGCGTCAGCTCCAGGGAAGGGCTTTCTGCCTCTGTTGGCCTCCTCCTCAATCTTCCCCCAGACTAGGAGCTTTTCCGAGCTTTTCCGAGCAGGTCCAAAGGACATGCTCTGCTCCGGGCACTGGTTTCTTCGTGGTAGGAGGTCACTCCTGTCTTCTCACTTTCCTTTTATCTCTTGAGAGATAAAAGGTGGTGCAGGCCACACCCCAGGGAAGCTCCCTTTACACTGAATCAGGGATGTGACCTGGGCAAGGGTATTACAATCCCACCCTAATCCTCTGTAACATCAAATTACAATCACAAAATGGAGACCGACCACACAATTCTGGGAATCATGGCCCAGCCAAACTGATACACACATTTTTGGGGGGACATAATTCAATCCATGACAGCTGCCAACGTGTTTTACTACAGGGAAATCAATCAAAAACCAAAGCCGTTGCTGTCCAGTCGATTCCGACTCATAGCGACCCTATAATAGGACAGAGTAGAACTGCCCCATAGAGTTTCCAAGGAGTGCCTGGTGGATTCTAACTGCTGACCTTTTGGTTAGCCGACATAGCTCTTAACCACTAAGCCACCAGGGTTTCCTGCTGCACGGAAGTACCACAGTTTATTTTGCATATTACTGGACATTAATTGTTTCCTAGTTATAGAGAAATGCTAGCAAACACTCAGTTTTACTGAATGTCTACTCTGTAAGACACTGCGGTCTTTGCTGTGTGGAATAAAAGAAGTCATTTCCTAAATTAGATTATACTTAAGCCACGAACTTACAAATTTTGGCACACAAGAAAATCACAATTTAAGCAATTTCTGGTCTCTTTTTTTCCATGAAATTCATAGATTGGATGAGTATTTAGCCAAGTTAACTATCAGCTAATGTTCTAGAGACTTAGAAAAATGATAAATGAATTATTATTCATAATTAATGGTTAGTTGCAATAAATGGTTCTTTTTTATTTCTTAAAATGTTATGATTCACAGTGCTAGTGTTAAACAGAAGTGTTTTGATTTGTAGTCTAATTTTTGTTTAGAAATTTTATGCTTGACCTTTGAGCCCTCAGGGAAGGGATCATCGAATGTCTTAACGTGTATTTGCTAGATGCTTAAACATAAGTAAGACACAGAGCACAAATCATCAGCAGGAAGATAATGAGGTTGTCACAGCACAAAATCTTCTTTGTTTTTACAGGTTCTATTAGTTAATGTATTAGCAATTCTCTAAATGCCACTTTTACTTATTAAGTGGTTTTGAGAGCACATGAAAACATACATTTTATTCTTGAATGTAGCATTTCTGAGATCCTGAATGTGGTTCTGAAAGGGTATTTGAAAAACAACCATTAGACAGTTCTGCCCATGTTTCATCAACATGCAAATGAAGATATTTTCCAAAATTATTTTTCTTACTTGTACATCTTATTGAAAATCAGAAAATTTGCCCTTAACTTCTAGTCCCAGGAACTGGAATTAAGTTAGATGATAAATATGATATTGATTTAAAAACATAGTGTCATTGTTTTATTTTCCTGTTATAAATGAGATTATTAATAGACTGAAACCAAATTTTTTTTTTCAAGCTTTTAACAGTCTCTTAGTACAGCCACAGTGGTATCATTTTTTTTTCTTTCGCACACAATCTAATATTGTTTCTACTTTAAGGTCTTCATTTGGTCATTTCTTCTGTCTGAAAATTTCATCATCGGATTTTCACATGAGATTTCAAATAGAAGTTATAAAATTGAGCATTTATCCCTGTAATACATCTGATAATTTATATATATAGCATGCCCTAAGGGAAATATGTGATCCTCTGGACAGAAGCCGCCCCTTTGGTCTCTTATAGCTACTTGACTAAGAGGCACGTTCTTCACAAGTATCACTTTATGCCCCACAGTCCAGTCCAATTGTTGTCTGAAGAGTTGGTCTTGGAAATTGTTTTAGTTCTGGGGTGATAGAGAGTCCAGGGGCCATGCTTTCCAGGGTGCCTCCAGTCTAGGTCAGACCGTTAAGTCTGGTCTTCTTACTAGAATTTGAGTTCTGCATCCCATTGTTCTACTGCTCCATCAGGGACCCTCTGTTGTGTTCCCTGTCAGGATGTTCATTGGTGGTAGCCAGGCACCATCTAGTTCTTCTGGTCTCAGGCTGATGAAGTCTCTGGTTTATGTGGCCCATTCTGTCTCTTGGGCTAATACTTTCCTTGTGTCTTTGGTGTTCTTTGTTCTCCTTTACTCCAAGTGGTTGGGACCAATTGATGCATCTTAGATGGCCGCTTGCAAGCTTTTAAGACCCCAGACGCCACTCACCAAAGTAGGATGCAGAACATTTTCTTAATAAGCTTTGTTATGCCAGTTGACATAGATGTCCCCTGAAAGCATGGTCCCCAGACCCCCCATCCCTGCTACTCTGTCTCTCAAAGTATTTGATTATATTGAGGAAACTTCTTAGCTTTGGTTTAGTCCAGTTGTGCTGTCTTCCCCTGTAGTGTGTGCTGTCCTTCCCTTCACCTAAGATGATTCTTATCTACAGTCTAGTTAGTGAATAACCCTCACCCTCCCTCCCCACCCCCATAACCATCAAAGAATGTTTTCTTCTGTGTCAAACCAAATTTTGATACATTTCTAAAAACAATCTATTTCCATAATGCAATTTTGACATAAATCTCGATTCTCAAATGTATAGTCAGTAAGAAATCAGAAAACATGAATCTGTTTCACTATATGCCCAATAACTATTGGAAAAAAAAAAAAAACAAGTTAATGTCATTTTCCTCCAAGAGCTGATCTTTTTTACCCCAGCATATTGGCTGACTATCCTCCCTCTCCCCCAGCTCTTCCCACTCCTCTCTTCCCTGGGTAGTATTACCTTTCGCCGTCCTCTCCAATCCTTTAAGGACTGACTTGAGTCCTGTCACCTTTATGAAGTCTTTCCTCCCCACTGCATCTGCTAGTCATCTCCCTTTTACCTTCTCTACATCTCTGTCTCTCTTTAAAACTCTGACAGAATTTTTATACCATTGGTTCTGAAATTTCAGCATGCATCAGACTCACCTGGAAGCCTTGTTAAATAACATATTGCTGGGCCCTACTCTCTGAGTTAAGGAGCCCTGGTGGCTTACTAGTTAAGCGTTCAGATGCTAATCAAAAGGTTGATGCTTGGAGCTCACCAGCTGCTCTTTGGGAGGCAGATGTGGCAGTCTGCTTCCGTAAATATTACATCTTGGGAAACCTTATGGGGCAGTTCTACTCTGCCCTGTAGGGTACGTATGAGTTGGAATAGACTCGACAGAGTTGGGTTTTTTTGGTACTCCCTAAGTTACAGACTCAGGAAATCTGGGATGAGGCACGAGATAGATAGATTCCAGATTCCAGACTCCAGGTAATGCCAGTGATACTGGTTGAAGAACTACAGTTTGAGAACTAGTTTTAAACTAATCACTGGTCAATAAGCTATCTATTGTCCTTTATTGTTTGGTATCATGTGAATGCAGTTGTAAAAGAGAATGCAATTTTAAATATTTCATTTTCAGATCAGTAATTAAATAATTATATCAATGGAAGCTAACATTTCATCTAAATTTTTGGCAAAGAAATGCTAACTAACTTAGACTTTATGCTGAATTGCTGTGGTCTTGAACAACAAAGGAATCTTTAAAAGAGTATATTTTTAGGGTTTGAAGAAATAGCAAACAGCTCTCACTTCTGCACTGTGCACTGCCTCAAAATACATAAAAAATCTTTGAAATATGGAGTAGAGCCTATATTTGAAATATAACGGAGCCGTTTTTGTAAAATGATAATCTTTTACCTAAACTTGATGATGGCTGTCACTATTTAAAATATTAGATCTGTCCCAAGAATGGGTTATATCTGCATTAAAGAGGCAGATGAACTTGTAACGTTTCTTCTATCTTCTTTTAAAATTAGAAATGAGCAGGACTCAAAATATAGAGCTTTCCATAGATTACATAGTGAAAAAGATACAGGCACATATTTGAATATTTCAGAATTTCTACCCATTTGTTATATTGTGATGGTTCAGTGTTTTTAAATTTATTAAGTTTTAGAGAATTTCAATAATTGCATTAAAATATTGAAATGTATCTAAGTATTCCTTAAATACTGACCTCCCATAACATGACTACAGCTTGAAAGCAATGTAGAATAAGCCACTGAATCCCAAACCTAGCATCTTACCATCACAATCCCCTAGCAAACTTAAAAAGAAAAAATGCACCCACATAGCATAGCTTGCTGGACCCATTCCAAGATAGATTTATGAACCACTCATCTAAAATCTGGAATCTTAGATAGCCTACCTTGTAGTTGTTTAAGTACTGAGGATTGTTGATCTTATAAAACTCAGAATATTTACAAAAGTATTACCAGTGGCTTTTTTTAATTCAGAAAGGTGACCGGTGGTGTTAAGCTCTGTCTCTGTAGATGACTCTGGAAATAATACAAACAAAACAGCTTCTGTCATTTTCCATTTTTTTGAACCACTGGACCTAAGACACCTTAGGTGACTCTTGTTAGGCAAAAGTTAAGGAAAAAGATACAACTATTGGTCTCTACACATCTGGAGCAAAAAAGAAAGAAGAAACCAAACACTCAGAAAAGAAACTAGTCTACAGGACTAGTAGCCTACGTGAACCACAGCCTCACCTACTTTGAGACTAGAAGACCTAGACGGTGCCCGGCTACCACTACCAACCCATTCAGACCAGGGACACAATAGACGGTCCCATACAGAATGGGTAAAAAATGTAGAACAAAACTCAAATTTCTAAAAAAGACCAGACTTACTAGACTAGTAGAGACTAGAGGAATCCATGAGACTATTGCCCTGAGATACTCTTTAAACTTGGAACTCAAACTGCTCACGGAGGTCACCTATCAGCCAAAAGACAGACTGTCTCATAAAATAAATAATATCACCTGTGAGGAAATCCTGGTGGCGTAGTGGTTAAGAGTGGCTGATAACCAAAAGATCAGCAGTTCAAATCCACCAGGTGCTCCTTGGAAACCCTATGGGGCAGTTCAACTCTCTCCTGTAAGGTTGCCATGAATCAGAATTGACTCAATGGCCATGGGTTTGGTTTTCTTCGGTGAGTATGGTTCTCCTCTAAACGATCATCTAAATGAGACATAAAGGTCAACATTTACCCTAAACCAAAGATGAGAAGGTAAGGGAGGACAAGGAAGCTAGATTAATGAGAACAGAACAATCAGAATGGAAATAATGAGAAAGCGGACACACTGTGAAGAGTATAACCAATAACCAATGTCACTATTGATTGCGACTCATAGTGACTCTATAGCACAGAGTCGAACTGCCCCACAGGGTTTCCCAGGAGCATCTGGTGGATTCAAACTGCCAACCTTTTGGTTAGCAGCCAAGCTCTTAACCACTGTGCCACCAGGGCTGAATAATATGTATAAACCAAAAACCAAACCCATTGCCATTGAGTCAATTCCAACTCATAGTGACACTAATAATATGTATAGAAATTGTTAAATGAGAACCTAGTTTCCTATGTAAATTTTCTCCATAATCACAATGAAATATTTTTTTAAAAAGTTAAAGGTTTAAAATTGGATGGCTTTAGTACAGCCATAATCACAAGTGTAACAGGTACCATTCAGAGATTTGTCTATCACTGCAGACTTTGTTTTGCAGGTCTTGGGAAATGACCATATCCTGTTCCCAGAATATTGATCTGATCATGTTAACCAAAGATAGACTCTCAGTATTCTTTCTTAAACTTTTTGATGTGTTACTTTTTGCCAAGTGTATTGTTCTTATGTTTACATTCTGTTTTCAGGAAAAATAATATTTGAAAATTGAACTGATATGACTTGCCCTCAAAATTGTAACATTCTTTTATAAAAATTAGGAATTAGTTCTGTCTTTATTTCAAATTTCTAGCATGAACAGTGCTGCAATGAACATGAGTTTGCATATATCTATTCATGTGATGGCTCTTATTTCTTTAGGATATGTTCCAAGGAGCGGGATTGCTGGATCACATGGCACTTCTATTTCTATGTTTTTAAGGAAGCGCCAAATCGATTTCTAAAGTGGTTGTACCATTTTACATTCCCACCAACAGTGTATAACTGTTTCAGTCTCTCCACAACCTCTCCAACATTTATTATTTTGTGTTTTTTGGATTAATGCTAGCCTAATTTGGGAGAGTGGGATCTCATTGTAGTCTTGATTTGCATTTTTCTAATGGCTAATGATCATGAGTATTTCTTTATGTGTTTGTTAGCCACCTGAATGTCTTCTTTGGCAAAGCGCCTGTTCATATACTTTTCCCATTTTTTAATTGGTTTGTTTGTCTTTTTGTTGTTGAGGTTTTGCAGTATCTTGTAGATTGTAGAGATTAGAAGCCAATCAGATTTGTCATAGCCAAAATTTTTTTCCCAGTCTGTAGGTTGTCTTTTTACTCTTTTGGTGAAGTCTTTTGATGAGCATACATGTTTAATTGTTAGGAGCTCCCAGTTATCCGGTTTCTCTTCTGGTGTTTGTGCATTGTTACTTGTGGGTTCGTATTCTGCTTATGCCATGTATTAGGTCTCCTAGCGTTGTCCCTATCTTTTCTTCCATGATCTTTATCATTTTTTTATTTTGTATTTAGTTCTTCGGTCCATTTTGAGTTAGTTTTTGTGCATGGTGTGAAGTATGGGTATTGCTTCAGTTTTTTGCAGATGTGTGTCCAGTTATGCCAGCACAATTTGTTAAAGAGACAGTCTTTTCCCCAATTAGCAAACTTTGGGCCTTTGTCAAATATCGGTTGCTCATAGGTGGATGAATTTATGTCTGAATTCTCAATTCTGTTCCATTGGTCTATGTATCTGTTGTTGTACCAGTACCACGCTGTTTTGACTACTGTGGAGGTATAATAGATTCTACAATCAGTTAGTGTGAGGCCTTTGTTCTTCTTCTTGAGTAATGCTTTACTTATCTGAGGCATCTTCCCTTTCCATATGAAGCTGATGATTTGTTTCTCCATCTCATTAAAAAATGTCATTGGAATTAGGCATGAGATTGCATTTTATCTGTAGATCGCTTTGGGTAGAATTGCCATTTTCACAATGTTGAGTCTACCTATCCATGAGCAAGGTATGTTTTTCCACTTATGCAGGTCTCTTGGTTTCTTCCAATAGTGTCTTGTAGTTTTTAATGTATAGGTCTTTTACATCTCTGGTTAGATTTATTCCTAAGTATTTTATCTTCTTGGGGGCTATTGTAAATGCTGTTGATTTGGTGGTTTCCTCTTGGAAGTTCTCTTTGTTGGTGTAGAGGAATCCAACTGATTTTTGTATGTTTATCTTGTAACCTGATACTTTGCTGAAATCTTCTGTTAGTTCCAGTAGTTTTCTTGTGGATTGTTCGGGGTTTTCTTTGTATAAGAGCATATCATCTGCAAATAGAGATACTTTTACTTCTTCCTTTACCAATTTGGATGCCTTTTATTTCTTTTTCTACCCTAATTGCTCTAGCTATGACCTCCAGCATAATGTTGAATAAGAGTTGTAATGATAAAGCACATCCTTGTCTGGTTCCCATTCTCAAGGGGAATGCTTTAGACTCTCTCAGTTTAGGATGTTGTTGGTTATTGGCTTTGTATAAATGCCCTTTATTATGTTGAGGAATTTCCCTTCTCTTCCTGTTTTACTGAGAGTTTTTATCATGAATGGATGTTGGACTTTGTCAAATACCTTTTCTGCATCAATTAATAAGCTCATGTGGTTCTTGTCTTTTGTTTTATTTATATGTGATGGATAGCACTGATTGTTTTTCTAATGTTGAACCATCCCTGCTTACCTGGTATAAATCCCACTTGATCATGGTGAATTATTGTTTTGATATGTTGCTGAATTCTATTGGATAGAATTTTGTTGAGGATTTTTGCGTCAGTGTTCATGAGGGATATTGGTCTGTAATTTTCTTTTGTTGTGGTGTCTTTACCCAGTTTTGGTATCAGGGTTATGCTAGCTTCATAGAATGAGTTTGGGAGTATGCCATCATTTTTTATGCTCTGAAATAGCTTTAGTAGTAGTGGTGTTAACTCTTCTTTGAAAGTTTGGTAGAATTCTCCAGTGAAACCATCAGGGCCAGGGCTTTTTTTTTTTGTTGAGAGTTTTTTAATTACCCTTTCAGTCTCTTCTTTTGTTATAGGTTTATTTAGATGTTCTACCTCTGTTTGTGTTAGTTTAGGTAGATAGTGAGTTTCTAGAAATATGTCCATTTCCTCTAGGTTTTCAAATTTGTTAGAGTACAGTTTTTCATGGTATTCTGTTATCATTCTTTTAATTTCAATTGGGTCTGTTGTAATATCACCCATCTCAGTTCTTACATGGGTTATTTGCTTCCTCTCCTGTTTTTCTTTTGTCAGCTTGGCCAATGGTTTATCAATTTTGTTTATCTTTTCAAAGAACCAGCTTTTGGTCTTATTAACCATTTCAATTGTTTTTGTATTCTCTATTTCATTTAATTCTGATCTAATTCTTACTATTTCCTTTCTTCTGGTGCCCGAGGGCTTCTTTTACTTCTCTCTTTCTACTTGTTCAAGTTGTAGGGCTAATGTTTTGATTTTGGCCCTTTTTTCTTTTTGGATGTGTGCATTTATTGCTATAAACTAACCTCTGAGCACTGCTTTGCTGTGTTCCAAAGGTTTTGGTAGACTGTGTTTCCATTTTCTTTTGATTCTGTGAATTTCTTTATTCCATCTTTAATTTCTTCTGTAACCCAGTAGTTTTTGAGCAAGGTGTTGTTCAGTTTCCATGTGTTGATTTTTTTTCCTTGCTTTTCATGTTATTGATTTATACTTTTATGGCTTTATGATCAGAAAAGATGCTTTGTAATATTTTGATGCTTTGGGTTCTGTTAAGGCTTGCTTTGTGGCCTAATATGTGGTCTATTCTGGAGAATGTTCCATGTGCATTGGAAAAGAAAGTATACTTGGCTACTGTTGGGTAGAGTCTTCGGTATACGTCCAGGGATCAAGTTGGTTGATTGTAACATTTAGATCTTTTGTGTCTTTATTGAGCTTCTTTCTTGATGTTCTGCCTTTCACCGAAAGTGGTGTTATGAAGTCTCCTACTACTATTGTGGAGCTGTCTGTCTCTCTTTTCAATAGTGGTAGAGTTTGTTTTATGTATTTTGGAGCCCTATCATTGGGTGCCTAAAGCTTTATTATAGTTATGTCCTCCTGGTGTATTGACCCTTTATTCATTATATAGTGTCCTTCCTTATCCTTTGTAGTGGATTTTACTTTAGAGTCTATATTGTCAAAGATTAATATTGCCACTCTTGCTCTTTTATTGAGAGTTGTTTGCTTCATATATTTTTTCCATCCTTTGAGTTTTAGTTTGTTTATGTCTCTAAGTCTAAGGTGTGTCTCTTGTAGGCAGCATATAGACGGATCATTTTTTTTTTAATCCATTCTGCCACTCTTTGTCTCTTGATTGCTGCATTTAGTCCATTTACATTCAGCATAATTATTGATAGGTATGCATTTAATGCTGTCATTTTGATGTCTTTTTTTATGTGTTATTGACAGTTTCTTTGTTCTACTTAATTTTCTGCGCTGAGTCATATTTCTTTATGTATTTTCTTTTCATCTTTCATTGTTGTTGATTTTGTATTTGCTGGGTCTTTATATCTTTCTTGTTTTTTATTTTGATGTGTAGGCTTGTTAGTTTCCTTTGTGGTTACCTTAATATTTACCCCTATTTTTATAAGTTTGTGCCAGTCTTTTATTTCTTTATATTGCCTTGACTTCCTCTCCATATGAAAAATCTATGTCTACATTTTTTAGTTCCTCTTTTTTGTTTTAATGTTGTCATCTTTTAGATATTGACATCTCTTTCCCTATTTTCAGTGTTTTAGCTTTGATTTATTTTTCTGACTTCCCTATCTTGGTTGATATCTGGTTGCTCTGTCCTGTGTTCTAGTCTTGCATTGTTATCTGATGTTACTGATTTTCTAGCCAGAGGACTCCTTTTAGTATTTCTTGTAATTTTGTTTTGGTTTTTGCAAATTCCCTAAACTTCTGTTTATCTGAAAATGCCCTAATTTCACCATCATATTTGAGAGACAGTGTTGCTGGGTATATAATTCTTGGCTGGCAGTTTTTTTCCTTCAAGGCTTTATATATATCATCCGCTTGCCTTCTTGCCTGCGTGGTTTCTGCTGAGTAGTCTGAGCTTATTCTTATTATTGACTCTCCTTTGTAGATGACTTTTCGTTTAGCCCTAGCTGCTCTTAAAATTCTTTCTTTATCTTTGGTTTTGACAAGTTTGATTATAATATGTCTTAGTGACTTTCTTTTGGGATCTACCTTGTGTGGAGTTCGATGAGCATCTTGGATAGATGTATTGTCATCTTTCACGATATCAGGGAAGTTTTCTGCCAACAAATCTTCAACAGTTCTCATGTATTTTCTGCTGTCCCCCCAATCTGATACTCCAATCACTCATAGGTTATTCCTCTTGATAGAATTCCACATAATTCTTAGGGTTTCTCCATTTTTTTTTTAAATCTTTTTATCTGATTTTTCCTCAGTTAAGTTGGTGTCAAGTGATTTATCTTAAATCTCACTAATTCTGGCTTCCATTGCCTCAATTTTGCTCCTATGACTTTCTATTGAGTTGTCTAATTCTGAAATTTTATTGTTAATTTTCTGGATTTCTGATTGCTGTCTCTCTGTGAATTCTTGCAGCCTTTTAGATTTGTCATTATGCTTTTCTCTAATCTTCTGAAGTTCCTCTATTGCATTTTCTGTGTTTTGCATAATTTTCTTCCTGATCTCTTGAAGAGTTGTGTATATTAATCTCTTGTATTCTGCCTCCGGTAATTCCTAGAAATTCTCTTCCTCCAGAAAATTTGTTGATTATTTTGGGAGTTTGCTGAAGCCATCATGATCTGCCTCTTTATGTGATTTGATATTGACTGTTCTCTCTGAGCCATCAATAAGTATTATATTTATTTATTTTATGTTTGCTTACTGTGTCCTAGCTTCTCGTTTTGTTTTGTTTTGATATGCCGAAATAGGCTGCTCGTGTGAACTAGCCCTGTCACTGGTGCCCCTGAAGGTCCAACGTCATGCCACCTGGTGGCCAGACCTGCCACTAAGTATATGATCCCAGGAGTCTGCTCACTCCTCCTGTATGTATTCAGCTCAGGTGTCCAGGTGGTTGGCCACCGAGTGTGGTACAGGCTCTCAGCTATAGTCCTAGACCAGTGTGGGTGATTGGTATAGGCAAAGGCATCTGGCTGCAGCAGGAAGTCACACACTGAGCAAGGCAGCGGGCCGACAGCTGCCCCCAAGTGTGCAGGAGGAAAGCATGTGCCTATTCCCTACGGTGTGTAGGTGGGTGGGTTTTTGCAGCCGGACTATGAGCACCCAGTGCTGTTGGCTGTAAGGACTGGGGTGCACCACTTATTCCTGGGCACCTGTCACAGATGGCTAGGTGGCATGGGTGGAGAGTTACCAGTCCTCAGCCCCCTGATGTGGGTAAGTGAAGACCCTGCTTAATGGGCAGAGTTGTGTCAGACTTCAGAAAGCTGCCACTTCACAGCTAAAACAGTTGAAGTTAGACTTCAGGTATATACCCTGTTGTACTATGGTAATGAGGGTCTACAGTGTTGAAATGGGCCCACATAAATCTTTGCAGGGGGAAAGGCACTCAGAGTCCATGGACCCCTTATGCCTGTGCCTAGGCAAAGGAGCTGTGCCTACCCTGAGTTCCTGACTTAGGGGAGCCAGCAGATTTTTTTCCCGCTTGTTAATTTATTCCCTCTCCGAGGCCTGGAGAATGGCTCAGGGCATGTGACGGGTCTTACTTCCAGCCTATGGGACTCAGCAGTCACTGAAGCTGTCCTGGACCCAGTGCAGAGCAGGGAGCTGGGAGGTAAATGGGAGAGAAGTTTTTCCCAAAAAGGGGGTGTTTTTGATCCTCACAGTAGGCCACAAGCAAGTACTCATCTTTCGCTGATGGAGGCCTGCTTCTCACTGGTTCTGGATGGCCAAGTAGACTCTCTGCGACTGGTTCTCTCTCAATGTGAAAAATGCCTCCTGAGCACCGCTCCTTGCCTCACAGGGCACCAGGAGCTGATCTGGACTGAAGGGTTCCGGCTCCCACCAGGTCAGGTCTGACAGCTCCTCACTACTTCTGAACCATCTCTCCCTCCCCCTGCTAGTTGGTCTGATTCCTCAACTTTGCCTTTGTTGTTCAGGGCTCCAAGATTGTCATATATAATCAATTCACTTGTTTTTTTGGGTCTTTGTTGTAAGAGGGACCACTGGAAGCGTCTGACTACTCCGCCATCTTGGCCCTGCCTCCCTTTATTTCAAATGTCTATGTGCACTTCCATAAGGTAATTGCTAAATAAGAAGACCATGATTGCCATTAATAATTCTTTTCAATGTATGTTTTATCCATTAAAGTCTAATTAAAATATTGATCTCTTTTAAAATGCTTATCTTAAGAACAATACAAATTTAAGTTATTGATGTGTATCTTTAATTAAGTTTACCTTGACGAAATATATCAATAAAATCTATACTTTGAGGGTTTTTTTGCAAGCAATAATAACTTGTCATTTTTTTATGATTTAATTGTATATGTTGACGAGTTCATAGTACATTTCTGGAAAGATATACATTTAGCTGAGATCTTCGTAATCTGAAATCCATGGTTCATAGGAGGTCCTAGGGATTCCATGGAGGAGGTTCATGGTTGGAACTATGAGGGTATAAAGCTCTCTCAAACTACATGTAGAATTGTGTGCACTATTGCATGAGTATACGTCTGTGTGTATGCATGTGCATATGTATTTATAGATGATCTATAGCTATCATCAAGGAATATGTACTCCAACAACCATAACTACTGGTTTAGGGTATTATGCAGATCTTTTATAAAAAATTAGTTCAACCAAGAAACTTTAAAAATAATTGACAGAGTTTTTTAACCAAGTGATCATGTGTTTTTTTCTAATACCAAATTAAATTTAGCGTCTCCTAATTTAACCAAAGAAACTATTAGTGCAGTTCAGTTTCAAAATACGTATTTATAACAACATATGTTTCACCCTCTTTTCAAAAGAATTTAAAGAAGAACCAAATTATACAGTTTATAAGATTTATGTCTAATTTTTCGTTTGCTCCTCCTGGTGATTTTTACAAGAAGAGTCCATTGCTGGAAGAACAACGTGGCCTTGTCAAAACTTGTGCACCAAAACACTTTCTCAATGTATCTCTAGTTTATTTTGTGTGACATCTTTGCAATACCAAAATTAAGAGATTAATGAACTAGCATTAGTAAGAATCTAATTAATGATAATCTAAATCTTCCATCTTTCTTAGGTTTAAAACTTTACTTTACTAGAAAGATACCAGAGATGCCCGTAAATTTTATAAACATATTTAAAAGTTTATAAACTATTAAGCATCATTACTCTGATGAGCCACTTAGAGGTCAGAGTGATGTGTTAAGTTTTAATAATTCTTTAACCCTTAAGGTTCATTTTTTTTTTAAGATGATGTAAGACAATGGATATATGGATGGACAGAATTTTATAAATCTGCAACGTAGTTGGTTTAATTAACTTCAGGACATCTGCATCAGTTCTTAAAGAGTTGAACATATTGGGTGAAAACTTCTCATCTTCATACTTACAAAGAAGACAGTATGTTTTGTTAATCTGTAAGATTGATATATATAGCTTGTCTTTCTTTCTTTCTTCTTAAGAGAGAAACAATATATCACTGTGGTTAAGAGTAGGGCTCAGGAGTTGGTTTTTATTCTGCATTATTTGCCATATGACCTCAGGCATTTACTTCAGTCTGCATGCCTCAGTTTCTCCAGCTATAATATGGAGATGATAAGCAGGTTTGCCATGAGGATTAACGGAGTTAATGTATGTAAGATACAAAGTAAGTATTCAGTACATATAAGCTGTAATTCTTAGCAATTATAGCCTGATAGATTGAGTCTTAAATGTCATGTTTATTATTACTCAGTTTGAATTTAATTTTGATTTATAGAACTGAGAAGTAAGCATGATAATGTGTTTCCAGAGGCCAGAAGCCATGGCTGAGATATCATTTGAATAATAAAATGAACATATGTATCTGATTGGATCCAATATCTCTCTTCTTTTTACAAACGAGTTAATGCTTAATTGCCACATTATCTAAATTAAAATTCGAATGTTAAGGTTGAAATAATATTTCTCTCCAAGTGTTCATAGGAAAATGCTGTCTTTTAGAATTAATTAACAAAAAAGCATTTTGAAAAAAGATATATTTCAGTGTGGATAAATACTACATTAGGCAGATTGCTACCTTTGCTCTTGGTTGCAGAGGTGACTGAGGGGACAAGATTAATAACATAAACCTTGTTCAGGAATAACAAAGGACGATTATCAACCTCATTCTGACAAGTTAGAAGCCTCTTTTATCATTAAACTTTAGAAATCATACCTCACAGTTATGGGAGCTAGTCTGCAAAATACTGAAACTTGTTCTTGTAGTTCACAAAGATTGATTAAATACATATTGCAGGTCTAGACCACTGATGCTTTTGTTAGTAGACTCTCTTGTGAATGTTCTCCCACCAGTAAAGTGAAAAGAAACATGCGGTCATTACTTCGGTATTGGTGAATGCAATCCCAAGGAGGAAACTCTGAAAGTGATAGGACTTTCTTGACTGAATTCTGTGCCAGCGCTCCTTAACGAGCTGTTCACCATGCAAGTGAACAATGGAGTCCCACACAGAAACAGCTGTTAACTACGTAAAACTGTTAACCAGATTAACAATGCCAGAGGTAGAAATGCAATCAGACAGGTGAAATAGTGATAAGATAAATATTCTTGCATGAAATAATGGTAATGTTTAATTAATTTATTTACTATTGTATTGTTGTGGTGACTGAGTTTAGAATATGTGTGAAATATGTTAAACTCTTTAAAATATTTTCTTCCTCTTTGCAAGATGTAGAAAATTAGAGACCTGCGAAATGGGGTATTATTTTATTTTGAAATATTTTCTGCTATTTAAGTAGATTTCATTGCATACTATTTGGGTGTCATTCCTTCTAGTGAGGATAGGCTGTAGAAAGATGTGTGTAATTTTCAGTTATGAAAAGTGAAAGTCAGCTACCAAATTCTTGTTTGTAAAGCTTATCTTATGATATGAAAACAATGAGTAGAAAATCAAAATGTTGAAAGTGAAGATAAAATCAGGGCATTTCTGCTTTTGACTATGTAAAGACATAGAAGAAAGATCTTCTGTGGAAAATGAATACAGAGATTTTACTATATTCTGGCCTGCACATGAAACTCAGCTAATGTGTATTATGGACCATTGATAAAAATAGTCCCTATTTATGAATGAATTTTTGATTGTTCTTTTTAGGGGTGTGTGTATGTGTTTGCTTCTGTTTATGTGTAGGTTTTTGTTTTTTATTTCCTTTTTTTTTTAAATTTTATTGTTGTACTTCAAGTGAAAGTTAACAATTCAAGTTAGTAGCTCATACAAAAATTTATACATACCTTGTTATGTGACCCTAATTGCTCTCCCTATACTGTGACAGCACATTCCTCCTTTCCACCCCTGATTTCCCATGTCCATTCAACCAGCTCTTGACCCTCCCTGCCTTCTCATCTAACCTTGGGACGGAGCTGCCCATTTAATCTCGTGTATCTACTTGAGCTAAGAAGCACACTCTTCACGAGTATCATTTTATGTCCCATAGTCCAGTCTAATCTTTGACTGAGGAGTTGGCCTTGGGAATGGTTTTAGTGCTGGGTTGACCAAGAGTCTGGGGGCCATGCCACATGCAGGTTTTAAATAAAAATTCCAGAATCGTACCTTCACTTAGCCAGCAGTGGCTTTTAATGGTTACAACATGAAAATTTATTTCTATATCCAAGTACATTATAAGTGAAGATTCACATATAGAAGTATTGTCTGTAGAATATTCCATCAGAGTATACTATTAGTCAGAGGCTTATTTTATAATGTTACGTAAGAAATGCAAACCATTTAGAATTATAATATGAAAAATTCTGGTAGCATAATTTTTTTTACTTATGCTTTCCTCTCATTTCTCAGCCCCACCCAACAAACTTAATGTCCGTCTACTGACTAATATCCATTAGCAAAAGGATATTAATAGTTTGTGTTAACATCTCTTTATCTATTCTTTAATCAGAATATCACTTCTTTTTATCATGTACTTTTAGTATATTTGAAGCTTGTCAAAAATATAGCATTAATCTTAAGAACATTAGGTATCAGATTAAAGTGATTTGTCACTTTTCTGGAGTCAGCAGATGTATTAATATGTCTTAATAGGTAGAGAAGAAATGTATAAACATAGGTATAATCTATTATCCATTAATATACACACACTCAAGTGTATTGTTACAAATACTTAAATGCCATAGAGTTAAGAAGTATACTTAGGATGAGACTGACTTCCTCAAAGATCTTAGGTTATAGCTTTATGGTTAAGGCACGCTCTCTTTTATGGAAATCAATGGATAATGGAAGTAAGAGATTATACCACAAAGACCTTTAATTAGGAAAATTAATTCTTCTTTATCATTTCAATATCACTTTTGAAAGAGAGGCCCTGCTGGCACAGTGATTAAGCGCCCGGCTGTTAACCGAAAGGTCTGCAGTTCAAACCTACCAGCTGCTCCACAGGAGAAAGATGTAGCATTCTACTTCCATAAAGATTTACAGCCATGGAAACCTTATGGGGCAGTTCTACTCTGTCCAATAAGGTCACTGTGAGTCAGAACCAACTTCATGGCCATGGGCTTTTGGGTTTATATTGTATAAAAGACAGTAAATTGATAGCGACCCTATGGGACAGAGTAGAACTTCTCCTTAGGGTTTCCAAAGCTGTAAATCTTTACAGAAGCAGACTGCCACATCTTTCTCCAGAGGAGCAGCTGGTGGCTTTGACCTGCCACCTTTTGGTTAATGGCCGAGCTCTTAACCACTGTGCCACGAGGACTCCCTTTATACGTATCAAATGAAAACCAAACTCATTGCCATCCAGTGAATTCCGATTCATAGTGACCCTTTATACATATACCTCAAATATTGCCAAAGTTGCACTAGAAATTGTGGAGAAAATAGTGACAATAGGAACACCAAAAATATGTTTAAATTTGAAAATTATAGAATAAATTCTTTTCAAACACAGAACACAAACACACACATTATTATGAAGAAGACTGCAAAAAACTTTATTTTCCTAGGAAAGTGAGACTTAAAGTATAAAGTAGAATATTGAATAATTTTGGCAGAAGCTGCTTCAGATAATTAATGGAGTTGGAAATGTCTTCAGCATAAATAGGAATGAACTTACAATATTCTTATCTGATGTCAGAATAACCTCTGTGGCTCATGCTGGCTTTCTTTTATTTATTTCATGAGAGGACAATGGAGGACTAAAAATGATGATTAGGAGTACTGTCTATGTACTTTCCTAAGCTAATTTAAAACAAAAGTTAAGATGATATATAATTTTAATTATTTAAATACGATAATTTCATGCAGAAGTTTAATGCAGATGGCCATTACATTTAATATTCAGAGAAAAATCTGAGACCCTCAAAACCAAAGTAGAAACGTAAACTAATCAGTATAGACTTTTATAGGCTCCATGTCCGTTTGTACTCAGTTTGAGGGGAGAATCCCATATCTTGATGTCTCCTGTGAATTGATCTTTGGCTCATTTTAGTGCTTGCTGGTAAAGTTCATTTATTCATTTTTGAAATTTCTTTATTCCTTTTGCTTTTGCAGAATGATATTTCACTTTTTTCTTTAATATTTCAGCTGAATAAGTCACTCAACCAGTTAAAAAGAAATGATTATTGAATTTTAAACAGAAGTGTGTTTTTCTTTGCTTCTCTTTCAGGAAGTTGATGGCAATAAAGTTATGTCTTCATTTGCCCCACACAACTCATCTACCTCACCTCAGAAGGCAGAAGAAGGTGGGCGACAGAGTGGCGAGTCCTTATCTAGTACAGCCCTGGGAACTCCTGAACGGCGCAAAGGCAGCTTAGCTGATGTCGTTGACACCTTGAAGCAGAGAAAAATGGAAGAGCTCATCAAAAACGAGCCAGAAGGTAAGGGCTAGAAAAGTATACAAAATTGTTACTGTCTACCGATTTTAATCAATGACACCTAACAACAACAACTGATTTTAATAACTTGATATTAACTTCTAGTTCTGATTTATGACTATACTCTTAGAGTTAAGTTGGACAAAATGGAAACCTAACACTAGGAAGACGGATATTATTTTTCAAGAAATATTTAAACATAGCTACTCTAAACATTGTAATCATTAACTTATGTTGTGATGCCCTCCTTATTTTCACACATGAGCAAGTTGGGATTGAGTGAAACTTAGAGATTCTAGTATAAAATGTGACAGGAATGCCCAGAACAGGCACCTCCCTGCCAAATATCTGCAATTTAGTTTGTACCTCTCCAGTAATTTTATCCTAAGGACCATTTTACAATTTCATTACATTATGTAATCTTTACACATTAGTTCATTTTATGTTATCTTGCTAGGTGGGTCTATTTCTTGTATATTCCAAAATTACTATGGCTAGTCCTATTATCGCTTAGAGCCCTGATGTCACAGTGGTTAAGAGCTTGGCTGCTAACCAGAAG
Source organism: Dugong dugon (assembly GCA_030035585.1). Classification (NCBI taxonomy): domain Eukaryota; kingdom Metazoa; phylum Chordata; class Mammalia; order Sirenia; family Dugongidae; genus Dugong; species Dugong dugon. The sequence goes on from CM057465.1 coordinate 171,820,292, forward strand.
GTCAGCAGTTCAAATCCACCAGCCGCTCCTTGGAAACACTATGGGTCAGTTCTATTCTGTCCTATCGGGTCACTATAAGTATATTACATATTTAAAAATTAGTAATTCTCTAACTCTGTTAAACATAATGAAGTGCCCATTTGTTCAACTTCCATGATGACTTTCTTTTAGGATTTCATCTTATAAATCCCTTTAATAGTTATTGGTAGTATTCTGCAGATGATATTCGTGGGGACTGATCTTAAAATTAAAGCAAACAAACCAGTTAAACAACTCTCTGAAGACAATTTATGAATTTATGTCATTCTGCATGTTACCAATGCTTACTAACTGCTATTCAACCTATGTCCATCCTAGGCATGAATGCATGCAAGGAAATGCTTCCTGTTTTAGTCAGATGGAAATTTAAAACAAAAGCAAGCAAACCAAAAAGTAACAATCAAACACACAAAAACCAGTCTCCTGCAAATACATACTTAACCTCCAAAATATACTATGTAACACTGAATTGGGCTCATTCCTAATGTGTTATTGTTAGGATATGGGTAATTTCTAAATTTATCTGTCACAAAAGTGTGTTAACCAACAAATTTGGTAGTCACATAATAAATAAATATTTTTGGGCCCCTTCCAGGTGCATAACTGAGAAATGCTGGGCTTGAATTAAAATTTATGTAATTCATATGATCTTGGAGTTGGAAGTAATTTTAGAGATAATCTAGTCAGCCAAAAGCTTTTGATATTTGTTGTTTTACATCCTCTTTTATCCTCTTCAATCCCTATCAAGTTAGAGATGAAGCTTTGAGAAGACCCAGAAACCTTGTTTTCTTTTTTTGTTTTTCTAATATGGAGAGTTTTTTTTTTTTTTTTCCTGACAGTGAAAATAATATGGTCTTATTAAAATGATTTAAAAAAATTATGAGGAAGAAAATAAAAATCATCCAAAATAATAGATTTCTGATATAGTAACTCTTAACTTTATAATGTATTTCTTTTTTATCTTTATTTTTACATGTTCTCTTCATTTTGCATGATTAACTTTATGCTTGATAAATTATTTGCTCCTTTATGTTTCACTTAACATCATAGCATGAGCATTTCCTCTGTCATTAAATGTACTTTGGGAAAAAAATGGTTGCTAAATATTCTAAGGTTTAGATAATGGCCATAATTCACTGTTATAATTCACATATTACTTTAAAAAAAAATTAATAAACTGTATTTTTTAGAGCACCCTGAGATTTATGGAAAAGTTGAGCAGATAATATACAGAATTCTCTTATTAACATCTTACATTTGTATGATATATTTGTTATAATTGATGAACCAATATTGATATATTATAGCTAACAAAAGGCTATTCAGATATCCTTAGTTTTTACCTAACATCCTTTTTATGTCCTAATATCCTATCTAGGTTACTACATTATATTTAGTTATCATGTCTCCTTAGGCTCCTCTTGACTGTAACAATTTCCCATTCTTTCCTGGTTTTTGATGACCTTGTCAGTTTTGAGGATTACTGGTCAGATATATTGTAGGATGTCCCTCCACAGGCATTTTTCTGATGTTTCTCTCTTGATTAACCTGGGTTGTTTCCTTTTGGGGGAGAAAGGGCATACTGTGGCCCTTGTTAGTATGCAGTACCATGTTTATCACATCATATCAAGGGTATATTCTGTCTCTATGATTTGTGACTGTTGTTGTTGACCTTGATCACTTGTTTGAAGTAGTACGTGGCAGACTTCTCCACTGTAAAGTTACTCCCCCACTTTTCATACTGTACTGTTAAGAAGGAAGTCACTATGGACAGCTCATGCTTATGGTGTGGGTAGTTATTCTCCCACTCATTAGTGTGGATATCTACATAATTTATTTGGAATTCTTCTGCATGGGAGAATTACCTCTTCTCCCCAGTTTATTAATTTATTTAATTATCTTTGGCCTTTGGATGATCTTTCAGTTGACCTCTGTGTCACTTGGAAATACAGACTCCATTGTGGGTTTTTGTTTGTTTGCTTTAGCACTTTCTTTCTACCGCTACAGGATGTTACAGACTCAGATATTTCCTGCCCTAGTGCTAGTATCAGCCATTTCTCCAAGAAGCCCTGGTTCCCTTTATTGGCAAATATGATGTCATTTATTTTAGGACCTCTCAGCTGAAAGAGCAAGAAAGTGTACATATACACTTGTATATGTATATATATGGAGCCTTGGTGGCGCAGTGGTTAAGAACTTGACTACTAACCAAAAGGTTGGAAGTTCACATCCACCAGCCACTCCTTTGAAACCCTATGGGACAGTTCAACTCTGTCCTATAGGGTCGTTATGAGTCGGAATCGACTCAATGTCAACTGGTTTGTTTTTTTTGGTTTTTATATATAAGCAAAACAAAAACCAAACTCCTTGCCATCACATCAGTTCTGACTCATAGCGACCGTGTAGCCAGAGTAGAACTGCCCCGTTGGGTATCCAAGGAGCAGGTGGTGGATTCGAACTGCCGACCTTTTTGTTGGCAGCCGAGCTCTTAACCACTGCACCAATGGTTAAGCACTCATTTGCTAACCAGAAGGTCAGCCGTTTGAACCCACAAATGGCTCCGTAAGAGAAAGATGTGGCAGTCTGCTTCCATAAAGATTTACAGCCTTGGAAACCCTGTGGGGCCGTTCTGTTCTGTCCTGTAGGGTTGCTGTGAGTTGGAATCGACTAGAAGGCAACAGATTTATTTTTGTTTAGTTTAGTTTTGTTTTTGGTATATGGTTAAGAGCTACAGCTGCTAACCAAAAGATCAGTGGTTCAGTTCCACTAGCTGCGCCTTGGAAACCATATGGGTCAGTTCTACCCTGTCCTACCTATAGGGTTGCTATGAGTCAGAATCCACTTGAAGGCTATGTTTTTGTTTTTGTTTTTGTTTTTGTTTTGTTTTTTGTTTTTTTTGGTTATATATACAACTAACCCATATATATAAACCCCAAACACCCAAACCAATTGTCATCCAGTCAACTCTAACTCATGGCAACCCCATGTGTGTCAGAGACCCATGCTCCATACGGTTTTCAGTGACTAAATTTACAGAAGTAGATCACAATGCTTTTGTTCCCAGGTGTCTCTGGGTGGATTTGAACTGCCAGCCTTTTAGTTAGCAGCCAAATGCTTAACTGTTTGCACCACCCAGGGACTCCACCCCATGAATATACATATATCTATAAATATATCGATGTGTAACCATCTGTATCTATATTAAGTTAAACATGAGTTCTTACAGATGTCTCCAACTAGAATCCTTTACCACATGTATCATTCCATTCTCCTCTTCTTGCTTATCTCTAAATTCCCAAGCCAACATTGAGAACCTGGCTCCCATCATCCTCCATCAATTTACTTAATTGCTCAATTCTAGTATACATGTACAGCAGTATCAGAATTATTAAGTCATACTCCCATGGGAAGCAACTTTATCTACTAGATGAATAACTGGATAAACTGCTTATTTGCAGTTCCTCTTGCCTTTAATCTTACAGATTTCATTCATTTCCATAGTTACTTAGATCAACTCCTTTTCTCCCACCACCTTCAATGAGGCTGTTCCTTACATTTGTAGGATAGTTAGATTCTTCTGTCACAGTCTACATTCTTTCCTGGGAAACTCTGACCAAGTCCTAAATGATTTTTTTTTTAATTTGCATGTATAAAGGTTCATTCTTAGTGTTCTACAGTTATATGGATTTAAATAAAAGAATAATATGTATTTATCATTACAGTACCATAAGACTAGTTTCACCACCCTAAAAATCCGCTGTGCTTCACCTGTTCATTCCTTTTCTCCTACCTCTGAGTGCCAGGCAACCACTGATCTTTTTACTGTCTCGACAGTTTTGCTGGAAACCTGGTAGTGTAGTGGTTAAGAGCTCAATTGCTAACCAAAAGGTCAGCAATTCGAATCCACCAGCCACTCCTTGAAAATCCTGTGTGGCAGTTCTACTCTGTCCTATAGGGTGGCTATGAGTTGGAATCCACTTCATGGCAACGGGTTTGGTTTTTTGTGGTTTTTTTTTTTTTTTTTTTTTAGTTTTGCTGAGGAGCCCTTGTAGAACAGTGGTTAAAGCACCTGGCTGCTAACCAAAAGATTGGCGATTATAGGGTCGCTGTGAGTTGGAATAAACTTGACGGCAACTGTTTTTTTTTTTTTTTTTTCCAAGTTTTACCAAGGAACCCAGGTGAAGCAGTGGTTAAAAGTGCTTGACTGCTAACTGAAAGGTTGGTGGTTTGAACCCACCAGTTGCTCTAGGAGAAAGATGTGGCTGTCTGCTTATGTAAAGATTTACAGCCTTAGAAACCCTATGGGGCAGTTCTACTTTGTCCTATAGGGTCATTATGAGTCAGAATTGACTGAACTGCAACAAGTGTTTATATAGTTTTACCTTTTCTAGAATGTCATATAATTGGAATCATACAGTATGTAGCCTTTTTAAACTGGCTTCTACAAATAACAGTATACATTTAAGACTCCTTATTTTCGTGGCTTGATAGCTCATTTCATTTTATTGTTGAATAATATTCCGTTGTATGGATGTACCACATTTACTTAACCATTTGCCTGTTGAAGGAACTCTTGGTTGCTTCTAGTTTTTGGTCATTATAAATAAAGCTTTTATAAACATTAGTATGCAGGTTTTTGTGTAAACATACTTTCAGCTAAATTAAGTAAATACCTAGCAGTGTGATTGTTGGAACACATAATAAGATCATGTTTAGTTTTGTAAGTAACTGCCAAACTGTCTTCCAAAGTGGCTGTACCATTTTGCATTTCCTTCAGCAATGAATGAGACTTCCTGTTGCTCCATATCCCTGTCAGTGTTTGATATTGTCAGGTTTTTTTTAAATTTTAGCCATTATAATAGATGTGTGGAAGCATCTCATTATTGTAATATTCAATTCCCTAATGACAAATGATGTTGAGCATTTTTCATGTGCATATTTTCCATCTGCTTATCTTCTTTGGTGAGGTGTCTGTTCATATCTTTTGCTCGGTTTTTAAACTGGGTTGTTTGTTGTCTTATTGTTGAGTTTTAAGTGTTCTTTGCATACTTTGGATACAAGTCCTTTATCAGCTGTATGGTTTGCAAATATTTTCTCCCAATATATAGCTTATCTACTGATTCTCCTAATAGTGCCTTTTGTAGTACAGAAGTTTTAATTTTAATAAATTCCAAATTACAAATTTTTTTCTTACACATATGCTTTTGGTGTTGTATCGAAAAAGTCATTGCATACATATCATTCTATTATGGTATTTCTCTCTTTGCTGTCTTAAAAAAAATATTAAATTTTTTTCCACCATTTTATTGCTTTTCTATGGTATAATTTTAAGCTTTGCTATTACCTTATATTTATTTTTGTTGGTGATTAACATCATCATTTTACTCAAATATGTAAATTATTCTTTGATGCATCTTAACAGTATTGAGTCTTTCTATTCATGTATATGGAATAGCTGTCCGTTTATTTAGATCTTTGATTTTTTTTTTTCATCAGAGTTTTGTAGTTTTCTGCATCTAGATTGTGTGCATATTTTGTTAGATTTTCACTTAAGCATTTTATTTTTTTGGTGCTACTGTAATGTTTTTAATTTTAAATTGCAATTGTTTATTGCTGGTACCTAAGAAAGTATTTGACTTGCGTATATTAACCTTGTACCTGCTACCTTGCTATACTCTCCTATTTGAGGTTGGTTTGTTTGTTTTTTGTTAGTTCTTTGTGATTATCTACATACATTTTTCATGTCACTTGCCAACAAAGAATGTTTTATTTATTTATTTGTTTTAGCTTATCTACATACTTTTATTTCCTTTTTGTCCCTTATTGTATTAGCTAGGACTTCCAATATAATGTCTTATTTAAAATGGTGAGACGGGATATCCTTGCCTTGTTCCCAGTGTTAGGGGGAAAGCATACAGTTTCTCACCATTAAGTATGTTAGCTGCAGGTTTTTTTGTAAATGTTCTTTAAAATCTGTTCCTAGTTTGCTGAAGGTTTTTTTTATGAATTAGTGTTGGATTTAGTCAAATACTTTTTCTGCATCAATAGATATGATCATATGATTTGTCTTCTTTAGCTTTTTGCTGTGATTGATTATATTAATTGATTTTGGAATGTTGAACCAGACTTCCATACTGGGAATAAATCCAACTTCATTGTGTTGTATAATTATTTTTATGCATTGTTGGATTTGATTTGCTCATATTTTGTTCAGGATCTTTGTAATTATGTCCATGAGAAATTTTGGTCTGAAGTTTTCCTTTTATGTCATGTCTTTATCAAGTTTTGATCTCATAGAATGAGTTAGGACATGTTCCTTCACACACTTCTTTTTAATTTTTGATTGAGAGAGTTTCAGGGCCACGGGATATGGTCTAGAATGACCCAGCTTGTGGGGATGTGTATTGTATTCTAAGATATTTTCGCGAGTTTGTCTTTAGATGATGTCTTCCACGTAAACTTGGTTGATGACATTGGTATTCCCCCAGTGTATCATACTGGCTTGCAAATGGATGCACAGACTCTTAATTTGGGAGTAAATGCCAGACTGAAGTGCAGTGAATAATTCCTTACAGGAAGGAGATCAGGAGACAGTGCCCCCCACCCCCACCCCACCAATTTGCTTAGGAGACATTAAAAGATATTAGGAACTAGGAAAAAAATGCAGTATCTAGTTAAAGTTACACTGGCTAAACAATAGAGTTGTACCATCCATAGCAGGGAGGGCTGACAAAAGAAACATCACCATTGCACGAGGACGTTAGACTGTTTTCATTAACGTATTTTCCACCAACAAATACATTAAAAGGTCATCTCAGGAGTGACTTGCCAATGAGTAATATAAAGACATTCAGAAATTAATGAGACAGAGAGTCTGTATGGAAGACTGGAATATTAACTAACCAAGGCAAGCATCTAAAAGCCTTATTTTGAAAAAATTTTCTTTTTGAGTACAGAACCACTAAGCTTTATATTTGTTTACATACACAAAATTCCTAGATATATGTTTTGAGTATACAGAAATGTAAATAGACTTAGTTTTAATGATAAAGAATTTGCCATAGCAAGAATATTTATTTAATAAATGTAATGACTGAGAAGGTGCATCAAAGAATAATTTACATATTTGAGTAAAATGATGTTAATCACCAACAAAAATAAATATAAGGTAATAGCAAAGCTTAAAATTATACCATAGAAAAGCAATAAAATGGTGAAAAAAATTTTAATATATTTTTTTAAGACAGCAAAGAGACAAAAATGGAAAAATAACTCTAGGCAGATGTGTAAAAGTCTTGGAACACTAAGTTGACTTTAAACACTCCATTAATCAAAGGGTATGATTGAACCTGAGAATGGACACCAAAACCTTATATCATCCCAGTATCAGGACAATGACATTGTGTAAAGTACAAACAAATGACCTATAGCTTTGTGATGAGAGCAGCAGAGAAGGCATAAGGGGAGCAGAGAAAGGGCAAATGGAACTGAATGTTAAACTCACAAATACATGCCACAGAAAAATATTTTCTTTCCTCAAGCTAGTTTTTTTCTATTGTTTTTCAAAGGCCATTAAAATGAACAGCAGGTTGTGATGAAAATTTCATTAAGCCCCAGCTCAGTCATTATGAGGGTACCATATTCATGCTTTTGCTTCCTCTCATTGAGGGGGGAAAGCAAATTTCAATAGAGAGTCCGTATTATTTCCATCCTTACCCCTCCCAACAGCAAACTAGCAGAAATTCAGAAGTTAGAAGAGAATGGTGTGTCATACAAAGGAGGCCACTGAGGTGAAATAGTTAGAAAGAAAATTAGATTTGCATTTGGGTGAAAGAAAAGACTGCTCCCTTTTATTCTAGCTAGCTATTCCTGGCTAGCCTTTTCAAATGATTAGTTAAAATATTGTACAAGTTATAAACAATAGAAAAACATATTGATGTATCTTTTATTTGAATCTTTTTCTTTCATTAGAATTTTTGCGTTACATAAACAGGTCTGTCATTACACAAACAGGTCTGATGTTAAAGGTTCTTATTTGTCTAGTGTCACTTTGACATGGAATGCTGAAGTTCAAAGTAAATTTAAACTTCAGAATATTTGGCCTGTGTAGTATGACTACATTATATTTGGTAATAACTATGCTCTATTACTTGGTCTTTTACTATTAGACTTAGCAGTTAATAATGACAATGAGGTCTAATACACAAAATGTGACATATAATTTCTGTATCAAGACATTGAAGAAAGAGTGATGTGTAGGGAAAAAGAGTTAGCTTATATGAAGTGTACATCATGTGTTAACTATGGTGTTAACTAATTTAAGTGAAATATTTCATTTAATCTTTACATAAACCTTATAGCCAGGCTCTATGCGTAGCAATGCCAACTTCAGGGAGTGCCATTCACATGAACTATACCCTGACTTTTATTACTTCCATTTTCAGAAGACTAAATTGGTAGTTAAATATGTCATTATTTAAACCTAGGTCACCTTTACACCAGTATTCATGACCTTAACCACTAGTTACAGTATTTGTTCAAATTAGGAATTTTTCCAGTTATAGTTTAATGTTACCCTTTAGCACTTGTGTGCCTAAATTCCTGTGAAACATTAAATAATAAAATAATATTCAAAAATTTTCTACTAAAGTCATTTCCTGATGCCTCAGCGGCAATCATAGTTCCAGATTTTTTTTTTTTAATTGTACTTTAGATGAAGGTTTACAGAACAAACTAGCTTCTCTTTAAACAGTTAGTACACATGTTGTTTGATGACATTGGTTAACAACCTCACGACACAAGAAGGGAGAGTGTTGACGTGTCATGGGGTAGTTCCAGATTTTTTTAAATGAAGATCAGCTCAATCGAAACTGTCTCCCCAAATACTGTGAGATGAGAGAAAACAGCTTGTTCTAGGGCTCCAAAGTGCATTGAAATGTATCTAAAATAACTTGTTTTAGAAAAATCTCTGGGGGCAAAATTGCACTAGAACAATAGAAATTCAGAGTTGGAATGAAATGTAGACACATTTTAGGTCTCCATCCACATTTCAGAGAGGGATCCTGAGAGATAGAGATGTTTCTGAGATCACACAGGAGGTAGATGGTAAAGCCAGATGAGTATCGGTCCACATCCTATGGGTCTGGCTTCCTTCTTTCTTGTTCAATTATCTCATGCATTCTTTACTATCTCTTTTCTGATTTTCTTTTAGAAATGGTGTCAACACCTTAGTTTTGAACAGTATTTTACTGATCACTAAATTAGAACAAGTCAAAGACAACCAGCTATCTTAAGTTAGGCAATAAAGACAAGGTAGATAGGTATCCAGATACGTCTTGTGTTCTTTAGTTCCAGGTAGCCAGAGGTAGCCTATAATCAGAATTGAATTTTAGGGGTCAGATTCAGATCTTAACTTGATTTTCATTCAAATGTTAGGCTCATTAACAGTGTAGGTAAAAGAATAGCTTTTACTTTGATGAAAATTTAAGATATCCCATTGAGAACAGAATTTTTCTATATACAGAGATTACTACAGACTTCTTTTAACCTTTACATGTTACTGTCTATGTAGTTATCTTTGAGCCTTTGAAATGGCCATTTGCATTTATAGGGACATTTAGGTTTCTGACTCCTAGAAACACAACAAACAAAATCCACCTTTCGTTGACTCTCATTATTTTTGTTTTCAATTCTGTTTATCTTCCTCACAAGTCTAATTTGTTAGAAAGAGTAGTCTACACTCACTGCTTTTTCACTTCTTTTCAGAACCTTTTTTTTTTTTTTTTGCCTTCATAGTTGCTGTTATTCTACTGTATTTTAATTGTCTGTTTTTCAGTTTTCCTACTATGTTAAACTCCTCAAGGGTAATGGAAGTGCACACACTGAATACTCAAAATGTTTGTTTACATGGTGTTCACACTGCTTCAGGGTTGTCCCATTACTATCTTGGGGGAAGAGATGAGACCATAATAAATACATGACTCTTCTGCTAGATATTATGTTAATTTTATCATTTACTTCTCACAAACTCTGAGGTTGGTATTATTTCTCATTTGAAAGTGAAAAAACTGAGACTTAGTAACATACTCATGTTCTAATTATGTGGAGGACCTTTAATTAGAATGAACGCACTATCCTCCACCAAACTCCCTGGCAATAAATACAAAACCAAAAAACCAAACTGATTGCCTTTGAGTCAATTCAAATTCATGATGACCCCATGTGTTACAGATTAGAACTGCTCCATAGGGTTTTCTTGGCTGTAATCTTTACAGAAGCAGATCACCAGGCCTTTCTACCGTGGCACCCCTGGGTGGGGGGCGGAGTTGTTCAAGCTGTGAACTTTTCAGTTAGTAGTCAAGTGCAAACCGTTTGCACTGCCAAGGGGCCCTCATTGAATACATGACCCTATATAATCTGACCTCCTCTTTTTTTTCTAACTTTACTTTCTACCACTCTCCAAGGTACACCTTCTCCTGTTATCTTATAAAACTGCATGCAGTTCTCTCAACCTTCTATTTTTGCTGCTGCTGTGCCTTTTTATGCTGTTTCCCCCTGTCTTAAATGCTTTTTCCTGTCTTACCTACCCAATTAATTTGTATTCATCTTTCAAGATTCAACGCCACTGAAGTCCTTTGTCAGAATTGGGCTTGGTCAGCACTGCTAACACTAACTCATCTTATCCGTCTATATAGTTCTTACCACATATCATCATTGCATATTTACCTTCTGTCTTCCACAATAGTATGTAAATGTCTTAATAAAAAGCTCTTGGTTTAATTGTCCGTGCATCTCAGATGCCTAAGAATGGGTCTGGTGCATAATAGGTGATTGTCTTAACTGTGGATGACAGTCATTCCACTAATTAACATTTTGTAGCCTCTGCTAACATTCCCCTAAATATCAGTTAGGTACCATTTCCCTTTTTCATCTGTTTTTGGGTTGATCTGTCAATAATTTTCCAGAATTCAAGGGCATAACTCGTCCTTTAATAGTGTTTCAGTGTAATGGAGACCACCGCCCTTTTCTAAGTGTATAGAGGCATAGGAGAGATAGTCCTTATTTCTCCTGGTGGGCACAGGATGAGGCAGCTTATTGTTGGATCCTCCTGTCTGTAACACTCCTTCCACCCACATACACATACAGTTCATCTTAGGATCTATGGTGAGAGAAAAGTAACTGGATCCTTTCAACACCTCCCTCTTTCCTCTAATCTTCCAAGTACTCTAACATGTTGCCTCAAGGGTAGAGTTTCCAAACACAGGATTCATGAGTTCCCTCAGAAGGTGTATAAATCCTAAAAATTGTATGCACAATGGTGAAAATATGTGTATTCGTGCATTTCTTGAAACAGTCTGTAGCTTTTATCCAACTTGTAAATGAATCCATGATGCAAGAAGAGTAACTTGACTGTGAATCAATCGTGTTTGGGTTTTAGTCCTGATTCTACCACTGATTACCATGTGATTGTGGTTTAGCATTTATATAGTTTTACTTCCCAATCTCTAATTTTGAGGCAAAAATTGATAAATATTAAGAAGCACTTGGGAAAGTAATTTTGTTTATATTGGCTCTTGAATTTTTATAACTTTCGAAGGAAATGCCATTTTTAATTTTAAACAAGATTTCTTTATATAAAATGAGCATCCACCTTATAATTTACATTGTAAGAAAAAATACATTTACTTGCCTTTAATGTAACATAAAATTTGTGTTAATGTAATGAGTATCTGCCCTCAATTGGCAATGCTAGCTGCCCTACTCTCATCAGAATGTTGTTGAAGGGAACAAATGAGGTAATGCATACGAAAGTACTTTGTAAATTATAATCAGCTTGGAATTGTACCAGTTATTGTCACTATCACATATTGGCTGGTTAGGAAAATTGTTACTTTTGGCACACCTGAAGCATTATATAGTTTCCAGTGCTCCTTTCCCAGGATGCCTTATGTACTGAAAAATTCTCATTCAGACCTTCAAAAATATGGAAATTTGGAATATATAGTTGACAACAAAAACTGCAGCAAACCCAGTAGTCATAAAAATCCCAGGACAGGGAATGGTTTTGATGTTTACTGATATAAATTTACCCAAATAAATATGTGGTTAGGCACAACAATTCATTTTCCTACCTGAACAGTTACTTTTCAAAGAAAAAGAACATTTCTCTACATTGATACAGGTGAAATCACAAGCCGTGATCAACATTTTTTTGCACACACACATATATGTGTGTGTTTGCAATTTCCTATCATATCCCACATATACTAGTTGTTTAGCACCTGCATCTGACCATGTATTCGTTCCTTCTTCGAGTGTGATGTCCACACTTCAAAAATTGTTGTGCCAGAATGAGTGTGCTCTTTGGTAGGAGACACAGCATTTAATTGTGGAGTTTTAAATTCTTGCTAAAACTAGAATTTATAATTGTTGTCACAACTGGAACTTGATTTTCTGAATTTGAGAAAATCTTTGCTCATGATTTTATATTGCAGGACCCAAAAGGCACACAACTTATTACCAAAGTCACCCAGTATTACTTTTTATGCAGTAGTTCATTGTTTTGTGTATGGACTTCACAAAAAGACTTAATACGGGAGCCTGTTTTGTCCTGTAAGCCTTCATCTTGGGCGAGAATGGCAGCACAATTGGAAGAGCATAGTCAATATCACTTAAATGTGTAAGTAAAAAGTTTTGAAATGGTGTTTAAATAAAATAAAAATAAATAAATAAATAAATAAATAAATAAATAAACAAATGAGACTAAAGAGGTACAATAGTCCACTGACAAGGTCCAGAAGACAGAAGGGGACAAGGAAGCCCCCTGGTGATAGGGAACACAAGGTGGAGTAAGGATATTCTTGATGTGCTGTGAGATTGTTAACCATTGTCATAGGGCAACATGTGTAGTAACTGTTAAATGAAAAACTATTTTTTCTGTAAGCCTTCATCTTAAGTGAGAATAACAGCACAGTTGGAAGAGCGTAGTCAATGTCACTGAACTGTGAATGTAGAAATTTTTGAAACGGTGTATCTTTGGCCATCTGTAATTTTCATCAAAAAAAATGGTTGAGAATTTAGAGGCTTAATACGTTGTGGGGTTGTTAACCAATGTCAAAAAACAACATGTGTACTACTATTTCATGAGAAACTATTTGCTCTGTAAGCTTTCACCTGAAGTACAATAAAATATATATTAAAAAAAAAAAAAAAAAAAACTTAATACTCCTCTTATGAGAACTAATGAAAATAATGCAACGGGTTTGGAAAAGCAATATGTATATTGTGAGAGGCCTCGAGCCTTCACCCTCAAAGCCATCTATAGATGATGGTGTTCCATTTACAACTAAAATCATTTGGTGAAGAAGATACTGGAATTTTCATTCTCTGTCTCTGAGTCTCGGCCTTTGCAGCAGATACAATGGGAAAAACTGTTCTCTTAGGTGAAAAAACTTAAACTGATATCACTTTGGTGCTATTCAGTACGCCATAAATTCTCAATGGTCAGTACCAAAGAAACCACTTTACTGCACCACTTATACCATTTGTAGGATTGGGTTGCACAATTTTTATGTTCATTCCTAGATGATTATGAAATAGAAAATTATGTCTGCAGTATTGTTCATGAATTACTCTCTCTTAACATTTATGGATATTATTGTATAATGTATCCTTTTGATATTTCTATCTGTCGCATATATGGAAAATCATTCTTGTTAGTTGGGTGCACTTTCTGTGATTCTTTACTTGTGAATTTTCTCCAGAAATAGTTGTGTTAATTGTTCTTTTAATTTTTTACTACAAATATGTTGACATGTAGGCCCATTAAATTTAAATTGATATAAAGCTTTTTTTTTTTCCTTGTCTTAAGTTTTATTTTCAGGCTCCTGAAGTAGGTATTGGAACCCTGGTGGCTCAGTGATTAAGAGCTCAGCTGCTAACCAAAAGGTTGGCAGTTCGAATCCACCAGCTGCTCCTTGGAAACCCTATGGGGCAGTTCTACTCTGTCCTATAAGGTTGCTATGAGTCAAAATCGACTCGACAGCACCGAGATTGGTGGTTTGGTTTTAGTTTAAAGTAGTTATTATAACCAATATGTTTTCATCTGTGGTGTGCTACAGCATTATGTGTAATTCTTCTGTGGAAAAGACAGGTCCCTGTTGCATGGTATTTGGCCTGTGTACATCTGTACAGGCATTGTATGTTTGATGTTTGAGTTTATATAATATATCACAATGCCCGTTCTTATCATAATTTAAATGTCTGTTGTTGAGCAGCCTTTTAGAAATTAAATTGAACTATATCACATTAACAGACAAGTTGAAAGAGAAACTCAGAATTGCCTCCTAATTTTTCCAACTTTTTAAATTACTATTTTTTATAGGGAAATTATAGAGATTGGCTTTCCTAAATTCAAAATCCCAAAGCATTGCATTAATTGGGCAGAGAAGAGGGCACTTTGAATTTCAGACTTGTTTTAAAATCACATTTGATAAGGTGGAAAAAATAAAAAGTGAACAGATCTGGGGAGAAGCCTAAAGATGCTTTAATTGGCAGAGGTTTGAGTTGCTTCTGTTTAGTTATTCACTGTCCTTTTGACAAAGTACATGTTGAAAAGGCTTTGTAAGTGCTGTTCCACTGAAGGACAAACAAGGGTACTTTTCCGTTGAGCCCTTTTAAGTTTTGTTCCTCACGCTCCCACTGCTGTTGGGGGCTACTCCTAATGTATTGCAGTTATGTGTTCATCTATACAGTCTGTCACTGGCAAATGTCTCTCTTCTTGTAGAGCAAGCTAGAGTCTAACCTCCAGGCACCTTTTTCAAAGGTACCACTGTATGGAAATCGACACTCAGAAAGTGATGATAAAGAAAACAAGTATTTTTTAAAGGACAGTATGAGAAGACACCCTCAAATGTTGTAGAGCCTATTTCTTCAGGAATAAGTGTTTTAATTTTTGCACAGAGTTAGCTGAGTTTGAAGCCTTGCCATTTTTCAAAGCAACCGTGAAACTTGTTCACTGTCTTCGTTTAAGTGGGTGTATCATTGCAGTTTACTCTGATATTGTTGATTTCATTAAGTGTTATAGAAATTAATTTATATTTTCTTGAAAGATGTTCTGGCTTGGATTATAAAGGCTCAGGGATTGCCTTTGAGGGTTTTCTTTATAGTACCTGTGGACTGTTGAGCAGTGATCTTTTCTGTATGAGCAACCAATTTGGTCAAGAAAGCTTCTATTTTTCTTATTAACTAGAACTTGTACTTTTGCTAATAAAATTTAACAGTACTTAATTTTATGTCCTTTATATTCATCCTTCCGTAATTCATCAAGCCATCTTCTTTTTTAGTTGGCTGTTTGTCTGTTATGGGGATATTGGTAGTTCAGTGGAAGAGTTCTTGCCTTCAGTGTGGGAGACCAGGGTTTGATTCCCAACCAGTGCACTTCAAGTACAACCACCACCCCTCTGTTAGTGAAGGCTTGTGTGTTAATATGCTAAACAGGTTTCAGTGGAACATCCAGACTAAAATGTACTAGGAAGAAAGGCCTGGTGATCTACTTCAAAAATCAGCCAATGAAAACTTTTACGGGTCACAGCAGTTCAGTCTGCAACCAATCATGGAGTTGGCACAGGACCAGGCAGTGTTTTGTTCTGTTGTATGTGGGGTCACCATGCATTGAGAGCCGACTCAACAGCAGCTGGCAATAAGAGCAACATTTGTTTCTTAATATTAGAAGAGTTCTGTTTGACTCCTGATCAAAAATGGGTTTGCCTATTAACAGTACTGTATTAATCATTCCAAAAATCTCTTTCCTCAAATGTTTGTAATATTTTCTAAACCTTTCAAGTAAATGGGCTACCTCTGATTTTCTTGCCCTTGTTCCAGACTTTCAGTTTCAATACATGAGTCACATAAGAAGACCATTGGCCCAGGCTGTACATTTACAATTAAACATAAAAGGAATGTGCCAGCTCTGTTGGTTGCTTACGTGCCACAGCTTTTGGGAATATCATTTATTCAAGAGTGAAGAGCCAGCCACCTGTTTCTGAGGCCTCTTGTCCCTCACATTAAAGGTTCAGGCCCTTGCTGAATAGTAACACTCTAATCTGGGCAACATACACAGTGTTTTTCCTTGAAACTGATTTGTCAGACTAGCTGGAGGATTTCGTGTATTTGAGCCTGCGTGTGTTTTTCACTTAGTTACCCTCAAGGCACTTGTCATGGCCGTGCATATTAAAATTAATCAAACCTTCTAGGCTTGTGTGGCTGTGTGTTTAACATGAAGAAGTGGATATCAAGCATTTGCCCTAATTAAATACGCCTGTTTGGTTTTGTTCCAGTGGATGCTTGGTCTTTTTTCTTTAATAGGAGTTGTTTATGGGGAAGGCACGGGCAACACTAGAGCCAGTGGAGAGCTCACTCAGAGTTTCCTTTGCCACCTGCTCCCAGAGTTTTGAGACCTCGAGTACTCCCAGTGTGCCTTTCTTAACTACCCTTAAAGTTGAGGAGGAATATGGCCAAGATCGTGAGGGAGAAATGAGGCTAGGGCAAAACAGAATGAGCATATGACCTGGACATTTTGATTGATTAAAATAGTCCATCTTACATATTGATAAACTTTGGAGACCAGATTGTGCTCTGCGCTCTCATTTTTGAATGAGGAACTTTGGAGACTTAGGGGAAGACCTTGTTTGCAATTCAGAATGTGTCCTTTCTTTTATGCCTCAATTTGAAAGTCAACTTTTATTCATCTATCTTTTCAATTTATTATTTTCTAGGTCATCTACGGAGCCCTGGTGGTGCAGTGGTTAATTGTTCGGCTGCTGACTTAAATGTTAGCAGTTTGAATCCACCAGCTGCTCCTTGGAAACCTTATGGGGCAGTTCTACTTTGTCTTGTAGGGATGCTATGAGTCCGAATCAACTCAACGACAACAACGGATTTGGTTTTTTGTTTAGGTCATCTGCATATCATATAGAAATCATTTACAAGGCTGTAGCTGTATATAAGTACACTTCTACTGTGATAGCTTTTGGACTTAGCCTACTTTTATTTATGTTAGACATTCCCCATAGCTCTAGGGAAGACTGTCACGGGACATTTAAGAAAACAAACTTTTATTAGGTTTTAGCTCAGAATACGGAAAATGTCTTAAGCTGACATAACAAAGTTGCTTTCTTGTTTGTCTATTTAATGTTATGAATGAGTTAAACACTAACACACTGACCAATATGATTGCTGAGTTTGTGGGTTTTAATCCCAATTCATGTGTATTATTTAATTTTTTGGGTAATTCAGAAAATATAAATAGGAAAATTTATTCAGAATATTTTAATTTGATCTGAATTATGTATGTATGGAATAAAGCATGGAACCAACCTTGGAAACAGTTTGAAAAAATAAAATAATAAAAAGCTCTTAAATGTTTAACTAGTTTAGTAAATTTTCAATAACCACAGCAAGTTATCTGGTGAGAGATTACTCTTACAGGAAGAAAAACAAACCAAACTCGTTGCCTTCGAGTCGGTTCTGACTCATAGTGACCCTATAGGACTGAGTAGAACTGCCCCCTATGGTTTCCAAGGAGCGGCTGGTGGACTTGAACTGCTGACCTTTTGGTCTGCAACCGAGCTCTTAACCACAGTGCCACCAGGACTCCAACACAGTCCTAAAGTTGATTTGTTCTTTTCAAAATTGAAAAAGTTGTAGAATTACAAACTATTGTTTTGCCTCTTTTCTTCCCTCCTTCCCATTGTATCTAGTAGGTGAAAGAATCCATCCATTAACCTATATGGTCTCTTTTTTATGTGGGCGTGCAGCTCACTTGTAGAAAACTGTATCAGCAATGCCAAGCAACTGTCTGGTACCTGACAGCATCATAAAAACCCCCCCTCTGTTCACTTAGGTTGCTCCTGGTTATTTATTAACACAATGCAGACTGTTCAGTGTGGGTGTATATAAAATAGAAAGAAAAATAAAGACCCTGAAGAAGTAAATACATCTTTCATTATTTCTTTTGTTTGGTATGTTTACTGTGTGCTATTCTTGGTCAATAGAAACTGTTTGGCAGTTCTGCAAAAGGGTAAGGAACCTTTTCTTGAACTTCATCCTTTTGTTTTGTCTCTGTAGAAAAAGTTTTCTATTTGCCGTTCTCTTTCTTCATTACAACCTGTCTATATAAATGTCTTCTCAAGATTGTTATTGCTATTAATGTGACAAATTCAAGTGATTATGAAACATGATGCACAGTTTTAACTACTTTGTTTGAAGTGGACAAGTGAGATACTAGAAATTGAAGAGAGCTTTCATATGTAAACTTTCTTTTATTAGAACTAGAAGATGAGATATTATACAAATCACCTTTTTTACCTCCTTATAAGAAACATACCATTTGTTCCAGGCCACTCCATAAGCTTCACTGAAATCTTGAGCCTTGATTTAATTCATATTCAAGTTCTCTCCTCCCCACACGTTAATATAATATCAATGTAGAGCTCATTGCATGGTATAATTACTGAAGAGATCAGTTGCTGGGAATGCACACAGTAATTGAGCACGTCTATTTATTATAACAGGACAGTGCTCCTTTGCTGGTATTTAGCATGTTAATAGATAGAAATTGATTTGCTGTTTCAAGATGAATTAAATCTCTGTTGCTTAGGCCTTTCTTTTCTGAGAAGTTACACTTCGTAGAAATTTGCCTGAAAAGTATATATACGACAGTGTGACATTCGTCACATGGAAGACTTAAGAGTGCCATTTAAATGAGCAAAACGTCCCCTCTGCCCTTTGGAGTTTTGCTTTGTTTCTGTACTTTGCTTCAGTTCTTACTCCAGCACACTAATATTTTTCATCAGCTTCAAGATACCATGCCTAAGTGAATAAAAGCACATAAATGGGGAAGTGGCAATGTTGGGAGCAGTAAAGTATAAACAGGAGAGATCAGTTCTCAACCTTTATAAATTTCGAGTTTCAGGGAGAAAAAAACATCCAATATCAAAGTAAATGAGATGGGAATTAGACGTGTTTGCTCATGTTTCACCTCTTCAGTGCTTAATTTGGATTGAGGGCCATAGCTTTTCTTGTTCTGTACTGTCATAGGACAACCACATTGTCACTTTACTTGGTCTTTTTTCCAGTCAGCTCATGGAAATCATCAGGAATGAACCACCATAATTAAAGATAAATTGAACATGTATATTTTTTTAGCATGTCTTTTTCAGTTAAAGAATATTATAATTAGGGGGTCAATGAAGGATATTAAGTCAAAAGTCATAGTAAATCTTAGAGTCTTTATTTCTTGTTGGCAAATTTCTTCCTTTGTTTTGTAAATAAAAATTATCTGAACATTCAAAAGTATGTTACATTTACATAGAGGGATATACAATATGCCTGTTGAAATGGTCAATTCTGAATTCCAAGCAACATGAAAACTTTCAAAATATTGTCTATTTATTGCTTTTGAAGACTTAGAACTAAGGACATAAAAAATATAGTGAATGCTGGGCAATGAATAAGGAAAGCTGAAGAAGAATTGATGCCTTTGAATTATGGTGTTGGCAAAGAATATTAAATATACCATGAACTGCCAGAAGAATGAACAAATCTGTCTTGGAAGAAGTACAGTCAGAATGCTCGTTAGAAGCGTGAATGGTGAGATTTCGTCTCACATACTTTGAACATGTTATCAGGAGGGATCAGTCCCTGGAGAAGGACATCATGCTTGCTAAAGTAGAAGGCCAGGGAAAAAGAGGAAGACCCTCAGTGAGATGGATTGACATGGTGGCTGCAACAATGCGCTCAAGCATAGCAATGATCGTGAGGATGGTGCAGGAGCGAGTAGTGTTTTGTTCTGTTGTACACAGGGTCACTGTGAGTCAGAACCAACTCAACAGCACCTAACAACAACAGTACACACATATACATACCACACACACACACATACACACGTGTATAATAAAATAAATATAATAAAATTAGAGTTACAATTTAGGAGCATATATGTCTCTTAATCTCTTAACTAAAAGTTTTTGCCTAGAACAATTTTTGATAAAGTATCCAGATCAGATCTAGGTATAGAATAGATATTAAATAAATGTTACGTTTTGTTGTTTGTTTGTTTCTCCATTCTGCTCTCTATTTTTCTCTCTCTCATCTTTTGTCTTCCATTATCATCCTGTGTGAAGTTTCTCTTGACAACCAAGATATAGTCGATACCCCCTCTCTCTGTTAACATCTTTTTATTTTTATTGTTCACCTACTCTTTCTCTCATTATGACAGCAGACATGTATTGAGATCCTGTTATGTGCTCGTTATTCTGTAGGTTAATGTGAAGACAAGAATCAAAGATATAGTTCCTGACCTTAAGGAGCTCATCTTTTGTGAGGAGGCATGTCATGTGAACTGTTGGGGAAAAGAAGTATGAGTGAGGACTTACAGGAGCCTCTGTGAGTAGAGGGAAGACCTCTTATAGAGGAGCTATCAGGGAAGGCTTTCTGATGCAGGTGTCAAGGAAAGAGAGTAAGCTTTAGGAAGGTGAAAGTAGAAGAGAAGACAATCAGGGCAGGGGAAACAGTCTACCACAATGTCTGACATATAAGAGTCGTTTTTGATGAATGAATGATTGAACGAATGAGCAGAATGTCAAAGAAATGTATTCTTTGAGAAATGAAATACTTCTCTTAACTACTGTATTGTGAATTACTTTCGAAGACTTGTCTATCGATCATATTTGATCATGTTTGGCCCACAGTGAAAATAAAATAAATGGTTTTCAAATTTAATGAACAATAATTCTCTTGTAGACAGGTGAGATGATAAATTACCGTGAAATATGTAGATATCATTATTAAGTTATTACACATATTAGAATATTTTTGATACTTCAGATAGTCCTTTGTTTTGTGTGAAAAATGATAAACATTCTCATAATTTCCCTTTTTCAAATAGTTTTATTATTTGTATTTTCTATATCTATGGAGTGAGTGACCATGGTCACACAGTGAATGTGCTAAAGTAGAAATGGATTTCAAAATATATTAAACAGCTGTGGACTTAAGACAGTATACCAAAAGTAAACATATAATCAGTGCATGTAGTTATTTATCCTTTAAAATAAATTAGTATTTTTTACATATTGAGACATACTTTTTTATTTTGTTTATATCATCTATGGAGGTCATTTGGCTATTCCAACAGCCGTAGCCAATTCTCTTCAGTTCTTGTGGAAAGAGCTGTTACTACATTCACTGGCTCTGTCTCTCCAAAATACAACTTCTTTTAATGTAGTTCCACTCAGCATCCTATCTTCTCTGGGTATTTTCAGACTATTGATTTCTACTTCTCCACAGCTTTCGGAGGAAACGTTACGGCTCTAAAGAAAATATTCTAATTGCTCTCCCCACATGCTACAGCTAATAACGCTATACATAAAATGTATTATTTTTCCTTTACTTACCTGTAGTCTTTAGCCACTAAAAAAGTAGAAGATGATATTACTTTTGAACTTTTGTTTTAGTACCACCAGGACGCTGTTTGGAAAGCTGAGCCAAAATTACAATAATTATATATACATATATATATATATATATATATATATATATGTGTGTGTGTGTGTATATATATAATTTAAAAAGAAAAGCTTATTGTCGTAGAGTCGATTCCAACTCATAGCGACCTTATAGGACAGAGACGAACTGCCCCACAGAGTTTCCAAGGAGCAGCTGGTGGATCAAAGTGCCATCCTTCTGGTTAGCCACTGAGCTCTTAACCACTGTGTCACCAGGGCGTCTATAATGATATAACAAGTACCAAACCTAAATCTAAGGAGCCCTGGTGGTACAGTCGTTAAGCTCTCAGCCGCTAACCAAAAGGTCTGCAGTTCGAACCCCCCAGATGCTCCGTGGTAGAAGGATGTGGCAGTCTGCTTCCTTAAAGATTACAGCCTTGAAAATGCCATGGGGCAGTTCTCTGTCCTATAGGGTTGTTATGAGTCAGAATCAACTCCATGGCAATGGGTTTGGTTTGAGTTTCACTTAAATCTTACCGAGAGAGCTAAAATATACTTAGTTTTGTAAGCTCTTGATTCATATGCTAATCTGTAATAAAAAAGATTTACACGTGTTTCCAAATCTCATTAAAAATTTATTTGCTCTGCAATTATAATTCCAATTTTAAATAAAACTTCTAGTATTCAAACACATACAAGTATACAACAAATAAAGGACAATGTATTAATACACTTATTTTTATATATTTAGATGTGATGCTGGCAGTTAATAAAATACAATTCATATTTTTTAAATTTTTTGCCCAAGAAGAAGGGAGACAATGTTGGAGTAGCCTTATGAATGTGGGTGTAGAATGATTTAATTTCTTCTCAAGAATAGAAAAAGCCTCAGTTGGCATGTGATGTGGTACTTGTACCATCCATATATTTTATTTTGGCTTACCAGAGTTTTTTATTAAAGTGGGTGTATATTCAGCCTGCAGCTGCAGTGAGCTCACTTCCTACCATTCCTTGTGTCACTCTTTATGACTTTTGCTTCAGCAGTGCTGAATTGCCTGTTTCTTTTCCCCAGACAACATGCTTTTCTTTGCTTATGTCTGGCCCATGTTGTTACAAAGCCTTTTACCTTATTTTGCACTTAGATGATGACTGTTCATCCTTAATATTTAGTTCAGGCTTCGCTTCTACCCATAAATTTCTACTAACTCTAATCCCCCATTCTCCTTCCATTAAGAAATCTTGTCTATATCTCTGTCCTCCATTATATTTTCCCCTCTAGACCAGTGATCAGCAAACTATGGCCCACGGGCCAAATACAGCCTGCTGCTTGTTTTCAAATGGTCTACAAGCCAAAAAAATAATTATTTTTTTTCTGTTTTTAAATTGCTGAAATACAACAAAAGAATTACATTTTGTCACATGTGAACATTATGTGAAATTAAAATTTGTGTCTACAAATACAGTTTTATTGGAACACATCCATGCTCATCCTTTTACATATTAACGTAATGTACTTTTATGTTACAATGATACAGTTGAGTTGTGACATAGTTGAGTAGTATAGCCCTCAAAGCCTAAAATATTTACTGTCTGGTCCTCTACAAATAAAGTCAATTGACCGCTGTCCTAGAGGGTAGGAAATGAGCTTTAATTACTCCATTGTCCAGAGTTTCTAGCACAGTGATTAGAATTGAATGAGCAAATTAAATGATTGAAAACGGCCATCACTGACCTGAACCAACACATCTCCTCTGGAGCCCTTAGCTATGATCTTAGGAAAGTTTAATAGAGGAAACACTAAAATATGAAGACCTGGATGGTATCATTTTGCTCTGTCACTATCTGTGGGATCTTGGACAGGTGTTTCATTTTCCTTTATTTGAAAATAAAATATTGATTTAAATGGGTTTATAGTTCTTTCCAGACATAAAATTCTACTCCAGAGAAATTTTTATAAATGTTTTTTATTAATTCAGTATGCAAAAAAGAAGGAAAAAGGAAAAACAGAATGAGAGAGCTCTTTATTAAGAATATGGGCAAAAAGGAAAAGAAGAATGAACTCTTACAGACCTATTGCACACCAGATGTTTATTATTAGTGTCGATTAGGTGCCTTTGCAGTAATCCAAGTACAAATAAAGGTTGGTGTTGGTTCTGAACTATAAATCTCTACTACTGATGTGTTGGGGTAGAAAATAAGATCTTTCCTTGTAAAATTTGTCGTCTATCATTTATCTATACATTGCTTTGAGTGATCGTTTTATCCAAATAATGAAAGATACTTTTAATGGTAATTTTTGCTAGAATCCTTAATTACCCTATGTTTATTTATCTTTTCATCATTTTCCCATCTATTATATGACTCCCATTAGAGAGATAATCACAAGCTAGATGAAGGGTAATATTGATAACTGCCCTGTATACCTTATTTATAGATTATGAGAATTACAGAGTTCTTACGGCTTTAAAGTGAATTTTTTGATTCCAGTAAGAGTGCTAATGGCAGTCTTGGGCATCCATAAAGCTTTTTTGAGTGAAAATATTACAGAATTTAAAGACTACTGGATGATAACTCTTTTGCAAGTTATACCTATCTCTAACCTTTTCAGAAGGGAGTCAAAAATTTTAATATTGTATTTGACTTTTGTTTTAAAATATTCTTGCTTCTATAAGAATAATCCTGAATTAAATTGATCATCACAAAAATTATAAAAAATAGTACAGGAAAAAGAATTAAAATGGAAAGATTATTTAATATTTTAATGGGTAATTGTATATGCTTCTGCCTTTTGCTGTATATATATAACATTAAAATATAGCACTGAAATTTAATATAGTCTGCAGTATTTATTAAAGACCCTGAGAGGGTAGGTAGAATGTCTGTAATAGGAATGACCTCCAAAATAATATTTTCCTCTACATTTAGGACTTATATTTTAGAATAAATTGATAAATAGTGGGCAAAATATTCCCAATAACTTAGAACCGCTAAGAGTAGTGAAAATTGTGTACACCCAAAATATTTTTTTTACAGAAGTTTTAAGTCAACTTTTCTGAAATAACCCCAGGAAATAATAAGTAGGTAATTTTGTACAGTCTCTTTGCTACTAGTATTAGGTTCCTGCTGTTTTGTTGTACATTAATTTCCGTTGCATTCTACAGGTATCTTCCATATTGAAAGCCTGGAACACTTCAGTATGGGATATGTTATTGTGGAAGAAAATCCATTACCTATAAGCCCACTTGCTTCAGGGTTTGCTCTGTGGTCTGTCACTAAATCGGGTTAGCTACCAGCAAGTACGTGAAGGGCAATTAAAGAGAACCCATTTCAAGGAGATCACACATGCTACATGTAAAACATTCTGAATTCCATAGCGGGTACATGTTAGGGAAAATTAGTATTATTGCTACTTCTGCTAATTTTCTCATTTTGTTTTTCACTCAGCAGATATTTACTGAGCACCTATTTCTCTATTAGGAATTCCAAATGTCATTAAAAACGGGAAATACATCTATAAATAAACTTTCTCTTAATTTATAAAAATAAAAGGCATTTTTATACCCTTACAGTCACATTTAGATTTTGTTTCATTGTCTGAAAATCCGTTATTGCTTAAAATGACAAGATTCATCCTGTGATTTTAAAGGCAAGATACTGCCTTTATTTTGCCACATTTGATAATACAGACTAATTCACCACCAAAGGGTTGATAGCATAATTTTATTTCTAAAAAATGTACAAATTTATTTTAATAAGAATCATTTGGGAAATATTTCTTCATTTATATGCATATTATATAACGAGATTTTTTTTTTTTTACTAATTATTTAAAAATAGAGAAACATGCTTCCCAGAGCTTGGAAATTATTAACTTGGAAATTATTATTATTAAGAAAAATCAAGTAAGTCTGCTCTTTTTTCTATAGAAAAATGGGCACATGGATGAAGAATGAAAGTTTAAAAATACGTGATTTGCTTGTATCTAAAACAAAACAAGCATTTTCTTGCTGAAGACGTAGGTTTCTACCTGTGATGATGATTGCAGGACAACATGTGCTTGTATTAAAACACATTTGAATCACCTCTCTTTATGTATTTACTTGGTGCTTTTCCTGAAAATATTTCATGTTCAGAAATGAGGTGATCAAATCCTGTGATTCATATGTAGGTGAATAAGCTGATACATCACCCCTTCCTTTTCCTTATCTTCTCTGGGTGTCCCTGAGCTCTCCCCAAGCTGAGACAGATGGCTGCTGGTTTAGTTATGTGCGTGGGAGAGAGGGATTTCCACATGTGATTTTTACCATTTGGTAGTAATTAGTTTGTTGTATAAATTAACATTAACTGAACCATTCTTCAGGCATTGTTTGTAATTATCTTCTTTGAGTCTCTGACTTGTGTAAAGAAAGAAAAAGCAGGGAAGAAACCGCTCCTTGTTTTATAAAAGTTGAACAATCTATCATTAGGCAGGAAAGAACAATTATTGTTATGTGCCGAATAGACTGAAAACTTTGAAATAACCATGGAAGAGAAAAAGCCAAATAATTTTTCTGGAAGTTAATGGTTTAGAAATGCAATTAGATTTTCTGAAAATGTATGATTTTTTGTTGTTGTTAAGACAGACGTAAATGTAAGAGAAAAATGAAATAAAATTTAAGTAGTTTTTCTTCACATCATTTAGCAAATAATTTATTTTATAACTGCCACTTGAAGGACACTGTCTTCTTATCTTTTTTTCTTCTTTACGTATTACATACTTTATACAGATGCTTTTAAATAGGAGTACTTTCGAGCAAATTTTATAAGAATCATATATTTTTCTGAGTCAGAGTACATCAATAGTCATCTTTTTAGCCAAAGTTGTTGATCAATACATGGTATATTGATAATTCAGGTTTTAAACTCTGTCGTCATTTCTGTCTTCTTCCCTTCTCCCCTCACAAATGTAGATATTGAATGTGAAGAAAACAAATAGTAAACAGCCTATGTGTCTCAAAAGTCCCCTTTGGTTTGGTTTTGGCCTTACTTATATTATTTCTGGGTTGGAAATTTTGTTTCTGATGTCTTTCTTTAGAGCGATCTAATAACTAATACCATGTAACAGATTGTCCTTTAAAGTATACATGTTTCTTGCTGAAAAAAATTTCCCATCTGTGTTTTTTCTATTTAAATTGCTCTAAGAAACTACCAAGAACAAATTATTACTAGACATATTTTGACCCAGAGTATTTAAAGTGTGTCATCACACCTTTACTGTCCGTAACACAGTCATAACTTTGATGTTGACAAGGAAATATGATGGCCATTATTCTACCAAAAGTATTTTTGGTTTTTACTGCAGCCTGTTGGATAATAAAACCTCAGTCACCAGTACTAATATTTATGTGAACTTGTTATTAAATGATTAATAAAAATAGAAATATAAACCACTAGTAGCTATTTCTTATCATATAACGTCAGTTATTGACCAGACTTTAGTTGTAGAAACTATAAGTACTACATATCATTCACTTCTTGCCTTAAAAAAAATCAAATTAGCATCACTGAAATTCATTTCATAGACTGCAATGATTTAATGAGTCGCCAACATGTAAATATATCCCAATATCATTGCAAATTACTTGGAAAAATAAGAACATTTTGCCCTTAATCAGGATGGCTACACTTACAGACTTTTTATTAGTGGATGAGCAAAACTAAGGTACTTTAAAAGCTGGCTTTTGTTCTGAGTTGTTGAATAGGAAATTCATATGTATTTATATCATCCTGAGGTTAACAGAGAGATATGCTTTTTTTTAATTAGAATGTTTCAAGAAGATTTTCTAGTTTGTTATGCATGTTTTTGTTCTGTTATGTTTTGTTTTTTAAATAATAAGCGACTGCTAGTGCAGGATGTAATTTTATGAAATAGGAAAACTGGATGTATTACCTGCCTAAAGTTGGCCTACCCTAACTTACATTTGGCCTACCTGTCTTACATTTCCCACAACTAACCAAAATTCTAAATCATAGTTTCTTCTAAGTATACATCATTTCTGACCATTCTAAAAGCCCTAAAGTTTCTGAGTATTCAAAATTTTACTTTCCCAAAATAATTTGTACATATAAATGTTCCCCAAATGGGAGAAAGGAAAGCATTATTGTCTTATCTTTTTATTTTGGCTGTAAATCAAATAAACATAAAAACCTTATGCTGTGTGCTTTTCAACATTTAGAGCTGGCAAAGAAGGAAGCAGCCTTAATTCTGAAGGTATTTCCTTTCCCTGCTTTACAGGATAGAACTATATTTTCTTTTAAATGAAACAGGTAAAATTTGAAGGGCAAATTTTGTGTCTACTCAAAAATTCGTTCTATATGCTGTGTATTACCTGATGCAAACAATCTGAGCTTCATTTCTTGAAAATATTTTAAGAGAATGGCTTTTTGATTTGTGGGTATCAGGACTCTAAATATTAGGCCCAAATATCCCTTTTTGTGGGAAGAAATAATCTTTATCTTCCCTAAGTAAATTTGGAACCTGATTTCTGGAAGTGAATCAAAATAAACACTTCAACTTCCAGGCTGTTTGATTTTGCTTCATTTGTGTACTTTCTGTTCATAAGAATACATAAATCTAAGCTTGCATGCATCCTTTGAAGAAATCTCAATAACCCTACCCACTCCCACCCCTTCCCTACTCCCACCCCTTCAAATCTTGACTACTTGTTCTTTATTCCCCAATTTTAAAAAAAAAATCATTTTAATATATCTTGTTTTAGAGAAACAGTTTTCAAATTAAAACAACTATTGACAAATATCCTAGGCAAAAATCAACTCTGAATAATTTTTTTGGCAACCATTTGAAATGCAAACTCGTATGACATATATTTTAGAACCAAAGATAAGAAGGGAGGAAAAAAAAAAAAAAAGCAGCTCTTCCGTGGCTGTGAAGCTCAAAGAGAATATATTAATTAACCCAAGAGAATTTCTAGGAAGCTGCAGTGAAAAAAAACTGTAGCTTTGAAATTTAGTGATCTTTATCCACTGTTGGGTTTGGGTCAAAGACCTTGGACAGGGAAGGAAAGAAGGGAAGGAGAAGCATTATAGGAACCAGATGTTAAGAACTGATAAAGGTTGACCAGCCCCCTGCTGCTAAAATCTAACCCATTTCCATCAAAAAGGTGACATTCTCCTCCGAAGCCCCTCTGTCCTTCGAGGAGAGAAAGAGACACAATTCTGGCTCTACGTTTTTCCTTTGGCCTACCTTGTCGAATGGCCCGAGAAGACTAAACAGGTGCTATCTACTTTTGATTTCAGTGCATTTAAATTAATCCTGTCAGCTCAGCTGTTAAAACAACTGTCATCTCCAGCTGTTAGTAATTTTCAACTGGGCACTTTCACAGGTTGCCAAGATCTGAGCCTGCATTGTGTGTCTCTCTGAATGCACTAGAGTAACAATCTGTGGATTTTTTTTTAAAGGGAACTTGTTTTGTGATGCTGCATACATGAAATGACCATAATAATAACAATTTCCAAACACACTCTGGTGCCGTGTTTTGTGATATAGAGTAAACCATGTGCTGAATGCCACTCCTGCTGTATTCTGTGCTGTATTACATAACTTGTTGCCCTACATTGTTTAATGAACAATAAGTCAACATGGAAGGTAGAAAAGAGGAAGGGATAATAAGGAAGTTCGGAGACAGAAGATAGTATTGCACCTGCTTGTGATCGTTTCTGTGGTTCTAGGAACAATCGCTGCTTTTAGCAGATTCGTGGCTTTCATCTTTCAGTGAAATCTCAGTAAAATGTTTGGTTGCCTTTTAAGAGTTGGAATAACTCTTACATGTAAGTAACCAAATACAAAGTTTTTGACTAGATCCGCTCTTATTGAACATTTTAAATCATAAGAGGCATTTCTTGTATAATTTCAATACGTAGGGTCTATTTCAGTAGTGGCATTCTAAGATAATATTTTAAAAGGCGGGAAAGGCTGTTAGGAAATTCAGTCAACAATTGGAACCCACTAGAAATGTGCAGTAATGGTAACTGTATCAAAAAAAGAATTTTCATTTGCTGTTGATTTACCATCTTAAACCAATGAGTGTTCCTCCTATTCTAACCTTGTTATTATTGTTGTTAGGGGCCATTGAGTCAATTTTGACTCTAGCGACCCTATAGGACAGAGTAGAACTGCCCTATAAGGTTTCCTAGGCTGTGATCTTTACAGGAGCACATTGCCAGGTCTTTTTTCCCTTGGATGGGCTAGTGGTTTCAAACGGCCAACCTTTTGGTTAGTGGCTGAGCACTTTAACAATTGTGTCACTAGAGCTCTTTTATTCTAACCTTACACCTTATAAAATGAAAAAATTACAAGTTTTTTGTTTGTTTTGCAAAGTGTGAATTTGGGTGTTAGTTTTGTACTATTAAAATCTTTGTTTCAAAGAAAAATAAATACATTGATGACTCTTAAATTGATTTTGAAGTGTTCATGTGCATTAACAATATAACCAGATCAGTAATGAAAATAATTTTCAATAAAATGCATCTTTCCCCAAATTTCTGGCTCATTTACAATATTTTATTTAAATTCGTATAATTCTGATGTTGAATAAATTTACACTGATTTAGTTTAACTATGCTGAACATTTATTCCTGGTTTCTGCATTTTTTGATTTACAGAAATATAGCTTTTGTTTTGAAAGGGCCTTACAGATACAAGGTGCACAGTATAAAATTTTTTTTTAAGAAGATATATAGTGGAAAGTATGTCTCCTTCCTACCCCTGTTGCTCACCCACCCAGTTCCTGTTCCAGGAGAATTCACTATAACATGTTTTTTCTGTATCTATATGTAGATAATCTTTGCATACACAAGCATGTAAACCTGTAAAAATATGAGAAAGAGATTGAGTGTGTGGTTTATGTCAGACAGAAATGATACATGTACACACACACACCAAATTTAATTGTCATTTGCTCTGGGTTTGCATATCAATTAAATAATGTTTATTCCTGAAAAAGCATATGTATACATGTATACGAGTCCCAAATGGTTACATGTTATACATGCATAGGTGGTGCAGATGGTTAACTGATCAGCTGCTAACTGAAAGGCTGGCAATTCAGTCGACCCAGAAGTGCATCAGAAGAAAGGCCTGGCAATCTACATCCAAAAATCAGCCATTGACGCCTTTCAGATAATACTTAGATACAAGTAAACACCACATGGGATTAGATTTCTTGGTTCAAGGGTTTATGGTCATAGCTTTGTGGGTCTATCCAATCTACTGGCTAATGTTGTTTTTAGAGTTTCTATTCGACCTCCTAGTTTGGTGAGTAGCACTTGGAGTCTTAAAAGCTTGTGAGTGGCCTCAAAGATACAACAATTAGTTTCTATTCAGCTGGAGTAGTAGAAGAAAAAAGAGACCCAGGAACAGGAGAATAAATGGTCTTCTGGTCTATCTGCCTCCGTTAACTACTACCTCCTTTGCCATGAGACAAGAAATAGATGGTGCCTGGCTACCATTACTGAACATTTTGATCAAGGACCCAATAAATGGATCTTGATCAAAAGAAGGAAAAATGTAGAACAGAACATAAAATTCCTACGGAAACCAGACTTACTTGATCCATTGAGACTGGGGGAACACCAGTCTGTAGTCCTAAAATGGTCTTTAAACCTTGAACTGAAAATATCCCTTGAAGTCATCTGTAAAGAAAACAACAGTTTAGCTCAGTGAATAAAGAATGTCAGCCTTGAACATTTTGCTCTTTTAAAGAATTATCTATATGCAATCAAATTGACAGCAGTAACTCTAAAACACAGCTAAGAATTTTAAGAGGCATAGAGAGTCAATGTCAATGGAGATGAAACAATATGGGAAGAGGTAATGAGAATGATAACATGATGGGAAGAATGTAACCACTGGCGTAGATCTGTACATGTAGAAACTGTTGAATGAGAGGATGTTTGGTTGTGTGTATTTTCACCTAAATAAATAAAATCAGCCATTGAAAACCATATGGAGCACGGTTTTACTCTGACAAACAGGGGATGGCCATGGGTCAGAGTCAACTCAAAAGCAACTCGTTTTTGTTTTTGTTTATATTTTTTTAATATACTTATAAGAATGAAAACAGTGTTTACAATGTATATGATATGTAAATATTTGAATAACATAGTTTATTATAGTTGAGGATTATAATTAAAATTGAATAAGGAACGTTGCTGTTGTTAGGTGCCATCGAGTCAGTTTCGACTCATAGCGACCCCGTGTACAACAGAACAAAACATTGCCTGGTCCTGCACCATCCTCACAATCATTGCTGTATTTGAGCCCATTGTTGCAGGCACTGTCAATCCATCTCATTAATCATCTTCCTCTTTTTTGCTGACCCTCTACTATACCAAGCATGATGTGCTTCTCCAGGGATTGGTACCTCCTGATAATATGTCCAAAGTACGTGAGATGAACTCTCGCTGTCCTCACCTCCAAGGAGCACTCTGGTTGCACTTCTTCCAAGACAGATCTGTCCATTCTTCTGGCAGTCCATGATATATTCAATATTCTTCACCAACACCATAATTCAAAGACATAAATTCTTCTTTGGTCTTCCTTATTCCTTGTACAGCTTTTGCATGCATATGAGGCAATCGAAAATACCATGGCATGGGTCAGGTGCACCTTAGTCCTCAAAATAATATCATTGCTTTTTAACAGTTTAAGCAGGTTTTTTTTTTTTTTTTTTTTTTAATGGCAGATTTCTCAATGCAATACGTCATCTGATTTCTTGACTGCTGCTTCCATGGATGTTGATCCAAGTAAAATGAGATCTTTTACAACTTCAGTATTTTTGCCATTTATCATGATGTTGTGTACTGGTCTAGTTGTGAGGATTTTTGTTTTCTTTGTGTTGAAGTGTAATCCATACTGATGGCTCTCGTCTTTGATCTTCATCGGAAAGTGCTTCAAGCCCTCTTCACTTTCAGCAAGCAAGGTTGTGTCATCTGCATATTGCAGTTTGTTAATAAGTCTTCCTTCAAAGCTGATGCATCATTCTTCTTCATATAGTCCAGTCTCTTGGATTATTTGCTGAGCATACAGATGGAATAACTATGGTGAAAGGATACACGCCTGATACATACCTTTCCGGATTTTAAACCATGCAGTATCCTTTTGTTCTGTTCCAATGACTGCCTCTTGTTCTTTGTACAAGTTCCTTACGAGCACAATTAAGTGTTCAGGAATGCCCATTCTTCACCACGTTATCCATAATTTGTTAAGATCCACACAGTTAAATGCCTTTGCATAGTCAATAAAACACAGGTAAACATCTTTCTGATATTCTCTGCTTTCAGCCAAGATCCATCTAACATCAACAATGATATCCCTCATTCCATGTCCTCTTCTGAATCTGACTTGAATTTCTGGCAGTTCCCTGTTAATGTACTTCTGCAGCTGCTTTTGAATGATCTTCAGGATAATTTTACTTGAGTGTGATATTAATTATATTCTTCGATAATTTCTGCATTCTGTTGGATCACCTTTCTTTGGAATGGGCACAAATATGGATCTTTCCAGTCAGTTGGCCAGGTAGCTGTCTTCCAAATTTCTTGGTATAGACAAGGGAGCCCTTCCAACATTACATCTGTTTGTTGAAACATCTCAAACGATATTTCATCAATTCCTGGATGCTTGTTTTTTGCAAATGCGTTTAGTGCAGCTTGAATCTCTTCCTTCACAACCATCGGTTCTTGGTCATATGCAGCCTCCTCAAATGGTGGAATATGGACCAATAATTTTTGGTGCAGTAACTCTGTGTATTCCTTCCATCTTCCTGCATCACTTAATATTTTGCCCATAGAATCCTTCAACATTGCAACTTGAGGCTTGAATTTTTTTTCAGTTTTTCAGCTTGTGATTTGCCGAGTGTGTTTGTCCCTTTGGGTTTTCTAACTCCAAGTCTTTACACATTTCATTACAGTACTTTACTTTGTCTTCTCGAGCCACCCTTTGAAATCTTCTGTTCATCTCTTTTACTTCACCATTTCTTCCATTTGCTTTAGCTACTCTGCATTCAAGAGCAAGTTTCAGAGTCTCTTCTGACATCAGTTTTGGCCTTCTCTTTCTTTCCTGTATGATGTCCTTGATGTCATCTCACAACTCATCTGGTCTTCCTTCGTTAGTGTTCAGTGCGTCAAATCTATTCCTGAGATGGTCTCTAAATTCAGGTGGGATATACTCAAGGTCATATTTTAGCTCTCCTGGACTTGATTTAATTTTCTTCAGCTTCAACTTGAACTTGCGTAGGAGTCGTTGATGGTCTGCCCTGCAGTCGGCCCCTGGCCTTGTTCAGACTGATGACATTGAGCTTCCCCATCACTTTCCACAGATACAGTCAATTTGATTCCTGTGTATTTCATCTTGTGAGGTCCACATGTATAGATGCCATTTATGTTATTAAAAAAAGGTATTTGCAGTGAAGAAGTTGTTGATCTTACAAAATTCTATCATGCTATCTCCGACATTGTTTCTGTTACCAGGGCCGTATTTTACAACTTATGATCCTTCTACTTTGTTTTCAGCTTTTACATTCCAAATACCGTTAATTAACATTGCATGTTGATTGCATGTTTGGTCAATTTCAGACTGCAGAAATTGATACAAATCTTCAGTTTCTTCATATTTGTCATTAGTAGTTGGTGCGTAAATTTGAATAATAGTCATAATAACTGGTCTACCTTGTAGGCGTATGGTTATTATCTTATCACTGGCAGAGTTGTACTTCAGGATAGATCTTGAAATGTTCTTTTTGATGATGAATGTGAAGCCATTCTTCTTCAATTGTCATTCCCAGCAAAGTAGACCATATGATTGTCCGATTCAAAATGTCCAGTGCCAGTCCATTTCAGCTCACTAATGCTTAGGATATCAATCTTTATGTGTTCTATTTCATTTTTGATGATTTCCAGTTGTCCTAGATTCATACTTTTTACGTTCTACCTTCTGATTATTAATGGCTATTTGCAGCTGTTTCTTTTCATTTTAAGTCATGCCACATCAGCAAATGAAGGTTCCAAAAGCTTTACTCCATCCAGGTCATCAAGGTCAACTCTTGGAGGAGGCAGCTCTTCTCCAGTTGTATTTTGAGTGCCTTCCAGCCTGAGGGATCATCTTCTGGCACTATATCAGACAATGTTCCGCTGCTATTCATAAGGTTTTCACTGGCCAATGTTTTTCAAAAGTAGACTGCTGGGTCCTTCTTCCTAGTCTGTCTTAGTCTGGAAGCTCCTCTGAAACCTGTCCACCATGAGTGACCCTGCTGGTATTTGAAATGACAGTGGCATAGCTTCCAGCATCACAGCAACACACAAGCCACCACAGTACAACAAACTGACGGATGAGTGATGGGAATAAATAATATTAGATGTTAATCTACCAGTAACTACCAACATTAAAATATGTATACAACTTTGACCCTGCAGTTCCACTATTAGAAGCTAACTGTATGAATATTCTCACACATATATGCAGAATATATAAGTATGCTGTTTGTGACATTACTCTTTTTGAGAAACTAGAAACATCCTAAATGTCAGGGGTATGGCTAAATATATTACTGTGTATTCATAGAATGAATTGATACGAGAATGTTAAACATTAAGGAAATTTATGCATAAAGATAAGGAAAGATGTCTGTGATTTATAGTTTAAAATGTTGTATAATAGTAGAAATAAGATTATATTTATTGTTTTAAAAGTATATGTGTGTATCACACATTTATTTTAATTACTGAATATTTAAAGATAGATATAATAAGTTGAAAATAAGTATCTTACTTTGGCTATTGTGGTTATTTTCTATTAATATTTGACTAATTACTAAGAGTTAGATCTTAAACAAAATGTAGAAACTTTAGTGATGCTACTCAGAATCAATTACTGATGGATTTTGCTTTGAGTTTCTACAGTTATACATAAATTAACATAGGAAAAATGAGTCATTAAAAATAAGGCAGCAAAAATATATGTGTGAAAGCACTATGTTAGAGGTGATTGGATGTGGATGGGGGGCTAGGAAGGATATCATGGGAAAGACATAAAAAGGAGTAGTAGATAAAAAAAAGTTAGCTTTCCTCCCTCAGTTTTCAAAGCCATATCAGCAGAAACATCTCCTCTTTAAAAATTTATGGAAAAAGAGGAAGAAGCTCATGTAAATATGCTTGCTTCTGGAAGCATACATTAGGTGTCTAAATAGAAAACAGGTACACCTTGTGTTCTGATTGAATTGTGTCCCCCAAAAATATATGTCAACTTGACAGGCCATGATTCCACTATTTTGTGATCTGATGTGATTATCCTATGTGTTGTAAACCTTAACTTCTATAATGTTAATGGGAGCCCTGGTGGCACAGTGGTTAAGAGCTACAGCTGCTAACCAAAAGGTCAGCAGTTTGAATTCACCAGCTCCTCCTTGAAAACCCTATGGGGCAGTTCTGCTCTGTCCGATAGGATTGCTATGAGACAGAATCAACTCAATGACAATGAGTTTTTGATACTGGGAGTAGGGTGCTGCTTTAACAGATACCTAAAATGTGGAAATGATTTTGTACCTCTGAATGGGTAGAGGCTGGAAGAGTTTTAAAGTGCCTAATAGTAAAAGCGTAGATTGTCTTGAAGAGACTCTTGGTGGAATTATGAACGTTAAAGACAATTCTGGTGAGGGCTCAAAAGGAGGTAAGGAGAGCTGTAACACTGGAGACAGCGTAGACAGAAGCAGCAGCAGAGAGACGGCAATAGCAGAACCAGGAGACCAGTGGAGAAGCTGACCCATGGAGAAAGGGAGCTGAGTGCGTTCAGGCTGGAGTCTTCCTGGTGAAGTGGGGTGTCTCTGAGGATTTGTTGGTGAAGGTAGGCTTGCCAACCCACGAGGCTAGAGAGCTAGGTGCCTTCTGACCAAGGTTTACTGGTGGAGTGGAATGACTCTAGGCACTTATCGGTAGAGCTAAAGAGCTTTGTAACACTTTTCTGAGTAGGGCAGAGGCCACACTGGCCCAAGAGGCCCAAGGGGGCTGAGAGGCTGAGAGGCCAAGGAACCAGGAAGCAGAAGCTGAAGAGACGGAGCATGGGAAGCAGAGCTGCCTCAGTCTCAAAAGGTAGGGCCACAACCTCTGAGGTCTCAAAGGGTGGGGCCGCAGCCTCCTAAGTTTCATAGAGTCCGATCTTCATGAACTCAGTTCTGGAGTGTGAAACTGCCATTCATAAGTGCCAGCCAGATAGGGCTGGATCCTCTGCCCAAACTGAGGGGGTGGGGTTGTCATGCCCAGGGGGCAAAAAAAGTGGGGCCTGCCAGGGCTGAGAAGTGTAGGGTCACCACTCAGATGGACTATGAGAATGTGGCCGCCCAAAGCTGAGGGAGCAGAGTTGCTGTCCAGTGGGTTTGGAAGGCAGAGCTGAAGCCCAGGGCTGAGAGAGAGTGTGGCCAATATCCAGAGTCTGGAGGGCAGGGCCATTGCCTAGATGGTCTTAGGGAACAGAGGATTACTTTCATGCCTTGAGAGCTAATGTAAATTGTTCTGCTCAGTTTTTTTGACTTGCTTAGTGCCCGTCAAGGGTCAGCGAAAAAGAGGAAGACCCTCAACGAGATGGGTTGACACAGTGGCTGCAACAATGGGCTCAAGCACAACAACGATTGTGAGAATGGTGCAGGACTGGGCAGTGTTTCATTCTGTTGTACATAGGGTCACTATGAGTCAGCGTCTAACAACAACAGTGCCCGTCATCCCTTCTTTCCCTCTAAGTTCTCCCGTTTGTAATAGAAATGTCTGCCTTGTGTCTGTTTCACAGTTGTACTTGGAAGCAGATAACTTGTATTCTAGATTTCACAGATGAAGAGGAATTTTGGACTTGGCATTGATTTTGGACTTTTTCTATGATATGATGGGGTAAATGTGTTTTACATGTCCCAAGGTTATGAATTTTGGGGGGCCAAAGTATGGAATCTTATGGATTGAATTGCATCCCCTGCGTAATATGGATCAAGTTGGCTAGGCTATGATTCCCAGTATTGTGTAGTTGCCCACCATTTTGTGATCTCATGTGATTATGCTATGTATTGTAAATCCTAACCTCTATGATGTTAATGGGAGCCCTGGTGGTGCAGTGGTTAAGAGCTCAGCTGCTAACCAAAAGGTTAGCAGTTCGAAGCCACCAGCCACTCCTTGGAAACCCTGTGGGGCAGTTCTACTCTGTCCTCTAGGGTTGCTATGAGTCAGAATCAACTTGACGGCAGTGGGTTTTTTTGGTTATAATGTTAATGAGACAGGATTAGAGACAGTTAATGTTAATGAGGTAGACTCAATCTACAGGATTAGGTTGTATCTTGAATCAGTCTCTTTTGAGATATGAAAGAGAGAATGGAGCAGAAAGGAGAAGGGACCTTATACCACCAAGAAAGAAGCTCCGAGAACAGAGCACTTTCTTTTGTCCTGAGGTCCCTGTGCTGAGAAGCTCCTAGACCAGGAGACAATTGATGACAAGGAGCTTGCCCCAGAGCCAAGAAAGAAAGCCTTCCCCTGGAGCTGGTACCCTGAATTCAGACGTATAGCCTCCTAGACTGTGAGAGAATAAATTTCTGTTTGTTAAAGCCATCCACTTGTGGTATTTCTGTTACAGCAGCACTAGATAACTAAGACACCTTGCTAAAAAACATATTTTACTTTCTGGTAGAGAATAACATATTTGGATTAATAACAACCTCTTAAAAATATAAACACAAATAAGTAGGTAAGCTGATTGAAGGTTACTATGAATTCATTTATTCCCAGTATATGAATTTAAATTGATATTCTATAAAAATAAATATCTTGGTTTGTGTGTAGAAGAGGAATAGACTATTTAAGAGCTTATGGAAGGCACCCCACCTAAATGGAGAGTTTGAATATCCAAAAGTTGGCCTACCTAAAGGCCCTGAGTAGATATTTGGAAGTGAAAAAAGGTAGGAAATTATGCTGAAAGAGAGATGTGAAGATTACAAAGTAAAATCAAGCAAACAAGCACACTACTTTTCCTTGTAGCATAAAATGCTTACGTGCCACAGAAATCCACTTGATGCTCTAAGTCAGTGATGCTGACATATTGTAAGTGTGAAGAAAGTTATGGTACCTTGTGGCTAGAAAAGTTATGTATAGGGTTTGTAGCTGTTTTATTGTAACTCTTATTCCATTCTTACTGAGATTATGACTCTATTTTGTAAACACTCTCATTGTTAAAAAGACAAAGCCACTCCTAGGTATTTGCCCTAGAGAAATAAAAGCCATGACAGGAATAGACATATGTACACCCATGTTCATTGCAGCGTTATTCACAATAGCAGAAAGTGCCCGTCAACAAATGAATGGATCAACAAACTATGGTACGTACACACAATGGAATACTGCGCAAGGATAAAGAAGAATAATGTAGATTAGACAAACCCATAGGACAAAATGAGACTAAAGGGACACACCAGCCCAGGGGCAAGGATAAGAAGGCAGGAAGGGATAGGAAAGCTGGTAATAGGGAACCCAAGATGGAGAAGGGAGAGTACTGACATGTGATGGGGTTATTAACCAATGCCATAAAACCATATATGTACTATCTGTTTAATGAGAAGCTAGTTTGTTCTGTAAACCTTCATCTAAAGTTCAATAATAAAAAAAAAAAATTAAGAATAATGATGAATCTGCAAAACATCTCACCACACGGATGAGTCTGGAGGACATTATGCTGAGTGAAATAAGTGAGTCACAAAAGGACAAATATTGCATGAAACCACTATTATAAAGTCAAGAAAAGGTTTACACACAGAAAGAAACATTTTTTGATGGTTACCATGGATGGGAGAAGGAGGGAGGGAAAATCACTAGCTAGACACGTATTAACTTTGGTAAAGAGAAAGGCAGTTCACAATATGGGGGAAGTCAGCACAACATGACCAAGGCAAGGAAAGATACTGAGAGATACGCAAGAATAAAAGACAACAACGGTAAATAGTATAACACATACAACCCTGCAATAATAATAATATAAACAATAATTTATGAAAGGATACATAGGTAGATATGTATGCTGAAGAGGTGTGGGAGGATGTATGGGAGTACACCCACGTGCATATATAGGTTTGGCTGTGGATCATTCTACAAACATACTTGTATGTGCTGCATGTATATTCATACATACAAGAGAGCACACAGGGGACACCATCATGGAAATATCCTAGACATAACCAAACACCTCACAGGACTGAGTTAATGAGCTTGAAGCCTAAGGACCATAGTATTGGGATATCTAGGTCAATTGGCATAATATGGTGCATAAAGACAATGTTCTACATCCTACTTTGGTGAATAACATGAGTCTTAAAAGCTTGTGAGTGGCCATCTAAGATACAACTATTAGTCTGTTTTCATATGGAACAAAAGAGAGTGAAGAAAACCAAAGACTCAAGGAACAGTTTGTCCGAAGGACTAATGGACCACAGGAACCATAGCCTACACTAGCCTGAAACCAGAACTAGGGGTCCCCAGCTACCACTGACCAGGATCACAATAGAAGGTCCTGATCAGAGTGAGAAAAAAAATGTAGACCAAAATTCAAATTCATAAAAAAGACCAGATTTACTGCAGGAGAGAGACTATAGGAACCCCAGAGACTGTGGCACTTAGAAACCCTTCAAATTTGAAACTGGAGCCATTCCCAGAGATCACCTTTCAGCCAAATAATAGACACACCTATAAAATTAACGAAAACACCCATGAGGAAAGTGCTTCTTAGAACAATCAACATCTGCCCAAAAGCAAAGATGAGAAGGCAGTGAGGGGCTGGAAAACCAGACAATGGAAATGGGGAGACTCAGGGTGGTAATGGGGAGAGTGCTGACACACTGAAGGGATTGCATCAATGTCACAGAACAATCTGTGTACAAACTGTTGAATGGGAAACTAATTTGCTCTGTAAACCTTTGCCTAAAGTACAATTAAAAATAAAAAAAAATAAAAAACAAAGCCAGAAATTACTACGACTTGCTAAATAAAACCCTACCTTTTTCTCTCTATTCCACTGTTATTGTGCTTTCTTACTATAGTGAAAGCTGTGGGTGTTTTGACTGTTTGTCTATTTTTAATGGAAAAAGGGTATTTTTGCATTGTAATAGCACCTTATTTTGTGGCTTACATTTCACGTTGATTCTGATCTATGATTTATATATAGATCAAAAGAAATGTTTAAGTAAGCTGACTAAGACTAATCTCTTTATATTTATGCCAGTGTATTTATGCCATAGTTAAACTTGTATCCAAGAGTCCCTGAGTGGTGTAAATGGTTAACACTAACTGAAAGGTTAGAGGTTTGTGTCCACCCAGAGGTGCCTCAGAAGAAAGGCCTGGCAAAGTACTTCTGAAAAAGTCAGCCATTCATGAGGTCGCCATGTATCGAAATTGATTAAGTGGCATTTGTTTATTGTAACTTGTCTCTACCACCTATTAGGAACAGAGTGTTGTAGTTGAAGCCAGTCCACGTACTTAGTGCGCAAGACCTTGGTGCAGAAGACAGGGATGCATGCTGCTTGCCTTTCCTTCTGCATTTCTGTCCTAAGTGCTTTCTTGTGACATTCTTGGGAGCAGAATTGATGAATATTAGATCTAAATGTACATCTATATTCTTTTTTTATATCTTTTTTTTTAATCAGCTTTATTGAGGTACAATTTGTAGAATGTACCTATAGAAGTCTGATTTTTATTGAACTATGGAAGGTTTCCAGTTGCTGTCACACCAATTCTGACTCATGGCAACCCTATGCATTTCAGAGTAGAACTGCCCTCCATAGGCTTTTCAAGGCTGTGAACTTTCAGAAGCAGATCATAAGGCGTTTCTTCTGAGGCAGTTCTGGGTGGGTTTGAACTGCTAACCTTTCAGTTAGTAGCCCAGCACTTTACCATTTATGCCACTCAGGGACCAAAAAAAAAAAAAAAACCTAAGTGAGAATAAATGGAAGAGTCTTATTTTTCCTTGGCTACATAAGGCTATTATGGTTAAGTCAAAGGAGGGAAAGAATTAAGAGGATTGCCACTTGACTTTTCTTTCACATTCATTCACAAGGTTAAAATGCATCACATATCAATTGTCTAGTGCTGCTGTAACAGAAATACCACAAGTAGATGGCTTTCACAAACAGAAATTTATTTTGTCACAGTTTAGGAGGCTAGAAGTCCAAGTTCAGAGTGCCAGCTCCAGGGGTAGGCTCTCTGTCTCTGTCAGTTCTAGGGGAAAGTCCTTTTTGTCAATCTTACCTTGGTCTAGGAACTTCTCAGCGCAAGTATCCTGGGTTCAAAGAACGTGCTTTGCTCCTAGCTCTTCTTTCTTGGTGGTATAAGGTCCCTCTCCTCTCCGCTAGATTTTCTCTTTCATATCTCAAAAGAGATTGACTTAAGATGCAACCTAATCCTGTAGATTGAGAACTGTCTCATTAACATAACTGCCTCTAATCCTGCCTCATTACCATCATAGAGGTTAGGATTTACAACACATAGGATAATTACATCAGGGTACAAAATGGAGGACAACCACACAAT
The DNA here is from genome assembly GCA_030035585.1 of Dugong dugon. Classification (NCBI taxonomy): domain Eukaryota; kingdom Metazoa; phylum Chordata; class Mammalia; order Sirenia; family Dugongidae; genus Dugong; species Dugong dugon. The sequence continues at coordinate 171,862,429 of CM057465.1, forward strand.
ACTGGGAATCATGGCCTACCCAAGTTGACACACATTTTGGGGGGACACAATTCAATCCATAGCAGATATCATCAGGGCTAAATAATTTCATTTATTGGAAATGCAGGGCAAATAAATTGAGAAAAGGACAAAAAAAGGTTCCAGTTGGAGGTTAGGGTCAGATTTGAGATGGCCCTGAATATTAGACTAAGGATTTGAAATTTTAGAAATTTATAGGGTAGGCATTGAAATCTATTGAGTGTGTTCCAACAGTGAAGTGATTTAATGAGAACAGCATTCTCAGAGACTATTTTCATCATTGATTACTCCTCCTTACCATGTACTTGCTTGAGTTTCTTTACTAGCTTGAGTTACTTTTGTGTAGCAACAACCAAACAAGCAGTTGTTTTTGTTAGTTCCTGTCCAGTTGATTCCTACTCATGGCAACCCCATGTGTGCAGAGCAGAACTGCTCCACAGTGACCTTTCAGAAGCAGATCATCAGGTCTTTCTTCTGAGGCATCTCTAGGTGGGTTCAAACTGCCAACTTTTTGGCTAGTAGTCAAACACTTAACTCTTTGTGATATCCAGGGACTTCAAACAAGCAGTAATGTTGTTGGTATTCTGATAGAGATAATAAATGTATGGATTTTTTCCTACCATTTTAATGGGATTTGGGGTGGGAAAATAGTATGGATAGCATGATTAGTTAGTCCCATGTTATTAACATGATATATTCCTCCCTGTATTTTATATTTCTTTATAGAATTTGTATTTTACTATAGTCTATGTAATATTTATCTCCTTTACGTGATTTTTGAGTATCTTGAGGCCAAGAGGCTTGATTATTCACTAAACAGCATGACTTCAGAACGTGATAGTTACCTAATTATTGTTTACTGGATGATGGAAGAGATGAGAAGATGTTGGATGCTTAGTAAAATAATACTTGCTAAATAGATAAAACATGAACAAAGAAAATCCTCCTCCGACTCCGTGTCTTCCTCTACTGCTGAACGGCGTTGAGATTTGAGCTCTGTGAACAGGTCACAGTCTCTTACACTGATGAGATTCTATTCATACTGTGTCATCTTTTTGAAAGCTCTTCACTTCTCACTTTCTGATCTAATGTTCATATGTTGTTTCAGATTCAGCAAATCATCACCTCTTCTCAAGATGGTGGGAATGCCACCTCTGTGTTCAGTTTTTATGTTTACATAAGGTTTACTATTTATACCACATAGCATTCAGTCACTCTATTTCACAATATCTTTCTCTACTAGACTATAAGTTCTTTGAGGCCAGGGACTATGCCATTACATTTTTGTGTTCCTAGGCTAATACCGTATTTGATAAATAGAAGATTAGTATTAAATATTTAATGGAAAACTCATGGATTGAAGGTAAGGAGATTCACTAGGAGGCTATTTGAGTACTCTATGATGGGTTAGTCAAGACTTAAATGAGGATTTTGGCTTCATGAATGGAGAGGACAATAAGAATTTTAAGACATATTAAAGGATAAAAATCAGTCATAGATTATATGTGAAGATAAAAAACAGAAGTAAAAGTTACAAAGTGACTTACAATATGAAGGTGCATAAAAGAGTAAAGAGTAGGAGCTGATTTCTTGTTGGGACAGATGGTGAGTTCTCATTTGTACACAGTAAATATGAGATACAACTGGACCATACTGAGATGTTTAATAAGTAACTTATAAAAGATTGGAACTTGAAAAAGTTCAGGAAAGGAAACAGGAATTTGCAGACCATTCATATAATAATGTTAGTTGAAGTTCACGAGTAGGAGACATTGTGACAGAGAATTTATAGGTGAGAGGAGTGACTGAATCTTGGGGACACCAACTTGTGGCATATTCAGAGGGAGAATACCAGACTATAAATAATGAGAGAGGAAAGAGCAATTTCAGGAAAGTTAATTTGGATGTAGTTTCAAGATGATTGGAGAAGAATGGTTGCAGTATAAGTTGTTAACAGTGTAATAGTCTATGGTGTGTTTGAGAAATAGGAAACCACTGATCTGGTCAAAAGCCAAATTTCAAAGGTCTAAGACATGGAAAAGAAAGCAATAGTGTGGCAAATTATATGAGTAACAGAGTTCAGATAAACAATTGTTTATGGGGCATTTCTACTTTCACCTGAAATGGCATACAACCCCATGGAGGATATTTATGTGGATTATATTTAAATGGATTATAGAAATGCATATGCTTCACAAACAATTACAGTTGACAACATCTTTCCTATATACCTTGGAGGACAGAAAAGTTATGGTGGATTGTTTTGAAGGGTTCTGCAGTTCAGTATTAAGGATGATCACATTAGGACAGCCAAACCTTACTGATTTCCATAAGTAAGCTATGTTTTATAAAGGTATTATTTGCACTATAAGACTCAGAGTTAATAAATATACTAGTAATCCAAACGGCTAGTGTTTGTAATCTAAGTCGCATTGGGTGTACCCATAGACTTGCTCCTTTTTAAAACTCTGAATTGGGCCTCATGTGTTTAAAAACAGTAAGAAGAGAACTAGTTGTCCCCTAAAGTTCATTCCATGTCTAATATTTTACATTTTACTCCAGAGTTATAGCAGGTATTTTCTAGGAGAGGGCTTTCTTCTTTTGCTAATTGAAATGTGAATTCTGGAGACCATTTTATTTTTTCCATGAGATTGTTAGAATATGGTCGTAGCAAAGATGGTGAAATTAACTAAAATATCTATTTATTATTTCCCTATCTATAAAATTTTTAAACACAGGTACAACTGAAAGCAAGAATACCATTTACTTCTGATGTCAGTTATAGAGGTAGAATCTTAAATCCAAGTACCACTGTAACTTAATTTATGTAATAGTAATCAACTGGAAATTATGTGCAGCTGAATTTTGATAAATTGAATAATGTTAAAAAGTGTGGAGAAATCCTAGATGTAAGAATTTATACTTTGCTAAAAAGTGAATTTTTGTATGTAATATATAAGAAATATTATGATCTGGTATTTGACTGCACCATGCTAATTTTTTCATTTCAGTAACAAAAAGTGTGTTTTGTAAATGAGTCATTCAGGTAGAAATTTGAGTGCACTTCCTTGGTCTTTAGCGTGATGGATAACCTACTGGATAAGCCTTGGGTTGAATGTAGTTGAATTACCACCATCTGTTGACTACCGTCTCCAAAAAATCTGCAGGTTAAATGAATCAGGAAGGTTGAAAGATGGCATTATAATTACCAAACTATTTTCTTAATCCTTGTGCATCTTCTCTGTGTTTTCACCACCTCTTCCTTTTCCTTTTTTCTCCTATCCCTCCCTTTCCCTTTCTTCTTATAGACCACTGTTTCATAATTAGGACAGGTCCCCAGCTCTATTCTGACCAGCAAGTCCTATCCACTAGATTCTGCCTATGTGCTGTCACCAGGCTTGGGAGCTTTAAAACTGCCCCAAAGGGCCAAGGGACAAATGGGTAACAAGACTTTCTATTCCTGATAAGGTTGTGTCTCAGTTATCTAGTGCTTCTCTAATAGAAATACCACAAGTGGATGGCTTTAACAAAGAGACGTTTATTCTCTCACCATCCAGTAGGCTACGAGTCCAAATTCAAGGCATCAGCTCCAGGAGAAGGCTTTCTGTGTCTGTCAGCTCTGGAGAAAGGTCCTCATGATGCATCAGTCTTCCCTTGGTCTGGGAGCATCTCAGTGCAGGAACCTCAGGTCCAAAGGACACGCTCTGCTCCCAGCACTGCCTTCTTGGTGGTGTAAGGTTTCCATGTGTCTCTGCTTGCTTCTCTCTTTTATATCTCAAAACAGACTGGCTTAAAACACAACCTAATCTTGTCAACCTCAACAGTATAACCTCATCACAGTGATAGAATTTACAACACATAAGGAAATCACATCAGATTACACAATCATACAACACTGGGAATCATGACCCAGCCAAGCTGACAGATATTTTTGGGGGACACAACTCAATCCATGACAGGCTGCTCATCTACTTTTTGGGAAAATAAGCCCAAAGAGGAATAAGATGCAACAAGAATAAAAACTTCCTAGAGTGACATTTGTCAGAGTGTGGTCCAATGCCCTACTAACTGCTTCATAGTAACACAGAGTGTTTTTCAATATGTCTGCCTTTTAATAAGTTCTCCAGGTGACTAAATGTTTTAAATGTATTATCTCATTTAACTTTACAATCTTACGAGGTAGAGTTGTCCCCATTTTACAGATAAGTAAAGAGTCACAAAAGCAATGTATGTTGCTCTTAAAGAAGTTTCTAATGAGAATTCTTGTTTCTTTTATGATATACCTTCCTCTTTCAGAGCTGTTACTATTAAAAACATAATTTCCCATGTGAGCAGCTTCAGTGCTCTTTTTCTCCAAATGCAGTGCTTCAGAGGAGCATTTGACATGATAGGTATAAGAGGAAATAGTGAGAATAAAATTTTCTCTTCTCCATTTATATTTGTGGATTAGTGTTATAGCAACTTAACCCCTTTAACATTTTTATAAAGAAGTTCTGTTTTGTATTACAGAGAAAAGTGATAGTTAAACATTGTATTATTTGTGTCCCAAGTTTGAAATATTGCCCTATCTTATCTGTCAACATCAATGTGTATTTTTAAGCACCTTTTTCTCACTACGTTCATTTCTTTGGTTCATCCATCTGACAATGGTTCATTAATTCAGCAGCAAGTATTTTTGGAGGTCTTACCATGTTATGCACTGGGTTGACACAGTTTCATGTAAGCCTTATCAGAGTTTGATACCAGAATTAAGAAAGTATCATGACATCGTCCGTTATTCTTCCTGCAAGTTTTATGGGTTAGATCATACTGTAAGAATATTTCAATATTTCTAAAGTATACTGTTATATGAGCCAATAATATATGTTGTTTAAAATTTTACATTTATTTTCAATGACTTTAGAAGGTTGACATTGAAATTACATTATTGAATATTAGTCTAGGTCATTCTCTAGTGTAATAGACATTAAGTATAATTTTAAATCTCCATAGATAAATGAGTTTTTAAAGTATGTATTTATAAAGTTGTTTCAAGCAGAAACAAGTTCTGATATATGGTCTGCATAATCTGTTCTCTAGAATTCTATAATCTTCTGTTGGATAAAATTTGTTCGGGTTAATAATATCTAGTGGTTTTCTTTACTTGTGTGCTTTGTAAAGGCAACAAAATTATTAGTTGATAAATACTGAACATACCCTATGGAATACACAGTTTAGTAGCTGGTTCATATAAACACACACACACACACACACACACACACACACACACTTCCAATTTAAGGTTTTACTGGACAAGTCTCCATGTGCAGAAGATTTTGGGTGCATAATATTCCTTTGGTTGCTTATTAAACCTTATCCCTAGATGAAATTGTTAAAGTTTTGCTGTTTACAAGTTTTATATCTATTATAGGGGGTTGAGAGGCATCTGTGAAATCTTTGTTCTGAAGTACATCACATCTTAGAAAGGTTTGGCTAAATTGTTAGAGAGAAAGGATATGGTGTTTATTCTGGAAGTTCATTATTATTTTTAGCTCATTCACATATCATTGTTCTGCATGGACATTAGCGGGAAGTTTCTGACTTTAACTTTTAAGCATATCCTGTTATTAACCGGTTATTACAACACCATCATTAGCATTATCAAACTAATGACCAAGAATAAGTTAAAACACTTAAAAATTGTTAACTTTTACTCCTAAACCTTTATCTACTGGAAGAAAACAACATAAAATAAGTGATATTACCACACTACTCCCCATTGTCTCCCCACACGTGTCAGTTTGTCATACTGTGGTGGCTTGCATGTTGCTATGATGCTGGAAGCTATGTCACCAGTATTTCAAATACCAGCAAGGTCACCCATGGTGGACAGGTTTCAGTGGAGCTTCCAGACTAAGACAGACTAGGAAGAAGGACCTGGTGGTCTACGTCTGAAAAAATTGGCCAGTGAAAACCTTATGAATAACAGCAGAACATTGTCTGATATAGTGCCAGAAGATAAGCCCTCAAGTTGGAAGTCACTCAAAATATGACCTGGGAAGAGCTACCTCCTCAAAGCAGAGGTGACTTTAATGACATGGATAGAGTAGAGCTTTCATGACCTTAAATGCATGTGAAAGCTGGACGGTGAATAAGGAAGATCAAAGAGGAAGACATGAGACCATTTTATAAGCATTCCCTGTGGTTGAAGAGAAGAAAAGAAGGCTTCTAATGAGAGTGCAATGTCTATTTTCATAAGGCAGTTAAGTTTTTTGAATTCGTAATTTTGAAGTTTCCATTTTGACTAAGCAGTACAGATATACCTCATTTTATACAATAGATTTGTTATGAAAATGTACATGTATATTTGGTTTTTATGTATCAAAGCTTTTAAACCTAAAGTTAAATGTGTGTGTGTCTTTCTAAGTGCCTGCTGTTTTATAATTTATAATTCTTCTCTTTAGTCATTATGGGGCCAAAAAGTAGAATATTGCTGTTATTTACATATGCATTTAGATATTTATTTATATGATTATATGTATATATATTTGTGCATGTATGTAAAATATAATCTTGTATGTTTATATGAGTATATAAACAAAATATATATATACATATGTGTGTGTGTATATATATATACGTATATATGTATATATAAACCAGAAAACCAAACCCATTGCTGTTGAGTCGATTCCGACTCATAGCAATCCTATAGGACAGAGTAGAACTGCCCCCTAGGGTTTCCAAAGAGCAGCTGATTGATTCAAACTGCCGATCTTTTCATTAGCTATTAACCGCTACGCCACCAGAGCTCCATCATATATAAAGTTTGTATACACTAAATGAGACTAACTAATGGAATAAGAAAAAAAACACCTGAATTTCAGGCTGCCATCTAAATTTCTGAAACTATTACAAGTATGGACTCTTCATTTGTGATGTTTCAAAATGGCAGCCATGGGTGCAGGAAAAACAAATTCCTGCATTTAATTCAATTAAAAAAAAACCTTTGTTGAATGCTTACTTTAGCCAAGTCAGTGTTCTAGATATAGAAGATACAGTAGAGGACAAAATAGAAAGCCCTACATGTAAGGATCTTGCCTCTAGAGGGAGAAGTCAGGTAATAAATATAATGAATAGGTAAAATACACTGTTTTCTAGGGAATAATAAATGATATGGGGGAAAAAAAAACAGGAAAAGGGACTTGGGGGTGGTGGGGAGGAATGAGTCTGCAAGTCCTCACTGAGAAAATTACATTTGAAAAAAAGAGTTGAAGGAGTTGAGGAAATGAGTCATGTGGATATTTGGGGGACGATCATTCTAGTTTGAGAGCAAAGAGTGCAAAGGGCTTGGCAGGTTAGAAGAAGAAAATACTCGTGCCAGTGTTTTTCATGAGTCACTATTCTTTGAAAAATCTTACATAAGTCAAGCCATCAAAAAAAGAAAAGAAGAGTCACTAGTAAAAGACACCCTTATGAATCTTTTTTATAGACTAATTTCAGTGCCATCTGAAATGGTTCTTCCCATTTTTCAGAAAATGCCAAGTACTACTCTGTTCTAGGAAGAGGTCAAATACTAACAACTCACCTTTATGTGCCCTCGAACACATCAGGGCTAGATTGTATAGGTTGTTGGAGCTATTGTAGGGACTCTGGTTTTTACTGAAAGAAGTGAAAGCTACTGGAAGATTTTGAACAGAGTAGTGTCAGGAAATTTCTTTGCAGCCCAGCATAAAATATTCCTTATATTTTCAGACTTCTCTACAAAGTTTTAGAGGTTTTAGGGGCCATCCCAGAACTTTTAGATCCAACATCAGATAGGTACATGGAATCTACTTTCTCTTCTGGAACTTTTTTCAGGGATCCACTTAGAACATGCTCTAAGAGTTGGATTTCTTCTTTACTTTTTTGGACCAGATACCTAAAGAGTTTCCGGTTTTTAATCTCTTTTTCAGGATTATTTATAGCCAAAAACTCAGCTAGAGAGTGACACAATGGTCCCATCATTGCCTTATAATTTAGGGATTTGACCAATGATCCATATACCTGGTGGGTTTAATAAGATCATATTCTATGGCCAAGATACATTTGTCTATATCCTTAACATTGTTAAAAGTATGTTTCTGAACCAATGCCTAAAAAGTATTAAAGAAAAAAAAACTTATAGGCTTAAATATCTTTATTATCTGATTGTGCCAATACCTAATCTGAAAAAAAAAAATGAGGCTTAATTTTAGAAGAGTTCAAATAATTAAGGTACCAGAAGAATAGGAGGGCACCAGGAATATGACTTGAACTGATTAAGCATCTGGTGGTGATTAAGGCCACTTTGAAGCTATATTATTTTTCAGATTTTACCTTCAAGTTAGACTCATGTTTTGCTTTTTTTTCAAGATGGATAAAATGCAGCTGCTAATTTCTCTCTACATTTTTAATTAAAAATACTTATTGTTAAATAGCATGCCTAGCTCCACCTTCTCTCATGTATCGATAAATATAGTTTATCTGAAAGCTTTGTAGTCTGGAAAATGTTTAAATCCAGATGTATACACACACACAATACCATATAAGAATGAATAAGCACACTAAATTAGAATGGAAATTACTGTATTGCTGATCTCTTTATGTAGTTTTCAGTTAGTTCTTTACTGTATTGGAATTGTAAAACCCTATCATTTTGCAATTTAGAAACAATTGGTCTTCTTTTAGGAGACCTGGTTTAGCAGCTAAATGCAGTTTGAGAGTTTAATCTAGATTTAATCTCTCCTACCTAGTTCCTAGTAAGACCCAGTGAAATATGAAAGTTCCACCACTGGTAATGCTCGTATTTTGTGCCTGCCTGTTCTTTAACATTCATTGTCATTAAACTCCTCGATACGGTTTTTTAAGCATTAGCTATGCAACTCAGCTATGAGTATGTGACCTTTGACTGCTGGTAGCTTATGAATTTCTGACTACTCCCTCAAATATACTTTTCTTTTACTCTTTCCCTGAAATTTATCCTCCAGGGATACTTAGAAATCTTTAAAATAATAATTTACTGTCCCTGCTTTTCTTCATTGACCATTGCTACCCTGTTGGAGCCTGAGAGCCTTTGTTCAATGTTGCATTGTACTTTATACTACCACGAAAGAAGTAATTCAGCTGCCAGGCAAGACTTTAGGCAAAAGGAGTTTGAATGGAATGGCAGTGTATAATTTGAGTTGTAACACCATGACTTCATCATGGTTTAATAGTGTTCATCATAGCTGAGTTGTAGTTAAAAAGATTCCATGGATGATTGCTTATGGATAGGTAATAGTTCAGGGCTTTCCAGACTCCCTTTCTATCTGGCATGTTCAGACTTTTAAATTACACCCTCTTTCTTGACCTTGCCGTCTAGACTCCAGAGTTGTTTTTTTGTTTTTTAGTTGATTAGTTAAATATTATCCAGTAGTTTAAATACTAGAAAGCACCACTTTTTGAAGGTTTGTTTCCAGAGAAGCAAAATGCTAATTAATAGAGATGCTACAAATAATTTTATGTTTCACCTACACATGCACGCTTGTGCACACAAACACACATTTTCCTGAGGGTAGCATTCTATAAACTGTAGCTTCATTATTTAGCAGCAACCTTTGGAAATTCACTAACCAATGTACAGCAAAGGCTCTGTTCCGGGGCTAGTCCTACCCACAAAACTCCCATTCAGCATTTTTTCTTTTTTCCTGGATTGTTTGAACAGTTAATAGGCACATACACATAAGCACACATATTCCGGCACATACGTGCTTATACCACATCACAAAAACCACCTTCACATTTGGCTGTCATCAGAGCCTCAGTTTAGTCATAAGGCAAGTCTTAAAGAGCCTGTTTCAACTCTATTAAACAGATTTCCAAAGGTAGTCTCAAAAGGTAAAATCTGAGGAACACAGTTGAGGTAAGGAAAGAGAGAACTTGTATTTAAAGTCATAGTATAATTTTTCTGTGCTAAACAGAACGAGTCTCTAGAGCATTTCTTGCAGTATTTTTCATGAGTCTCTATTCTTTGAAAAACATTCTATAAGTCAAGCCATAAAAAAAAAGAGTCGGTAGTAAAAGACACCATTGTGCATCTATCCTTTTTTTTTTTTTTTTATTGTGCTTTAAATGAAAGTTTACAGTTCAAGTCAGTTTCTCATACAAAAATTTATACACATATCGCTGTGCGACCCTAGCTGCTCTCCCTATAATGTGACAGCACACTCCTCCTTCCCACCCCGGCTTTCCTGTGTACATTCAACCAGCTCCTGTCCCTTTTAGCCTTCTCATCTCACCTCTGGACAGGGGCTGCCCATTTAGTCTCATGTATCTACCTGAGCTAAGAAGCACTCCCTTCACAAGTATCATTTTATGTCACATAGTCCAGTCCAATCTTTGAAGAGTTGGTTTCGGGGATGGTTTCAGTTCTGTGCTAACAGTGAGTCCAGGCGCCATGTCTTCTGGGGTCCCTCCAGTCTCAGTCAGACCATTGAGTCTGGTCTTTTACTAGAATTTGAGTTCTACACCCCACTTTTCCCCTGCTCCATCAGTGACTCTCTGTTATGTTCCCTGTCAGGGCGGTCATTGGTGTCAGCCAGGCACCATCTAGTTTTTCTGGTCCCAGGCTGATGGGTCTCTGTTTATGTGGCCCTTTCGTCTCTAGGGCTAATATTGTCCTTGCATCTTTCATGTTCTTTGTTCTCCTTTGCTCCACGTTGGTTGGGACCAATTGATGTAATTTAGATGGCCGCTTGCTAGCTTTTAAGACCCCAGACGCCTCTCACCAAAGTGGATGCAAAACATTTTCTTAAAAAACTTAGTTATGCCAGTTGACCTAGATGTCCCCTGAAACCACGGTCCCCAGACCCCCACTCCTGCTACTCTGTCCTCAAAGTGTTTAGTTGTATTCAGGAAACTTCTTAGCTTTTGGTTTAGTCCGGATGTGCTGACTTGCCCTGTAATGTGTGTTGTCCTTCCCTTCACCTAAGATAATCCTTATCTACTATCTAGTTAGTAAATACTCCTCTCCCTCCCTCCCCCACCTTGTCACCATCAAAGATGTTTTCTTCTGTGTTTAAACCATTTCTTGAGTTCCTATAATAGTGATCCCATACAATATTTGTCCTTTTGCAACTGACTTTAATTTCACTCAGCATAATGCCTTCCAGGTTCATCCGTGTTATGAGATGTTTTGCAAATTCATTGCTGTTCTTTATCGTTGCATAGTATTCCATTGTGTGAATATACCATAATTTGTTTATCTGTTTGTCTCTTGATGGGCACCTAGGTTGTTTTCATCTTTTTGCTATTGTGAACAGTGCTGCAATGAACATGAGTGTGCGTATATCTATTCGTGTGACAGCTCTTATTTCTCTAGAATATGTACCAAGGAGTGGGATTGCTGGATCATAGCGTACTTCTATTTCTAGCTTTTTAAGGAAGCACCAAATTGATTTCCAAAGTGGTAGTACCATTTTACATTCCCATCAGCAGTGCATAAATGTTCCAGTCTCTCCACAACCTCTCCAACATTTATTATTTTGTGTTTTATGGATTAATGCTAGCCTTGTTGGGGTGAGATGGTATCTCATTGTAGTTTTAATTTGCATTTCTGTAATGACTAATGATCGTGAGCATTTCCTGATGTGTCTGGTAGCTGCCTGAAAGTCTTCTTTGGTGAAGTACCTGTTCATATCCTTTGCCCATTTTTTGATTGGGTTATTTGCCTTTATGTTGTTGAGGTTTTACAGTATCTTGTAGAATTTAGAGTTAAGACACTGATTGGACTTGTTGTAGCTAAAAATTTTTTCCCAGTCTGTAGGTTGTCTTGTTACTCTTTTGGTGAAGTCTTTTGATGAGCATAAGTGTTTGATTTTCAGGAGCTCCAGAAGCTCCAGTCATCTACTTTCTCTTCCGGTATTTGTACATTGTTAGTAATGTTTTGTATTTTATTTATGCCATGTATTAGGCCTCCTAGTGTTGTTTTTCTTCCATGATCTTTATTCTTTTAGATTTTATATTTAGGTCTTTGATCCATTTTGAGTTAGTTTTTGTGCATGGTTTGAGGTATAAGTCTTGTTTCATTTTTTTGCAGATGAATATCAAGTTATACCAGTACGATTTGTTAAAGAGACTGTCTTTTCCCCAATTAATGAACTTTGGACCTTTGTCAAATATCAGATGCTGATGGGTGGATGAATTTATGTCTGGATTCTCAATTCTGTTCCATTGGTCTATGTATCTGTTGTTGTACCAGTACCAGGCTGTTTTGACTACCATGGCGGTATAATAGGTTCTAAAATCAGGTAGTGTGAGGTCACTCACTTTGTTCCTCTTCAGTAATGCTTCACTTTTCCGGGGCCTCTTCCCTTTCCATATGAAGTTGGTAATTTGTTTCTCCATCTCATTAAAAAATGCTGTTGGAATTTAGATTGGGATTGCATTGTATCTGTAGATTGCTTTGGGCAGAACAGACATTTTCACAATGTTGAGTCTTCCTATCCATGAGCAAGGTATGTTTTTCCACTTATTTCTGTCTCTTTTGATTTCTTGCAGTAGTGTCTTGTAGTTTTCTTTGTATAGGTCATTTATGTCCCTGGCTAGATTTATTCCTAAGTATTTTATCTTCTTGGGGGCTATTATAAGTGGTAATTGATTTAGTGATTTCCTCTTCAAAGTTGTCTTTGTTGGTGTAGAGGAATCCAACTGATTTTTGTATGTTTATCTTGTATCCTGATACTTTGCTGAAATCTTATATTAGTTCCAGTAGTTTTCTTATGGATTCTTTCGGATTTTTCTGTGTTTAAGATCATACCGTCTGCAAATAGAGATACTTTTACTTCTTCATTTACCAATTCGGATGCCTTTTATTTCTTTTTCTACCCTAATTGCTCTAGCTAGGACCTCCAGCATAATGTTGAATAAGAGTTGTAATGATAAAGCACATCCTTGTCTGGTTCCCATTCTCAAGGGGAATGCTTTAGACTCTCTCAATTTAGGATGATGTTGGTTATTGGCTTTGTATAAATGCCCTTTATTATGTTGAGGAATTTCCCTTCTATTCCTGTTTTACTGAGAGTTTTTATCATGAATGGATGTTGGACTTTGTCAAATACCTTTTCTGCATCAATTAATAAGCTCATATGGTTCTTGTCTTTTGTTTTATTTATATGTGATGGATAGCACTGATTGTTTTTCTAATGTTGAACCATTGCTGCATACCTGGTATGAATCCCACTTGGTCATGCTGAATTATTTTTTTTGATATTTTGTTGAATTCTATTGGCTAAAATTTTGTTGAGGATTTTTTTATCTATGTTCATAAGGGATATTGGTCTTTAATTTTCTTTTACTGTGGTATATTTACATAGTTTCGGTATCAAGGTTATATTGACTTCATAGAATAAGTTTGGGAGTAGTCCATCCTTTTCTATGTTCTGAAATACCTTTAGTAGTAGTGATGTTAACTCTTCTCTGAAAGTTTTGTAGAATTCTCCAGTGAAACTGTCAGGGCCAGGGCTTTTTTTGTTGGGAGTTTTTAAATTACCCTTTCAGTCTCTTCTTTTGTTATAGGTTTATTTAGTTGTTCTACCTCTGTTTGTGTTACTTTAGGTAGATAGTGAGTTTCTAGAAATTTGTCCATTTCCTCTAGGTTTTCAAATTTATTAGAGTACAATTTTTCATAATATTCTGTTATGATTCTTTTAATTTCAGTTGGGTCTGTTGTGATATTGTCTGTCTCATTTCTTATTCGAGTTATTTGCTTCCTTTCTTGTTTTTCTTTTGTTAGTTTGGCCAATGGTTTATCAATTTTGTTGATCTTTTTAAAGAACCAGCTTTTGGTCTTGTTAACTCTTTCAATTGCTTTCCTATTTCATTTAATTCTGCTCTAATTTTTATTATTTGCTTTCTTCTGGTGCCTGAGGACTTTTTATGCTGCTCGCTTTCTATTTGTTCAAGTTGTAGGGTTCATGTTTTGATTTTGGCCCTTTCTTCTTTTTGGAAGTGTGCATTTATTGGTATAAACTGACCTCTGAGCACTGCTTTTGCAGTGTCGCAAAGGTTCTGGTAGGATGTGTTTTCATTCTCATTTGATTCTGTGAATTTCTTTATTCCATCCATAATTTCTTCTATAACTCAGTAGTTTTTGACCTAGGTGTTGTTCAATTTCCATGTGTTTGATTTTTTTTTTCCTTGCTTTTTCTGTTATTGATTTCCACTTTTGTGGCTTTATAGTCAGAAAAATTGCTTTGTAATATCTCAGTTCTTTGGATTCTGTTAAGGCTTGCTTTATGGTCTAAGATATGGTCTATTCTGGAGAATGTTCAATGTGCATTGGAAAAGAAAGTATACTTGGCTGCTGTTGGGTGGAGTGTTCTGTATATGTCTATGAGGTCAAGTTGGTTGATTGTGGCATTTAGATCTTCTGTATCTTTGTTGAGCTTCTTTCTGGGTGTTCTGCCCTTCACCAAAAATGGTGTGTTGAAGTCTGCTACCATTATTGTGGAGCTGTCTATCTCTCTTTTCAATGCTGTTAGAGTTTGTTTTATATATTTTGGAGCCCTGTCATTGGGTGTGTAAATGTCTATTATGGTTATGTCCTCCTGTTGTATTGACCCTTTAATCATTACATAGTATCCTTCCGTATCCTTTGTGGTGGTTTTTACTTTACAGTCTATTTTGCCAGAGATTCTTATTGCCACTCTTGCTCTTTTTTTGAGTGTTGTTTGCTTGATATATTTTTTTTTCCATCCTTTGACTTTTAGTATTTGTGTCTTTAAGTCTAAGTTGTGTCTCTTATAGGCAGCATACAGATGGATCGTGTTTTTTATCCATTCTGTCACTCTGTGTCTTTATTGGTGCATTTAGTCCATTTACATTCAGCATAATTATTGATATGTATGCATTTAGTGCTGTCATTTTGGTGTCTTTTTTTTGGTGTGTTGTTGACAGTTTCTTTGTTCCACTTAATTTTCTGTGCTGAGTCATTTTTCTTTATGTATTTTCTTTTCATCTTTTTCATTGTTGATTTTGTATTTGCTGAGTATGTTTTTCTTGTTTTTTATTTTGATGTGTAGGATTGTTAGTTTCCTTTGTGGTTGCCTTAATATTTACCCCTATTTTTCTAAGTTTAAACCAAACTTTTATTTCTTTATATCACCTTGACTTTCTTTCCATATGAAAGTTCTATGACTACATTTTTTAGTCCCTCTTTTTTGTTTTAATGTTGTCATCTTTTACATACTGACATCTCTGTTTCCCTATTTTCAGTGTTTTAGCTTTCATTTATTTTTGTGACTTCCCTGTCTGGCTTTATATCTGGTTGGTCTGTCCTGTATTCTAGTCTTGGGTTGTTGTCTGTTGTTACTGATTTTCTAACCGGAGGACTCCCTGTAGTATTTCTTGTAATTTTGGTTTGGTTTTTGCAAATTCCCTAAATTTCTGTTTATCTGGAAATGCCCTAATTTCACCATCATATTTGAGAGACAGTTTTGCTGGATATATAATTCTTTGCTGGCAATTTTTTGTTCCTTCAAGGCTTTATCTATGTCATGCTATTGCCTTCTTGCCTGCATGGTTTCTTTGAGTAGTCTGAGCTTAGTCTTACTGACTCTCCTTTGTATATGACTTTTCATTTATCCTTAGCTGCTCTTAAAATTCTCTATCTTTGGTTTTGGCAAGTTTGATTATACTGTCTTGTTGACTTTCTTTTGGAATCTACCTTGTGTGGGGTTTGATGAGCTTCTTGGATAGATATCTTCTCATCTTTCATGATATCAGGGAAGTTTTTTGCCAACAAATCTTCAGCAATTATTTCTGTATTTTCTGTTATCCCCCCTGTTCTGGTACTCCAGTCACTCGTAGGTTATTCCTCTTGACAGAGTCCCACATAATTCTTAGGGTTTCTGTATTTTTTAAAATTCTTTTATCTGATTTTTCCTTAAATAAGTTGGTGTCAAGTGCTTTATCTTCAATCTCACTAATTCTGACTTGCATTGCCTCAGTTCTTCTCCTCTGACTTTCTATTGATTTGTCTAATTCTGAAATTTTACTGTTAATCTTCTGGATTTCTGTTTGCTGTCTCTCTGTGGATTCTTGCACCCTATTATATTTGTCACTGTGCTCGTCTATAGTCTTCTTAAGTTCCTCTTGCTTTTTCTGTATGTTCCTTGGCATGTTCTGCATTTTCTCTTTTCTCCTTCCTGATCTCTTCAAGAGCACTGTGTGTTAATGTTTAGTATTCTACCTCTAGTACTTCCAGGGACTTCTCTTCCTCTGGAAAATTTCCTGATTCTTTGTTTTGAGAGTTTGCTGAAGCCATTATTGTCTGCCTCTTTATGTGATTTGATATTAGACTGTTGCCTCCGTGCCATCAATAAGTTATTATATTTATTTACTTTATATTTGCTTACCGTGTCCTAGCTTCTTGTTTTGTTTTGATATACCCAAATAGGCTGCTCATGTGAGCTAGTTTGGTTATTGGCATCTTTGAAGCTCTAATGTCCTGTCACCAGGTGGTTGGATCTGTTACTAGGTATGTGAACCCAGTAGTCCATTTACTTTACTTGTATGGATTGAGCTCAAGTGTCCAGATGGTCGATCACCAAATGTGTGGTGCAGGCTCTCACCTACAGTCCTAGATGGCCGGGGGTGATTGGAATAGGCACAGGTGTCTGGCTGTACTAAGGGATCTCCCATTGAGGGAGGCAGAGGGCTGACTGCTGCCCCTGAGTGTCTGGGAGGAAAGCGTGTCCCTGTTCCATAGAGTGCATAGGTGGGTGGGTTTTGCAGCCAGACGATGGGCACCCAGTGCTGTTGGCTGTAAGGACTGGGAGGCATCACTTATTCTTGGACCCCTATCACAGGTGGCTTAGTGATGTGGGTGGAGCCACCACTTCTCAGGCCCCTGAAGTAGGTAGATGAGGACCCTGCTTAATGGGCAGAGTGGTATCAAATGTTGCAAACCTGCCATTCCATCATATAGCTGATACAGTGAAGTTAGGCGTCAGGGATATACTCTGTTGTACTGTGCTGATGAGGGCGTATACTTTTGACATGTGTTCACACACTTCTGTACTGGGGTAAAAGGCATTCAAAATCCGTGGACCCCTTACATCTGTACCTAGGCAAAGGAGCTATGCCTGCCTGAGTTCCCAGCTTAGGTGAGTTGGCAGGTTCTTTTTATCCTGTTTGTAATTTATTCCCTCTCTAAGACCAGGAGAATTGCTTAAGGCATGTGATGGGTCCTACTTCCAGCCTAGGGGACACAGCAATCATTGAAGCCAGCCAGGACCCAGAGCAGAGTGAGGAAGGAGCATTTAAATGGGAGAGTGGTTCTTCCCAAATGGGTGTTTTTGATCTGCGCAGTAGGGTTAAATGCGTGTACTTATCTTTTGCCGATTGAGTGCTGCTTTTTGCTGGAGGACTGAGCAGACTTTCCGCCACTTGGTCTCTCCTGACATGGAAAGCGTGTTCCAAGCGCTACTGCTTACTTCACCATGCATACCAGCTGATCCAGCCTGCAGGGTGCTGGGTCCCACTACGTCAGGTCTAGCAACTCCTCGCTGCTTCTGAACCGTCTCTCCCTCCCCCTGCCACTCAATCTTATTCCTCAACTTTGCCTTTGATGTTCAGGGCTCCTAGATTGTCATATGTAATTGATTCATTTGTTTTTTTGGGGCCTTTGTTGTGAGAGGGACCACCAGAAGCATCTGACTACTCCACCATCTTGGCCCTGCCTCCTGAATCTATCTTTTATAGACTATTTTCCATGCCACCTGAAATGATTCTTCCCACTTTTCAGAAATTTCAAAGTACTGCCCTATTCTAGAAGAGATCGAATACTAATGACTCACATTTATGTATCCTTGAACGGATCATGTTTAGGGCACTGCATCATGAATACAAAAAAAAAAAAAAAAAAACTTTTGCCTTGGAATCAATTCCAACTCATAGGAACATCATAGGACAGAGTAGAACTGCCCCACAGGGTTCACAAGGACTAGCTTGTGGATTCTAACTGCAACCTTTTGGATAGCAGCCAAGCTCTTAACTAAGCTCTTAACTGGTTCGCTACCAGGGCTCCACATCATGAATCTTGTTGTTGTTAGGTGCTGACTCATAGCGACCCTATGTACAACAGAATGAAACACTGCCCACTCCTACGCCATTCTCACAGTTGTTGTTTGCTTGAGCCAATTGTTGCAGCCACTGTGTCAACCCATCTCATTAAGGGTCTTCCTCTTTTTTCGCTGACCCTCTACTTTACCAAGCATGATGTGCTTCTCCAGGGACTGGTCCCTCCTGATAACATGTCCAAAGAATGTGAGATATAGTCTCACCATCCTTGCTTCTAAAGAGCATTCTGGCTATACTTTTTTCAAGACAGATTTGTTCATTCTTTTCACAGTCCACGGTATATTCAATATTCTTTGCCAACACCATAATTCAAAGGTGTCAATTTTTCTTTGATCTCCCTTATGCATCATGAATACTCAATGGTTAAATACTGCCAGTACAACTGTAAACATAAGAGCCCTCAGGGCAAGGAACAGTAACAAGGGAAATGGTGATCTCCATCTTGTAAGATACTAGTATAATGATTATAAGGGGATGGATGGTTTTATAGTTGACCCTTGAGATTCTCTTATTCCATATTTGTTAGAAATAAGTTATGTTATTGTTTAATACATGAGCTGTCTGGTAGGAAATCAGCTTTCCAATCTAAGTTAAATAGTATTTAAAAACTATTTTGAGATATGATTAGCATTTACTGGAGAGTCTAAATGTAACTTATTTGACTAAAAAGTGATATTATTTTAATGCCAAAAGTTTAAAAATGAAATATGCTTTTGTAGACCTAGATAAATTAATCCTAATGTAATTAACTTTATTGTTGGCCAAATATATGCACATATATGACAGCCATATTTTTATGCAAAGGTCTAAATGTAAAATTATTTGTGTATTTTTGCAGAAATATTGTTTTTAAATGTTTTCATTGGAAGGAACACAAAATATTTTTAGTGATAATTATGTTTTTGTTTTTAGTACATTCATAGAATGGCTAGTATATGAAAGACATTATCTGTTTCAAGATACGAAAGATTCAGCCTTCTAAGCCTAGCAAAAGAAAAATGCAGAAGAGCGCTAGCATATTATGGCACTTTTCTTATGGCATCTCATTTAATCCAATAGTTTACAACCTACTGGTAGGCAGTGATACATCTATCTGTAACTGTTACACGACAGGATTTGTGAAAAGTATTCTGAATCAACTGTGTGATAGTATCAACTGGGAAGACCCTTACAGTAAGAGAATTTATTTAAGACGTTAAGATCTTACAGGAGACTAGAGTTACAATAAACCTATATAAACATATGTTTAGGTAAATAATAATTAGGTAAATGTGTATATAAGTAGGTAATTTTATATTCACTAAAATAAAACAGTAAAAACAGCACACCAAATACAGAAAAAATAAATAAAGCTTTTCCTATATCCTATATTAGTATAATAAAATAGTAGATTATTCCTTTGTAGAAATAACTTCTCAAATATTCTTCCCTTGTGGTTTCAATGAAATGCTTATAAATTCATTTTACATTAAATGTTTCAATGAAAGATTATATAGAAAGCACATACATCTTTGTAGGTTTCTCTTTAACAAAACAAGTGACCATAGTCATCATACACTGTGAAAATAGGAGTCCAGGAGAACCATTCCATCCCGTGCAAAATCTTGGTATAAAATGCTAATGCCTAGGGCATAAAATTTAAGAAGGCAATCACTCTCAGTTTCTTGCAAATGCAGAGTCATAAAGAACCCTGCTCTCTACAACTTCACCATTATTTTTCTTAATCCTTAAACAACATTATCTTGCTTACCCTAAACATGCATCAAGCAATTGAGTAAATTTTGTAGAAAAACAAGATCCTTTTGGAATTCCCCACCTATCTCACATTCTTACATTAGGGATTTGAAGACCTTCCTCCTTACAGGATGGTCTGAATGTTTATATAGACATGTTGTTTGTTTTCCTTTAGTGTAGCTTTGTTGTTGTTGTTAGCTGCCCTGGAGTTGGCCCCTGACTCCGTGGTGACCCCATGCATAATGGAAGGAAAGACTGCCTGGTCCTGCCGCATCCCCATAATCTGTTGCATATTGGACCTTTATGATCCTTAGGGATCTTATTGGCTGAGTTTTGAGAGTAGATCTTCTAATCTGTATTCTGAAAGCTTCACTCAAACCTGTTCATCATAGCAACACCAAACCTCCACTGACGGGTGGTGTCTGCGCATGAGATGCATTAGCCAGAATTGAATCCTGGTCCCCCACGTGGAAGGCGAGGATTTTACCATTGAATCACCAATGCCTCCATTAGTCTTTTTTTTTTTTTTTAGTCTACCTTAATGGTTCTTAAATAACCATGTGCTTAAAAATTACTATATATGATCAGGTCCCACAAAATACTTAATTACCTTCTGCGCAAATAAGTGGATTCTCAAGGGTAATTTTCGTTATAAGCTACTTTTGGCTAATGTGCTGATTTTAGAGTCCACCTCTACCCCCAGGGCCTAGCAGCATAACTAGCTCAGAGTAGGCACTCACTAAATGCCTGTTGAATAAATGGCTTATATTGTAACTGCCAATTATTTTACTTTAAAACTTGGAGTCCCCATGATTCACATATACTTTATCAAGAATTCTTACAGTGATGAAAAAAGTATACAAATATATATCTACTTATTTTCACATGAGGGGAATTTACAGTTAGGGAAAGATTACTGTAATTTCAGTAGAAGTTCTAAAATTCCTAGATGAAAGTCTTACCTGAGGAAAGTTATGGGTTTTTTTTTTTTCTTTTTTTTTTCTTATTTGACTGGTTTTATCTTTGAAATTGTTTTCCCTTGAGTATTGGGTTTGAATTACAAAAACCTTAATTGAGGTTTCAGTGGTTTTCTTTGTATCAGTCAGTTTTACCTTTAAGACTATTTATGGACCAAGAGAAAAAGGCAGAGGTGAGCTGTCTTCAAGTGGTTACTTATTACCTTCTGTTTATTCCAGATACTAAAAATATCTTTAAAAAACAGAAAGCAAGAACAGGACTTCTAAAGCTTGAAAAACACAGACCACAACAGATGATGGGTCTGAGAAGTCTGACTGGGCATTAATAGACAATACAGGCACTCCTCAAGGAATTCTTTGGCAGCATTTGAAGCTGCTCTATGTTGGGGTGTTTTGCTGAAGATTTTTATCTCCTCATATATGTGTCCACTACCTGTCTGTCAGCTTGATGGAGGATGATGGTTTTCGTGTTGCTATGACACTGGAAGCTATGTCACTGGTATTTCAAATATCAGCAGGGTCATTCATGCTAGACAGGTTTCAGTGGAGCTTCCAGACTAAGACAGACTAGGAAGAAAGACCTGGTGATCTATTTCTAAAAATTAGCCAATGAAAACCTTCTGGATCTAAGATACAGCTATTGGTCTTTTCCCATCTGGAGCAAAGGAGAGTGAAGGAAACCAAAGACTCAAGGAAGACATTAGTCCAAAAGACTAATGTCCTGCACGAGCCACAGCTGCCTCTAGCCTGGGACCAGAAGAACTAGTTGGTGCCCGGCACCACTACTGACCCCTTTGACCAGGGACACAATAGAAGGTCCCGGTTAGAATGGGAGAAGAATGTAGAACAAAACTCAAATTCATAAAAAAGATCAGAATTACTGGAATGATGGAGACTGGAGGAATCCCTAAAACTGTTTCCCTAAGACACCCTTTTAACCTGGAGCTGAAGCCACTCCAGAAGTCACCTTTGAGACAAATAATATATTGGTCTGTAAAATAAACAATAACACCCATGAGGAATGTTCTCCTTAGAACAATGAACTAAGCAAGACTAAATGGACAACATTTGCCCAAAAGCAAAGATGAGAAGGCAAGGAGGGGCAAGGAAACTGAAGAGATAGAAATGGGGAAGGCAGGTACAAATAGGGAGAATGCTGACACATTGCAAAGATAGCAACCAATGTCACAGGACAATTTGTTTATAAATTGTTGAATGGGAAACTAATTTGCTGTGTGAACTTTCACCTAAAGCACAATAAAACGTTAAAAAAAAAACTTATGGATCACAACATAATATTGTTATGGAAGATGGGTTCTCTAGATTGGAAGGCACTATACAATAGTCGCAATGATGAATTCAAACATAGCAGTAATCATGAAGATGGCACTGTTTAGTTCTTATACGTAAGAACCACCTCCAAGGCAACTAACAACATTTATATGTATCCCAATACATAAAATAACGGCCAAAAATCATTCCTATTCTGCCTTAGCTAAGCTTAACATTTTTAACTCTTTTCTATGTGTGTATGTGTCTATATTCTACTAATACAAGTAACTTCCTGTATTATAATTTGCACACATAAAAACCCAAACTCATAAATAATTTTTTTTTAATTTTTTATTGTAATTTAGATGAACGTTTACAGAACAAATAGTTTCTCATTGAACAGTCAGTACATGTATTGTTTTATGACATTGGTTAACAACCCCACGACATGTCAACACTCTCTTCTCAACCTTGAGGAACTTTTTCTTGGTGAAAATATACATAGCCAAAGTTACACCATTTTGAAAGTTTCTACATGTACAATTCAGTGACATCGATTACATTCTTCCAGTTGTGCTGCTATTCTCACTATCCTTTTCCAAATTCTTCCATCACCATTACCTTCACCTCACTGTCCCCTACGCTTCCCATCAAACCTTTTGAGTTGCTGTTGTCAGTTTGATCTCACACAGATAACTTTTTTTTTTTTTTTTTTTTTTGTATCTTAAATGAAGGTTGCAGAACAAATAGTTTCCCATTAAACAGTTAGTACACATATTGCCCTATGGCAATGGTTAACAACCCCATGACATGTCAACACTGTCCCTTCTCAACCTTGGGTTCCCTATCACCAGCTTTCCTGTCCCCTCCTGACTTCTAGTCCTTGTCCTTGGACTGCTGTGTCTCATTACTCCTGTTTTGTTTTATGAGGCTGTCCAATCCCCAGCTGAACGGTGAACTTTGGGAGGGGCTTCACCACTGAGCTAAATGGGTGTCCAGGGGCCATACTCTCGGGGTTTCTCCAGTCTGTCAGGCCGGTAAATCTGGTCTTTTTTTTGTGAGTTAGAATTCTGTTCTACATCCTTTTCCAACTCTGTCCAGGACCCTGTATTGTGATCCCAGTCAGAGCAGTCAATGGTGGTAGCCAGGCATCGTCTAGCTGTACTGGACTCAGTCTGGTGGAGGCGGTGGTAGCTGTGATCCATTAGTCCTTTGGACTAATCTTTTCCTTGTATCTTGTTCTCTTCATTCTCCCTTGCTGCCAAAAGGGTGAGACCAGTGGAATATCTTAGATGGCTGCTCACAGGCTTTTAAGACTCCAGACGCTGCTCACCAAGGTGGAATGTAGAGCATTGTCTTTATAAACTGTGTAATGCCAATTGAGCTAGATGTTCCCCGAGACCATGGTCCCCACAGCCCTCCGCCCAGCAATTCAGTCCCTCAGGGAGTTTGGATGTGTCTGTGGAGCTTCCACGACCTTTCCTTGTACAAGTTGTGCTGGCTTCCACCAACGCTACCACTTATCTATTTAGTTCCCCCCCACCCCTCCCATCCCTCGTAAACAACAAAGGTTGTTTCTTTTTGTGTGTAAACTTTTACATGAGTTATACAGTAGAGGTCTCACACAATATTTGTCCTTTTGTGATTGACTTATTTCACTCAGGATAATGTCCTCCATGTCATGAGATGCTTCACAGATTCATCACTGTTCTTTATCTTTGTATAATACTCCATTGTGTGTATGTACCACAGTTTGTTTATCCATTCATCTGTTGATGGGCATCTAGATTACTTCCATTTTTTGCTATTGTGAACAGTGCTTCAGTGAATATGGGCGTGCATATGTCTATTCGTGTGACAGCTCTTATTTCTCTAGGATATATTCCTACGAGTGGGATTGCATTTTGTAGTGCTTTTTTTGCGGTGCTGACGTTTTCTTTGCTCCTCTTACTTTCCTGTGCTGAGTTCCTTTTGTTTGTGATTTCTTTTTTTTCATTTCATTTGTTTTTGTAGGTTTTGTTTTTACTCAGACATTATGTTTTTCTTCTTTGTTTTGATGAGTAGGTTTGTTAACTTTCTTTGTGGTTTCCTTGAAATTTACCCTTATCTTCCTAGATTTGAACCAGTCTGTTATTCCTTGGTATCACTTGACTTCCTCTCCATTAGAAGGTTCTATACCTACACCATTTATTTCCTCTTTTATTGTTCTAATGCTGTTGTCATTTACAGATTAACCTCTCTGGTTCCCTTTTGTAATTCTTTTGGTTTTGCATAGTCCTTAAGAGTTCATTTCCTACATTGGTATCTGGCTAGTACAACCCTATGTCCTGTATTCAGCCTGTGGTCTGATATTGTTTGTTGTCAGAGCGAAGGACTTCCTTTAATAAGTCTCGTAAGTTTGGTTTGGTTTTTACAAAGTCCCTTAATTTCTGTTTATCTGGAGATGACCTGATTTCACCATCATATATGAATGAGAGTTTTGCAGGATATATTATTCTTGGCTGGCAGTTTTTTTCTTTCAAGGTTTTATATGTGTAATCCCTTTGCCTTCTTGCCTGCATGGTCTGTGCCCAAGAATCCGAGCTTAGTCTTATTGTTTCTGGTCTGTATGTGACTTTTTGTTTTTCTCGAGCTGCTCTCAGGATTCTTTGTCTTTAGTTTTTAGTGAGTGAGATTATGACATGCCTTGGTGATTTTCTTTTGGGGTCTATCCTATATGGGGTTCATTGAGCTTTTTGGATGGTCAGCTTTTCATCTTTCATGATATTGGGGAAGTTTTCTGTCAGCAATTCTTCAATGATCCTCTCTGTGTTTTCTATTTTCTCCCCTCGTTCTGGAACTCTGATCTCTCACAGATTTTTGCCTTTGATTGTATCCCACATAATTCTCAGGGTTTCTTCCTTTTTCTTCATTCTTTTTTCTAATTTTTCCTCAGAGTTGTATCCAAGTGTTCGTCTTCAGTTTCACTGATCCTATCTTCCATCATATCAAACCTGCTCCTCAGCCCTTCTATGACACTGTCCATTTCTGAAATCTTGTTGTTTATCTTTTGGATTTCTAATTGTTGTTTTTGTATGATTTCTAGTTGTGAATTTATTTTAGCACTTTGTTCCTGTATTATTTTCTTGAATTCGTCCATTTTTTTGTCTGCCTTTTCCATGAATTTTTGTCTGCTTTTTGCTTCAACTCTTGGATAATTCTGAATATTAGAAATTTGAATTCCCTGTCAGTTAGGTCTAGTGCCTTTTCTTCTACTGGAAGGTCATCTGGTGTTTTATTTTGGATGTCTACTGGGACCATCCTGTCCTGTTTTTGTAAATGCCAAACTCATAAATAAGTTTAAAAAAAAAATTCTGCTCTAGGAGTAAACTCACTGTTAGGAGATGTGAGTAGAAACAGATAATTTGAGCATTTTTACCCCAAATCTTCATATTTTTGCTAGCACATCTTTTGTTTAAAGACATACTTGAAATTGGTATAGCCTTTTATTTTGTTATTTATCAAACTGTAGACACTTCAATATTTCATTTAATCTATACTACTTGCAAAGAGACATAATAGTGGCTCAGCAGTTAAGCGCTCAGCTGCTAACCTAAAGGTTGGCAGTTTGAACCCACTAGCTGCTCCACAGGAAAAAAGACCTGGTGATCTCCTCCCATAAAGCTGTACAGCCTAGGAAACCCTATGGTGCAGTTCTGCTCTGTCCTGTAGGTTCACCGTGAGTCAGAATCGGCTCAACAACACAACAACAAGTTAGTTACTGCTTTCTGGCAGCTGATATAAACAAACTAAGTGGGTGTACAAACTTGACAAGATCAGATCGATATGCGGATTTTTTATTGGCTGAATTTGTAGTCTACTTGATCCAAACTTTAGTAGTTGATGTATATTCATTAGAACATAGGATGTGGACAAGGAACTTGTAGTGAAGATTCCATAGCACACAGTAGTCTTTTTGTGCTCTAATTGGCTATCAGTAGCCAGCTCATTGAATACTATAGATAAAATGGTCTGAAACACAATGTCTCTCTCCAGCAAAAATTCAAGCAAACTTTACATAGTTTAGGCAAACCATATCTGAGTGAATGGAATTGGAACTCATAATTATTTATTATTTTATATTCTTGAGTTGGGCCATGGAAAGTTTATTATGGTGTGGCAGGAGACCTACGGCCTTGTCCACACATGGTAATAGACGCTTTGTCTTAAGAAGAATCACCTCTGTGATTAACATGGCTTCATTACTGGTAGATGGGTTGTGAAGAAGTAGAAGTTTGCTGTGAAATATCTATCCTGAGCAATTGGTAGATTGACAGGGCCGGATTACTCAATAAGCAAGGTACGCACATGCTTATATATCTGTTCTTACTAATCTGTAGTGAACAACCAAAGATGTTTTGAAACCCATGTGAAATTGTTTACTACAGGTCAATAAGTACACACAAGTAAGCCTTTGCCGACCTTACTTACTGTAAGCTAGTGCATACCTTGCTCGCTGGTTAAGCTGCCCCTGCATTGGTAACATGGTTTATTGAGATAGAGAATGTTGGAAGAATTGAAGCAATGGAGCTTTGCCAAATCCATATGCCACTTTTGCCAGTTACTTGCTGTAAGAATGGAGGGAGGCAACTTTTCCTCAATTATCCATCTCCTAAAGTAGGTATCAAGGTTACATGATATAACCTACATAAAAACCTACTGCTCTGCTTGATCCTGAGTAAGTACTCAATAACTAGATAGTGGTTTTTATTCTTAAAGTGTAGTCTGATTGAATATGTTGACTTATATCTGAAAGATAACCACAGATATTTTTGAGACAGTTGAAAATGTGTATCTGGGTATCATAGCTAGAAAGATTCAGGACTAATTTATGTAGAAGTGATAATGGGAGTAGATGTGATTGCCAGTTGAAAATATGCAGATTGTAAAGAGAAGAGTGGTGTTCACAGAACCTTCCAGCCTGTATGTGTGTTTATATATATTTGTATATGTATGTATGTGTGTGTGTATGTGTGTATCCGTATGAGAGGGAAATATATATATATATAGAGAGAGAGAGAGAGAGAATGTGTGTTTACCTGTGTATGTGGGGCAGGCACTGATAGATGGGCCAGTGCAGTTGTCATAAGAGAAATAATTAAAAGAGTGTAATATCATAAAATATCTACTGAGTTATTTACTGTATGCCTAGCATCCAATTCTTGATTGAATATTTATTTTTTAAAACAATGCTTTTTAAAAACTTTATGCAGATTTACGAGATGCTTATGTATATTTTGCAAATTGTGACACTTAAGATGTGATTATAAAATAATAAAACCCACATAAACACAATTATTTAAATGAAGATAAATAATAATATATTCTGACAATTAAAAGCAACACATAAACTAGGAAAATTAAAACAAATGTTGCTCTTCTCTTTCATTCCTCATGGGTGTTCAGTTTTATAGTTGTTATCATTGAGACTGTCATATCAAGCCCAAACAATGTAGTAGTACATTCTATATGAATATATTTTCTATATGTGATGCTCTTAGGCACAGATTAAAGATTTATGACTAGTTTTCCTTGCATAATTAGTTCTCTTAAGATTGCTTAGCACATCCTGTGACAGATAACTGTACAATTCATACTAACAACAACCTGTGGGGTTGAGCTTGATAAAGCTAGAATTTTATATTTTACGAAGACACAGATTGGTTGCTTTTCAAAACTATGGAATCTCTCAGTGTTTCTGTGTATATGGTTATGTTTCTTATTTTCCTCCTCACGCGTATCTGGTAATACCAAGATCAAGAAGATTTGATTTGCTAGTTGCATTCAAAGAACAGCAAAAGTGATTTTGTTTTTATTACCTATTTCTGTAATCTCCTTGTAGACCTTGAAATTGAAGTTGACATATTTGTAAATATGATTTTCTTTCTTGCTCTTTTGAAAGTTTATTTGTTTGGCAGATAAATTGTCCTGAGAATTCAACGGAAACTTTGGCTGTATTAACACGATGAGAAATTAGTCTTCAGATATCTAGGTTACAAATTCTTTGTATACTAATATGAAGGTAATTGGCTCTAACATCTTAATTTTAAAATTGTGAATCTCTTAGTGCATAACTTAGTTCTAGAAATAAGTTAGACAAGATAGCTAAACTGTATACCACAAATATAAATCAAATGCTTTTCTTGTCTGTTGTAGTCTTAATTTTGAAACAACTAGCCAGGCAAAATCTATTTTGAAGCAAACACTTAAGAAGTTTGCTTGAATGGACAGATGACCCCCCTAACCCTCTTGTAGATAAACAATAGGTGAAGTTAGACTATTATGAAAGCCTTGCTTTGAAAGCCTTCCCAGTAGTAGTGATGTATTTGTACTGATTCATTCACATATTGTGGACCTGTTTAATCAATGGCATGTTGCCAAGGAACAATTTAAATCTCTCTGGCTCACAAAGATATTTAACCTGTGACTTTGCCCCTGTATACATGATGTTTTAATTTAGAGAATAATCTAAAAAAGAAATATGGTATTCTCCTTTAAGAACAGGCCAAAAGCAGACAGAGTAAAAATCACAAGTAATGGATCTCCTTCTCCCTCATATTATATTTACTAGAAAGAATGTTCTCTGTTCTGTCACTTTAAAGGTTAATACTAGCAAGAATAGGAAAAATATATGTAGCTTTTCATTGAAAGTTGTTGGAAATGGTATCAGTACTACTGGACTTACAAGATCATAGATTAAGCACAGGACAAAACATGTTGTGAAAATGTTAACATAATTCAGTGGTTTTCTGTTTTTTAAGAAATTTTGAATTAAAAAAGAGAAATGGATAATTTTTATGGTTTTATGATTCATTCATTCAGCTTTTCTTCTTTCTTTTTTTATTGTGTTTTAGGTGAAAGTTTACAGCACAAATTAGTTTCTCATTCAAAAATTTATACACAAGCTGTTTTGTGACATTGGCTGCAATCCCTGCAATGTGTCAGCACTTTCCCCCTTTCCCTTTACACCCTAGGTTCCCCATGTCCATTTGTCCAGGTTTCCTGTCCCTTCCTGTCTTCTCGTCTTTGTTTTTGGGCAGGTGTTGCTCATTAGGTCTCAAATACTTGATTGAACAAAGAAGCATGTTCCTCATGTGTGTTATTGTTTGTTTTATAGACCTGTCTAATCTTTCGCTGAAAGGTGGCCTTCGAGAGTGGCTTCCATTCAGAGTTAGCAGGTCGCCTGGGCATCATAGTTTCACGGGTCCCTCCAGTCTCTGTCAGACCAGAAAGTCTGGTATTCTTTTTTGTGAATTTGAATTTTGTTTTACATTTTTCTCCTGCTCTGTCCACAACCCTCTATTGTGATCCCTGTCAGAGCGGCCTGTGGTGGTAGCTGAGCATTGACAGACAAGATACATTGATAGACTGTAGGTTACACATATTCTCAGTGGCCCTTAATATATTTATTTTTATCTTGTATGGACTTCTTCAGCTGCAGTAAACACAGAAACAGGCCAATTTATTGGTTCTTAATATGTTTCTTGTTTAAACTCCATATTATTTTTTTCCTTTTCTAATGAATGGTCATTGGCACAGAGTATATGCTTAATAAATAGTTATTAAATCAATCTAATCAGCAATATATAATTTCTGCTTTCCATCTTCTTGTTAAATTGTGTAAATTTGAACTCTCTATGGTGCAATTCTTATCAAAAGCTCAGTTGCACCAAAAAAAAAAAAAAAAAGAATGTTCATATCTGATTACCCAAAGTCCAAGTATATCTAAAAGTTTCTACATTTTGTCCCTGGATGATGCAGAATTTCATCATGGTCCATTGTTGAGCAGTGATACAATTGCTTTTATTTAACTGTGTTTTAGAATTATATCATTAGTCTGTATTAAAAAATTTAAAAAGAAATATTCGTAAAAGAACATACTGTTGCAAGGATAGCATTCACTAAATCAAACCATGTAGTCCATTAATGAGGACCCATGGGAAAATATTCACTCAAGTTTATGTATCAGGAGAAGCTTTTTTATTCCTATGCAACTGATTTGTTTTTATGTGATGGACATTATAAAACTGTAGACTGCTTCTCTTGTAGCTCTGGACAGTAGAATCCTCTAGCAATTGTACCAAACATTAGGTTTACATTTGCTACACTGTGATCCGGCTTCTTCAGTTCTTTTCATTTTCAAATTTTTATGTTTTTTTTCCCACATTCCTTATTTATTCTTATCGTTGCATTTTATGTCTATCTATAATCCCAATTGTTCTTCATTTTTTTTTAATAGGGGGAGAGTATAAAAACAGAAATGAAAATTTCAACTTTTTCAAAACACTTCGACACCTATTTTAGCTATCATTTAATTTTACTTCTCATTATGTCTACTTTGGAGTTTGGTATCTATGAGAATACTTATATATATGTGTGTGTGTGTGTGTGTGTGTAGGTATATGTATACCAACTGCCGTCAAGTTGATTCTAACTCATATGACTACACACACACACACATACATACACACCCACAAGCAGCTACCCACTGTGTACACATGATAAGACAACTTCCCCTCTTTTCTAACGCTTTGTTGCTTCTTTTTTTACTTCTCCTACTGTATCTCTGATGCAAACAGGATCACGTTCTCATTCTCCCACATTATTTTCCCTCATAATGTTTATCTAAGCAGCCCTGGTGGTACAATGGTTAAGCGCTCAGCTGCTAACCTAAATGTTGGCTGTTTGAACCCACTTAGCGGCTCCACAGGAGAATGACCTGCAGATCTGCTCTGGTAAAGATTACAGCCTAGAATACCCTATGGGCAGTTCTACTTTGTCACATGGGGTCACTGTGAGTCAAAATCAACCTGATGGCACCTAACAATAACAAAAACTATGTTGATCTGTAATAGAAATAAATGATCAGTGAGCCCTTAATTATAATGTCATAAAGCTATTATCCTTATTTACAAGTAATATCAGAACATTTCTAGATTTTCTAGAATAGCTATACTAAGCAAATGTATCTTTGATTGATTAGAAGACAGCAGGTACTGTGGTTTATTTTTCAAATAATAGATTATATCACATAATACTATGCTCTCTCAATAATGACTTTAAATTCATTTGCATGTTAGCAATGGGTGTTCCTTGTAAGGGATGTAATTACATTATAATTAAGTTCTTATTGATTAATTTCAGTTGACCTTGTTCATCATATGTGCAAATGTTGAATCAAAGCGGATAGGTAATTCTCTTCTAATCCATTATATGAAAAAGAGGTTTTTTACTACCCTTGAATATAATATAGTATAGAACACTTGGGGCTAGGACTCAAGAGACATAGGGTCTAGGCCCTGCACTTATGCTGACTCAATATAAAATCTCAATATCATAGAATTTTGCCATTTTAGTTTTCCATTTGTGTCATGTTGAAAACCACCCTGAACAATACCTTGTAATGACAACTTTAAGGACGAATAAGATGTTAGAGTCTCATTACTTTCTATCCAGACCTTATTGATAATAAAATGTTTTGTTTTCTTAAGAACTCAAAAGCATTTTAATTTTAGTACCTGGTGAAATTACATGGCCACTGTATTGCAGCCTTGATATTTTTAAGTAGCTAAGTGTACTGTAAAGTAGAAATATATAATCTTAAATTGTGAGAAGCTGTTTGATCTATAATAGAAATTATCAGTGAGCCCTTAATTATCATGTCATAAAGCTATAACTCTTATTTACTTTACAAGTAACATCAATAATGATTCTAGTTCAATCTCTAAATTGACAAGTAAATTTCATATATTAATTCAACCAATATTTGCTCAGTGCCTGCTTTGTGTCAAGCATTATTCTAGCCCTTGGCAATACAAGAAAATAAGAAAATAAGATACAGCCTCTTCCCTAAAGGACATTACTGTCTCATTGGGAGACAGACAATGTCTTTGAATTATAGCACACTGACATGTCTTAGAAAGGCAGAGCTGACAATCAGGAGGAACACATCAGTAGCATTAAATTGTTCTTTATCATTGGTTAATAGCGCAATGTCCCAAGCCCCTGGCCAGGCTGCCTCAACCCTTCCCCAAGGAACACCTTGGCCTCTCCAAGACCCACGAATTTAATGTCTGGCTCAGTGTATGACTTCCATGACTGTGCTCTAGTTATTGAGTCTACAGTACCAGTTATTAAATGTGTTAGTTTTCTTGCTTTGTTTTGTTTAACATATTTTGAATACAACCCCAGGGTACAGATATGAACCGCCAGTTACCAGTTGTGATTGAATCAACTCCAACTCATGGCAACCCCACGTGTGACAGAGTAGAACTGTGCTCCATAGAGCTTTCAGTGGCTGACTTTTTCAGAAGTAGATCTCCTGGCCTTTCTTCTGAGGCACCTCTAGTAGATCAAACCTCTAACCTTTAGGTTAATAGCCAAGCATGTTAACAATTTGCACAACCCAGAGACTCTGACAGATATGAACAGTGATAACCAAATCAAACTGGAACCTTAAATAGTTGCTTTTGGAGGAGGATATGCTTACTTAATCTGACTCCTAAAAAGTGAGTGGGCATTAATTAGAGGAAAAGAAAAAATGTCCTTTTACAGCATCCCCAGTAATTATTTGATCATACCACCCTTATTTAAACAAGTTTAGGGTCAAGAATTAAGTGCTTCACAAGGTATTTCATGGGACAGTTTCAGATCTTAAAAACTTTTTCCTCCATGGGGGTAGAATTAGTTAAACTATACCTTCCACAGTTTCATTCTTGTTTTAAGCTTAAAATATATAATTGCCAAATTTGGATCCTATTTTGTAATAAGTGGGTTTGAATTTTTTTTAATAACCACTGAAAAATTGATAATGGAAAATAATGAACAAAAAGTTGTTTCGTAGAATAGCATGTTGATATTACAGACAACTTTGGTACTTCCGAATTTCAGATCTCTTCCTGGTCTATATATTCAACCTTAAGTACTTTTATCATACCACATACTTTCATATATCTTCAGTGAGTGCTTTACTTATTCCTTGTACTGAGATAAACCTAGAAGCAATAATTTTTAATGAATATTTATCTTTTAAAAATTATAATTTGAAGATACCTAGAAAATTATAGTTCTCACACACTCTCTTCCCCTCCGACCCCCAGCACCTGAAACCAGAAGTGGTTGTATGATTAGCCTAAATCTATAAAAATTTGACAGAATACCCATGAGAGAAAATAGTCTCTTCTTCTCTGGTCTTTTTTGTTTTGTCTGATAGGAACTATATGAGCAATAATAGCAGTTCTCAAATTATGAGCACAGTGAACCCTGCATTTTACTACTAAAATCAAAAGGACAGTGTTTACTAATCATTGAAAAAAAAAAAGATAAATGCATGTTAATGGAAATAATTTGCTTAAGTTTAAGTTTTTATTTAATTTTTCTCTTAAATCTTTGAGGCTAATAATTATTTATCTGATTGCAATTCCAATGAAGAATGATGCAGACAACTATTAATAAAAAACTCAGAAACAGCAAACTTTAGTTTGAAATTGTGTTTTATTCACAGATTTGTCATACTTGTGGTATTACAGCTGCTTACCTACCATACTGTTAAAATTTCTTCTAGGAAAATAGTTCCTGGTTGATTAGATAGGAGTGTTGGTGTCCCACAAGAACACTATGATTTCTAGGTTTCTACCGCCTTAAAAATAGGTGTTTATTGAACAATTATTGAATTAAAATAAATTCAGACAGTCCTTTCCCAAATAGTATTTTATCCCATTCATGTCATTATTTTCTTAGGATGTTCTTAAAATTCCTTGGCTACCAAAAAAGATTTAAGCAATAATTATCATCCTCATTGAGAATAAAAGTAGATATGTTTAAAGCAAGGGTTTTTTCAAATTTAAATAACTCCACACATTAGTTAGAACGTCTTGCCTAAAACACGTTACCAGGAGTGTAGAGTACACTTCTCAGTATTTTTAAGTAGAAGAATACCTTTCTGGTATGATTTAAACACCCAGCTGTAGTGAGATAAACCAATGATTTCTCAAGATCTCTATCCTATTATTTTTAAGACTTCATTACCTTTGGGAAAAGAATTGGGTAAACAACAGGAAAAGAACGGTCTAATGATTCTTTTTAAAATAAAAAGCATTGGATTGATAGCTAGAAAAAAATTATTATTTTAAATGTAAAGAAGCTACATAGATTTTTCCCCACTATTTAGAAATTCTCCACAGTTCTGCTTTCCTATTTGTAATTCTGGCCCAAACAAGAAAGGGAGATGCCAAAAAAAAAAAGATAGAAAACTTTTTTTTTTTTAATTTAATAACTTCATGAAGAAAATATATTAATATTGTATTCTTGTTCAATTTTGGAGGCTCAAGTAGATTTAGATGTACTTATTAAAGTTAAGGAGTAATATATTTTCTTTACATGAAAGGTATTCCTAATGCTTGCTAGTAGTGTTTTATGCACATGTGTATATTTTATTTCCAACTATATTGTGTTCAATATTTTATGAGCACATTTTTTAAATGTGTAGCATTGATTAACAATTTTATCCATATGAGTGATTTATTCATGGGTTTCTAAATGTGAATTTCGTATTGCTGAAAGCAAAACAGAACACCCTTCAACTATGTATTTTGTCCATACAATCCATTCTTTGAAAGGCAAGTTATTAGATAAAAAGTAAGCTTTCAAAATCAACTTCAGAATTTACTAAATATTTGTAGTGATTTAGACTTTTCATTAAAATGTTTTTACTTAATTTTGCAGCATTCATCCACTTGTAGTTTTTTTCCACAAATAATTCAATGTTTGGTTTAAACACAAATGACACCAATTCAGCATTTACACTAATCCTGTAACAACAAACTGATGGAAACGGAAAAATCAGGTATTTAAGGAAGTAGATTTTAATTTACAACTTCTAAGGACTAATTTTAAACAGTGAACATGAATTCTGTCCAAGTGTCCAAATTCTCAGTAAAAGCTCTCAGGTTGGGAAACAATCATCTCTTATAAAATTTACTTTCTGTAACTTATTTTATAAATTATTTTGCCATGAGTTGAAATCGACTTGACAACACCTAACAACGTAAATCATATTTTTTGAAATTTATCACAAACATTTGTCAGTTATTGTGATCTTCTCCAAAGAAGTGTAAAGGGATAAATAAATAGATGAGTTTTTTTTTTTTATGTTGTAGAGAAAGCTTACTGCAAGACTTTTTCAAAAGTGAATAATCATTAGACTCTCACAGAAGTGTGTGTACTCACATAGCATCATTTTGCTACATATTGCCATTTTATTTAATCACATAAATTAGAGAACCATTCATAGGTCTCGACGGAACACTAGAGGTTATGTTGTCAAGTCCCTCATATTGCAAGCAGAGGCCTAAGAGATGATGTGATTTACTCAAAGACACCCAATGATTGGTGTCAGAGCCAGGTCAGGAACCAGGTGTTACCACCTTCAAGCCTTTCGTCTTCCCATTACTCCTTGTTTTCTTCTTGGTATCATAATATTGCCTTATATACATTCAGTATATTAGGTTATTTTAAACATTCATTTAGAAATTACATATGCTAATTTTTCAGCAATTAAATTCCAGTTGGGTCTGGTTGTTAAGAAGACTACAATAACTGGTTCATAGATGTTTCATTTTTCTTATAATAGTGCTTTAGGTTTTAAACTCCATGGAGGTAGTGGGAAAGTGCTTTATTTATTGCTGAATTCCCAGACATTTGCCCCATATCTGATAAATGGTAGATTCTCAGTGTTTGTTGAATGTTGGAGGGATGACATTCAGTGGCCTACTTAGAGCCTGTTAGTTCTGCGATAACCCTTGGTGGCACAAATATTTAAGCACTTGGCCACTAACCAAGAGTTTGGCCATTG
Source organism: Dugong dugon (assembly GCA_030035585.1). Lineage (NCBI taxonomy): Eukaryota > Metazoa > Chordata > Mammalia > Sirenia > Dugongidae > Dugong > Dugong dugon. Next base: position 171,898,441 of record CM057465.1, read on the forward strand.
AATCCGCCCAGTGGCATCATGGGAGAAAGGCCTGGCAGTCTACTTCTGAGACATCACAGCCATTAAAATCTCTACAGAGTACAGCTTTGGTCTGACACACAGAGGATTGCCATGAGTCAGAATCAACTCAACAGCAACTGATTTGAATTTTTTGTGGTTAGTTACATCTCAGATAAACGTTAACAAAATATCTGATCTATTTTTCATAAAATTTGGGTAAATTTACTGTGAAGTTAAGATAAAAATAAAATTTCTAAGTAAAGATTGTACTAAATGGTTTTCATTTACTGGTTATTTAGTGTGTGGATTAACACTCCTTTCTGCTTCCTTTTTAGTGGCATTGTCATTATTATTGTTATTATTATTATTTTCTGTTTGCTAGAATAAGGACCAAAGTAAAGACTTCTTCTAGACTAGGGGATAGTTCTCAAATTAAGTTCACATCTAGCTAAATAACGTGAAATTTATTTAAACTCAATTAGTTAGCATTTAGTCAAATTTTCTATATTCATAAACAGTAATAAGCTAACAATACTTTTAAAACTTTGCTGAATTCTGTGATCAAAGATATCATTTATTTGATTTCTCTCCACCCAAAATCAGTATATCTGTCATGATTACACAATGACTAAGGTTTTGTTCTTCTCATCAAATTACTACTTATTTACAGAAACTAGGCTTACTTCCTCTACCGTTCACTTATTTGAGATTAAAGTAACATTTATAATTTGTTTTCTATGATCCAGGCATTGTTCTAGGCACTGGAGATACATTTATTGGCAAGATACACAGTCTCTACCCTCATAGGATTTTTATTCTAGTGGATAGAGACAGATAATAAGCAAATAAATAAGGAAAGATGATTTCAGATAATATGTGCTATGAAGAAAATAAAAGTGTGATGTAGCAGTGACAGTGATGGGCTAATTTATATACAATGGTCAGAAAATGTCTGTCTAAGGAACTGGCATTTGAACTGACAGGGATGGCAGTTTGCTTTCTTCAAGGGAAAGGTTGTCAAGGTGCCTTATAGGAGAGCATTCATTAACTCGGCTATCAGAGAGCTTGCAGGCTTGAAAATCTGATTTTATCAGCACAGGAAGAGTAGATCCATCTCTCTGTAGTGGATTCACTTCATCCAAGCTCAGGAGACTAATTTAATTTAACCAAAATGCAAAACTGTAGTTTTAAAATAAGGAATAACTATTACAACGTTCAGAATATTGAAAATCCTTATGACAAGACAAAGATTTTCTCTGCCTGTGAGAAGATTCACATGGAAAGCCAAGTAATTGTCATTGATATTGGTAAGCATGTTAGTGGATATCTGCATCTAATGTGTTTATAACAATAGCAGTAATCTTGCCAGTGGGGCTGGCATATGTAGACTATAACTCTAGGCATCCATTTCCACATTTGGGATGGTCTTGCCAGTGAGTCTAGACTCTTGGTCATTTTGGGTAAGTCTATTTTTCTTCTCCTTTTCTCTACTTTTCCAAACTTAACAGACCTCCCTCCCCCATTTTTGGATACCTAGAACTTCTTCTCTGACTAACATTCTGTTTTAGATATGTTAATAACTTCAAGGGAGCCCTGGTGGCACAGTGGTTAAGTGTTTGGCTGCTAACCAAAAGGGTGGCAGTTCGAATTCACCAGCCCCTCCTTGGAAACCCTATGGCACAGTTCTACTCTGTCCTGTAGGTTCGCTATGAGTTGGAATTGACTCAATGGCAATGGGTAATAACTTCAAGCAGGTTACATTAAATTCATAAGGGCCTAAGGAGTCATTCAGCTTTTGCATATCTGATTTTTTTTATTATGTTTTGATTCTGAAGTTTATGATTTCTCTATTAGAAATTCTTATTGTTTTGCTACTAACGTCTTGAAGAAAACATGAAACTCAAGCATGCTCATAGTACTCATGTTTGAAGATGACACAGATAAAAACATATAGCAGAGTGTGATTTTTAAACTACTGATGAAAAAATATCTCTATAATATAAATATTTTTAGCTCTATAATTGTCCGTTCTAAGCCTTTTCCTGGGATTGGAAACTGAAGACATACCATGCTAGATCATGACATGCTAATGGAAATTACAATGAAGTTGACATTTCATATTTATTATATGCCTCAACTGTGCTGGGTGTCATGCTAATGGAAATGTCTAGTCCATAAAAAATCATATAAATTCAGTCTTACATCAATTTCCAATCTTTCTAACTGAAGTTACCTTTAGTTTCTTTTATCCTTAGAAAGTTGTTATTTTCTGTCAATTTAATAATAACCATAACTCAGTGTTTCAATTGAACTTACCCTAAATAAAAGTGGTTTCTGAATTTTGCCTTTAATTTAGTTCTAGTTTTCAAAATTCTCTTTTATCATGTGTTGATTTAGGAATAAAGATAGAATATACTATTCCAAAGAAAGACTGATTGTGTTCTAAAGAACAAGCAAAAGAAACAAACAGAGTGAGAGAGGAGGAGAGAAGTAGAGATAGAGCGGGAAGAGAGGAGAAGGTAAAGAAGGGGGACAAACATTCAAATATGTTTTATTTTCTGTTCAATTTTCTTCGGCTGAAAATATGTTTTTGTCTTCAGTTTCAATAGTTTACCTGAAACCACTTCCCTTCTTTTCATCATTTTAAAGTAATTTTTAAATTATTTTAAATGCAGGAAGATAGTTTAAGTACAATATTTGTACACAAATAACACGCATCTTCTATGTTTATTTGCCAGCCTTGGCTCCCCCCACCCCCCCCCCACAAGGTATTTTCGTGAGCACACTATGCTATTTATTTATTTATTTATTTATTTTTACAGCAACATGTAAAAAAAATTGCCATAGCAGTGCTTATGAAAATACCTCGCAGGGGGAGGACGCGGTTGGCAAACATAGAAGGTGTGCTTTATTTGGGTAAGAAATACAGTGGTAAAATTAAGCTGTGTTTTCTTTTCCACAATCAGACTGTGGATGCATGTTCTTCCATGATTTTTTTTTTTTTTCCAGTTATCTTTTAGTAACAGTTATCTGCTATCAGTATCGTAACATGTGGATTAGAAAAGAGGCAGCTCTTAGCTTCCTCGTTGGTTGGCCAGAGCAAAGATGAGCATAGTAACAGCAAAGAGGTTTCCAGAAAAAGCATGAAATAAAGAAAGTACAGAAAAATTGAGCTGCTTGTGCTTCTTTAGGCATGAAATCTTTCCTTTGGGGCCTCACTTTCTTTCTAAAATATGGGAATGTTTGTTATCTCAGTCTTCACAGAACATTTAATACTCAGGAATGAGGCAAAGGAATCACAGGGGATTGTGATTGCCAAAATTAGGAAACACAATAAAAACAGTAGGAATCTTCCCAAAATCCACCACTCCTGTTTCCGTGAGTAGTAGTGCCGCCATTCTTCCCCGACTAATCACTCCCTTTTAGAAGTTTGCACCACATCTGTAGGCCTCATCTCTTCAGGTCTACATTACAGCCTTTAACTTACTTCCCTGACCTGACTCCTCTATTTTTTACCAAGCCATCCTAACTTACAAGGCCAGACTCAGATTTTAAAATACCACTTTTATAATCTCTCAGTCCTATTTAAAACACTTCTTCTATGGCTGTATATTGTCCACTTAATCAAATGCAAACTCTTACCTCCTTCCCACCCATTACCCACTGCCGTCTAGTAGATTCCAACTCACAGTGACCCTATAGGACAGAGTAGAACTGCCCCACAGGGTTTCCAAGGAGCAGCTGGTAGATTCGAACTGCTGACCTTTTGGTTAGCAGCTGAGCTCTTAACCAGTGCGCCACCTGTTTTTTAAATAGGGCATCAAGGATGTATGAGTATTGTTAAATGATAATTTGTATTATCGATTTTGTGCATTCATGTTCTCCATGATTTTTTTTTTTTTGCAGTTCTTACACAGAAAGATTAAATTCTCCAGTGATATTTTTAAAATATCAACCTATATGCACTTTAGAATGTAAAATAACAGTATAAGGTTTAAACTCAGGCACAGACCCATTATTCTGAGCATTTTTTTATGGAAACTTCGTCTTTCAATGTAAATATTATTGGGAATTTTCCTTTCAGTCTCAGACTCTTAATTTGTCATCTTTCCAAGCAGCATCTATAAACCTCCCTCATGCCCATAGATGTGAGTGCCTCTCATTGGTGTGGCAGTATTATTTGATGAAACTTAACGTTATAGGAATAACTGTATTTTAATGGTGGGGGGAGGCTTGTGTATACACAAAGTCATGAATATTTTCATTGTAAACCAAGTTAAAATTAAAAAGAAAAGGAGATGAGGCACAATAGTTAAACATTAGAATCCACTGTGAAAACGTTTTACTGTGAAAGTATCTTATGCTGTAAACAGTAAAGCCACTTTATGGTCATAAGCTTGAAATAATTCCTCTAGTTCAGTTATTTGCCTATCAGGTAAACTGACTGAGCAATCTTGTATTTCTTGCATTTGCTTAGATTGGCCTCTCCTCTAAGCATTTTGGTCCAGGGTGCTTTGTTCTCATATTTCTCTCTTTTAGGTTTCTACTTTCAGTACCCAGCTTCAGACACCACTTCAGGCTCTTATTGCTTTTATAAACCATTTATATACATTTTTTAGCCTTGAACCTTGCCGCTGTCTTAGGGGGAAGATCTTCTTCTTTCTCTCTCTCTTTCCAAGCATCTGGGTAAGAGGGCTCCCAACACATGATCGTTACTCAGGCCCCTGCTGTCCAGTTTGGCTCTCCCGACTTTCTCTGCTAAATGAGAGAAATTCACCAATCTGATCATGTCAATTCCCTGCTTACATTCATTCAAAGCCTTGCTGTTTCCTTATTATGGTATTCAAAAACTTTTCTAACTTTAGCTCGCTTCACTTCTGACGTTCGTTCTATACTCTAGATATTTCAAACTTTTTTTTTTTAGTTTCTTGAACCTGCTTGTTTCCGTACTTTTTTCAATTTTCTTTTTTCCATTTTGCGTCTCTTCTCAAGATGATACTATCCGGTTCATTCACATGAAAAACTCCTGTTAGCTTTCAAAACTTGATTCCCGTAACTTCATTTTCCTCTGTACACCTTCTTGCTCTCTGGAGTCCTTGCCTTCCTCAGCTCGACAGTCTTATTCTGTGTTCCGCAGCCTCCTAGCCCAGAGATAACTCATGTGTCTCACTTGTAAGTGTATTTAAAGTCACGGAATATATCTTTGATCTTTGTAACCAGAGTGCATTACACAGTGACTGACAGAGTGGGCGAAAAGTAAGTATTTGTTAGGTAATTTAATGAACAATAGGCATTTCCATTCTCAATTCTTAAATACGTTGACTTTTTGAAGGGATTTTAGAATTGGGATATTATGTCCAATTTTTCAGAAAACGAAGGCAATTAGAAGAAGTAATTTGTTCTTGCCTGTATGTACATAGGAAACCCTGATGGTGTAGTGGTTAAGAGGTACGGCTGCTAACCAAAAGGTCAGCAGTGTGAATCCGCCAGGCGCTCCTTGGAAACTCTATTGGGCAGCTCTAGTCTGTCCTAAAGGGTCGCTATGAATCGGAGTCAACTCCACGGCAAGAGGTTTGGGGTTTGGTATGCATGCATAGTAAAGTAGAGATTCAATATTAAATCAGTTTTATATTTGAAATAAATATAGTGGAGCCACATTTAAACTTAGTTTGAATTCTAAAGTCAGTCAATTCAGAAACACCCCAGGAAATTGCCACCTTGGAGATTCTCATATCATTGTCATTTGATCAGTCCACCAAAGCGCAGCCACGTGTTACTGTTTCTTCGGTTGAGCCTCAGGTAATGTTGCTGCCTTGTGTTTCATGATGTATGAAACATATGTGTCTTTAAGCACTACACCTGCTCTTGACACAGTGAGACGCTCAAACAGTGAGAGACATGCAGGGACTGAGACCAACTAAGGGTCCGGTAGTCTCCTCTTATGTGTCGTGTCAGCTTACTCAGTGAAAGTTTATGCACTGAATCATCTGCCCTATTTTAACTATTAGGGTGTTTGCTTACTTTTTCTCTTAATTTCTTTTTAAAATGAGTAGGGTTAAGTTCAGATGAGTTAAGTATGTGTGTGATGTGACTCCAGAGTAGGAGTATGGGAGGGATTTTTTTTGGTTGTTTTACCCAAATAATTTTTAGTTTTATAGGTACTTTAGAAAATACACTCATATAGATATAAGTTAAATGTATGTACAGTAAGAAGTTAAGTGTATATATGTATATACAAGGAGTCCTGGTGAAGTGATGCTTATGCACTTAGCTGCTAACTGAAAGGTCGGTAGTTCAAACCCACCAGCTGCTCCACAAGAAAAGATATAGCAATCTCCTTCTGTAAAGATTTACAGCCTTGGAAACCCTATGGAGTAGTTCTACTCTGTCCCATAGGTCACTGTGAGTTGGAATCAACTCGGTGGCAATGGGGTTTTGGTTTTTGGTTAGGTGTATACAGAAACTTGGGGACAGCCAGATGTTATGGTTATTGGTTATGTCTCTCTGACGTAATCAATGCACCATGAAAGAAACTGAACTCATTTAAAATTAGGAAAAAAGGAAGCCCAGTACCTTTGAATAGAGGATAAGGCAATCATGTGGCTTCTAGTTCACTGTAACCTATGCTATTCTGATTATTTTATCCTTTAGTATATTTAATTGGAGATAGCAAGAATAACCCTTTCTATATCCACAGTAAAACTTTCTGATGTATAGAATCCATGAGAGATAATTAAGAAACTTGGTTAATGCAAAATAATCATTTTATACTCTTATTCTGGGTAACTCGAAGAATGGTCTTCTAAAACGTTTGGAACGACCTCCAAATCATAAGTTGCCTTAAAGCAAAGAGGATATCTAAGAGTGTGGAAGAATATTCACATACTCATTCATTAATTTAACAAAAATTTCTGAATATCTAATATATGCCAGGCTCCAGTTTAGGAAATGAATGTACCATATTGAATAAGACAGATAGCTCCCAGTTCTCCTGGAGCTTATATTATAAAACAATAAGGGAAACTGGACAGAAATTGACTGAAAGTTGTAGCAGGGCTATTAATTTACATGATATGTCAAAGAAGGCCTCTCTGAAAAAGTGAAGTACAAGTTGAGGTGTAAATTAGGAGAAGAAGCCAGTCATGTGAATGTTTAGGAGGAGAGTGTCCCAACAGAATGAACAGCAAATGGAAACACACAGAAGTGAGGATGAAATCAGCTAGTTGAGAAGTCTAAAGAAGGCCAGAGTGTCTAGTGCATGTTGGGAAGAGTATAGTACGATATGGACCTGGAGAAATAAACAGGAGCCAAGTCTTATGGGACTTTGTAGGCCTTTGTAAGAGACCTTATAAGAAATCCAAAGATCTTATTCTAAGCCTAAGTAATCAGTCATACCTTGAGAACCCAGAAATCATCACCAACAGGAGCTCAGAAGGGTATTTTGTTATATGCACCCAAGTCTTTTTGTGATATGTTGCCTATCGTTTTGCTAGTGGGCTTGGTGAGTCAGTGTGGTTACTGGTTAAGAGAGCAGTCTTTGGAATCCAACAGACATGGATTTGAATCCTGACTTATTTACTCATTAGGTGTATGTCCTTGGTTAATGATAACCTTTTTAAGCTTTAATTTCCTCTGTAAAATATGTGATAATAATAGTACTTACCTCTTAAGGTTGTTTTGAGAATTAAATGAAGTAATTACACAATTTGCAGCACTATGCCTGATACATAGTAAAGAGTCAATAAATATTAATGATTTGATGATTATTATAAAGCAAAGTAGGGAAGAGGGAGCAACACTGAATATGCCTCCAAAATGGGCAATATTTATGGTATTTAGAGCATTTTGTTTCATTGCTCTAGGGTTGCGGCGTTGTCCCTTTGGTCTCATAATTTTTGTTACTTGTCATAGGTTTTTCATAGTCGTTACAAATGCAGAATCTGTCGTAAAGAAAATGTTATTTTACACACACACAAAAGGAGATAGGTAGCTGAATTCTGCATATTTTATAAGAGCATCACTGGAAAAAAAATCTCCCTAGAAAGTAATGGGTTCAGATTAAAGATCTATCCCAGAAAAATCTCTTTTTAATAGTTAGATATTTATCTCTGTAAATTATATAATAGTATTTCCTTCATATTTTTCCAGCTAGCTAGTAGAATATTCCAGTATTATTTTTTTCTTCAGAAAAATATGACCAAAGGAACGAGACGCTTAGTGTAAGAATAGAGGACTTCGCAATGCAGAATTACTCTTTTCCTTAGGGTGTGAGAATGTGAAGAATTTCTCATCTGCCTTTACTTCTTCTCTTTGCTGTGCTGATACTGCCACATTTTAATTACAATAGTAGTCAAAATATTAACAAGTTGTCATGATTTTTAATTCAATCAATTATTTCTTTTATATATCTTATTAAAATAATTTCCCAAAATTTGGAACAAAAACATTTGACTCATTTGAACATTGTTGAAGTTAGACTTTTTTAGAGAAAAGAAAAAAAATCAATCTTATTTTTCAATAACTGTGTTTCATATTATTTTAAAATCTGAAGGAAATTCATTAGATAAATATTCTCACTAAATTCCATTTATAGTTACGAACTAAGTATGTAAAACAATAAGGTTTCTTTTTTTTTTTTTACCTTTTGTTCCCGTTTTGCTTTTTTATTGTCCAGTTATAGAATCCAGATCAAAGAGTCAGTTTGTTTTGAAAACATACTTAACTACACAAATATTTATTTGAGTAACTAATTCTAGAACTCTGCTTAACAAGAAAATTGAAGCTATGCTTACTGGTATATTCACAATGGCAGTGCAAAGTAAATGATATTAGTGAAGATGATGATAGCATCTGAACTCTATTAAGTACTTGTGTGTACAATTCTCTCTCTCTCTCTCTCTGTTAGACAAGCAGACGTCACAATATCACTTTTTGAAATGAGCAGTCTGAGACTCTGGTTAAATACCTTGCCTAAGGTCGATTTTAGTAAAGAACAGAGCCAAGATTCAAACCTAGTTCTGAATGACTCCAAAGTTCTCCTCTCTATATCACCCTACCTTTGATAAAGTAATGAAGCTGATTCATTCAGCCACCTGCAAATGTCAGCTTCATTACACTTAATTTTTATGAACATTTTGATCCTTTGTATTGCATTTTAGGTTTTGTATCTGCTTTCATGGTTGGTAGTATCACTGTATCTTCAATACCTGCCAATATGTAAAAACCAACTTTTTTTTTTCTTTTTAAAAAATCAGCAACGAGTTCCGATTTCATGACCGTTCTGGTAAGAATTAGATGAATGCACAGCATCTTTGTAGTTACAGTGTACAGTTTTGTTTTTCAGAATAGATTTTCTTCCTATCCACATCACTATCAAACTTGAACAAATTATTCCTAGTCTCAGATGAGGGTAAAAAAATTAAAACTATTTATGCTTTCAGATGTAGAATAATCAAAATTAAAAGTTTTATCTACAGTTAATAATGATTTAAAGGAAGTCCATGATAGAATTCAGAATGTTGGGCATTTATATCAAACTCATGAGTTGCAAAAATAATATACTTTTTATCAGAATAGTCTTTCTGCTACATTGGCTTTCCAAATAGCTAAACATAGTAGATACTCCGTAAGTGAAGACTGATGTTATTATGATGCTATTATTAATAAGGCCATCCAAATATTTAAAATTCTTTGCAAATACCCATTTGAAAAAAAAGAAAAAAAGAAGCTTATTATGAGCTCTTCCACTCATTGAGCTGCTCAAGACTTGATCAGTAAATTACTTATAAAGATAGTAATGATTAGGAAGGTGATAATGATTATGATGACAACAAACACCTAAAAATACATAATATATTCAGGAACTTCGCTTAGAGAAACTCATTTTATGCCTCCAGTAGCCCTAAAGAGTAGGTATATTAGGTACATACTAATTTTACAGATAAGCAAACTGAGGCACAGGAGGTTAAGTAATTCTCCAAGATGTCAAAGCTTGTCATTGATAGAGGAAGATTCTGGCCATGAAGTCCCCACTCTTAACAACTACGATTAAGAATTTTCCAAAAATTAAATAAATATATGTAAAGCATTTAAAACCTAATACCATTCAATTCCTCAATTAGTCTCTGCTACTATTGCTTAAATATTATTATAATCATAATATGTAATCATATTAAAGATTTTCGTTGTCCATTTTGAGGGAACTTTTATCTCTTAATTACGGGTAAACAAAGACCTCAAAATATTTAAAGATGCAAACAATTTTGCATAAAATCAGTCATTCTTATTTTTAGCCAGCTTTGTTATTAAATATCAGTGTGTGTTGTAAATAATCCTTTGGATACCACTTAGATTCCTAGAAGGAATCTGTATTTTTTTATTTTAAAGACAAATGGTCTTAGTGGAGAAAATAAGATTATCCGTAAAACACCTGCTAACACCAAGCATGGAATAAAAATAAAGGGCCCCAAATCAAGATATTTAAAAAAAAAAAACCCACCAACTTCTTCATAACCTTTGATATTTCGATTATTGCCACGTTTTCTATTTATTGAATTTGAAGGTACCCATTCAGGAGTTTCAGTTTTGTAAATATTTAGGAAAAATGCTTGAAATTCTATTTCTGTTTTTGATTTCCATCACAACCACTTCATATAAAGCCCAGGCATGCACATAGATGGGGACAAAATTATGTCTTCTTGAGCTTTGAGGGAGAAGTCCATGTTGGCAGAGGCTGAAGATGTACATTTAGATGAATTTACATGAGCACCTCAAATTTAGGGTGCTAGTCTGAACAGCAAAACCTCAGAATTTTCACATTTTTACTATAACAAGGTGGGTTAAAACAGCCTGTTAGTATAAGGAGTATTTTTGAAACTGTTGAAACTTGGCTACTGTTCTTTCATCCACTGTTCCGTAGTCTTGACAGAAACTTGATTTAACTTGCAGAGAGAAAGTGAAAGACAGAGAAACGTGTCTATATGAAATGCCCCGGAGAGAAGCAGAACTCCTGTAAGGCAACATTTAGGCATTGAGTGTGACACTGTACTAACCTTTTTAATGGATGTATGTAATAAAGTGACATGTAAATGGAACACAAGGGGAGATATGACACTATATCTGGAAAAGGATAAAACAGTTGGTTGAATACTGGGCTATTATAGCAGTTTGCAAACCTTGGATAAACTCAGTCAGCGGTTGTATAATTGGTTATTCAATCCCGACCCTTGTTCACAGCTCAAAGCCAGGAACACTGAGACCTGTTGCCAATTTGAGTGAATATAGTGACTGTCCTCAGCCGGGGCCTAACGTTGGAGCCAGGCCTTTTCCTGTGGGCTGGTTTCCACCATGTCTGGGACTGGCTCAGTGACAGTGGGTCTTTGTTGTGAAAGGCTGGCTGGTACTCCCCTCCTTTGCAAAATGTCTAACAGCTACACAAATATAAGAAAATAGGAAAAGGGACTTACTGTAGCTTTTCTCTTAGTAAGTTTGAGAGAAGTTATTAGTTTTCCTTTATTTCTTTTTCTTTCTTTTTTTTTTGCCCGTCTTTTTGGAAGGTTTGACTAAAGCAAACTTAAAGAGTGATATAAGAGCTTGCTTCTAAATAAAAATTGAACCTTGGTAGTCCCTAATTAGAGTATGATATGTATGGAGACGTGTATAGTTTAATTTGATTCACAGAAATGGATTTCTGAATAAGATATTTTTACTCTTCCTCCTTTCACTTACGAAAATTCATGTACCAGGAAGACTGTTTTCACTGAATATATCCTCTGTGACTGAAAGATATAGCATGTTTATAAACCTGTTATGTATTTAACTTCATGAAATGTGCACCCCACCTTTTCTGCCCAAACATACTGAATAGAGGCCAACAGGCTAACCACTTACTGTTTCTAGTCTAGTCAAATTTGAGAAATAAATCAGTGAAGATTTTGATTTGAGTTTGTGATATAAAGAATGCCCAGTCTTGTTACAGTGCCCAATTCATAAAGGCATCTTTAGCAAGCTTGTAGTATTTGCCAGTTAGGTGCTCCTTGCTGATAGGATGACAACTCCCAGCTGCAGTCAATTACACTTCCATTATTTCTGTTGTTTGAACATGCCTAGGAATACCAGTTCAGAGACTTTCACAAAATGTATACAAGTTCCAAAACAAAGTAAAGAACATGTTAAAAAAAAAAAAAAAAAAAAAAAGACATTCTGAGTTAAGAACTTTTTCTGAGAGTTTTTACAATCTTTTTGCCACCCCCACCTCCTCCCTGATCCCACCTCATATACCCCACATTTACAAAATCACACACACAACACATAGTGTTTGATTTAATGCAGAGTTGCAATTCAATCAGGAGACTGCTGAGGTCATATAATATAAACGGCTATAGCACTCTTTGCTCAGTAATAGCCTGGATAATTCAGGGTTTTGTTTTTGTTAATTGTGTAATCTCCTGTAGGGGGTGGGGAGAGGACTAAATATTTTTGACTGTATGTCATTAAAAAGAAGCCAAGAACTTGAAGGTGGTGGTCTGGGTGGGGGCGAGGAGGTGAGTTTCTGCAGTGGACAAGGGAAAAGGAAAGAGGTTGTTTTGAAACCGTGACAGGACAAAGGAAAAAGAAGCAAATTGTTTTTGAATAGAAAATTAATCATTGAAAAGAGACTGGCTATTGTGAGGCAAACATGAAAGTAGAGGGAGCATTTAACTTGAAATATATGAGAAAAAAGCACTATAGAAACTCCAGCAGAGGCCTTTAATGGAAAATACACCCGGCCATCTCATTATAAGTACATCCCTGGGAGCCAAGTGTTATGAGTATTAGTAAGAAGGTGGTATTATAAAAAAATTGATTATAATCAAGCTTAATGTATTTGAGGCTTAATAAAAGTATGGGAGTAGTGAGTATCATGGCATAATAGAGACCTCTTAGTATTGGATTGTCCATAAGTATTATATTTCATAATGTTGATCTGTGGAGGCCTTTACTTCCTGATGGGAAAATAGAAACTTGTATTGGTAAAGAGAAGATCACAGAGTTGTTGTCCGGCCCCTATTAACCCCAGAAAATACAATTCAGTGTATATCTTATTGCCTTAATCTTAATTTTCTAGTTTATGTTATAACACATTATTGTATATAACAAACAGATGTCTCCCCTAGGTCACAGTTTGTAATTTAGTAAATTGTAGGTGTCCAACTGGAGAGCTTAGAGCTGGTGGTGAAGAATGAATGCTTGAGATGCCTCATTAATTTAACGTAGGTAAGAGGCTGGTGGGCTTAAAGGATTTGGTGGTGGCCCCATAGAGAACTACCAAAATGTGATTCAAAGAGTGTGGAATAAATTTTTTTTTCCTCTTTTGCTTCCCCCCTCCATGCTGTGAAGTCTCACCGATCATTATTTTTAAACACTTTATGTGTCACAACAACAACAGAAAGACTAAAATACATACGAAAAAAAAGAGTTTCAGTTAAACTCAAATCAAGTACTTTGTTTTTTTTTTTAAAGGTGTTGGTTTATAGATTTTATACAGCTTAGTTGGGCAGAACTCTTCACACGCCTTGGGATTTAGCTTTGCTATTTGATGATTTCTAAGTATGCTGAGCTATAAACTGAACAATTTGCTGAGACGTGAGAGAGAAATAAATAACCTGGTTTTTACATCTAGAATTGTGGGCTAAAATAATAAATTGGCAGCTACTGTGTAATAGGAGAACCTGTTAGATTATATATCTAATGTAATTTATCAATTTGGAAAACATTCTTTCAAAAGATGTTAATTCCTTCATTAAACAAAGTAATTTGTTTCTCTGTCATTCCTTGATAGCTGTCATGGAACAATAATGTTTTTCCTCTCTCTCTTTAGAAATGGAACAATTTTTTTCTCCTAATCTCATAAACAAATGATAAGTTAATTGGATAATACTGTTTTTAATATTGATCCCTGTCTAGTAATAAAGATCAGTTTTGAAGATCACAAATTTAGTGAAATGACTTTTACATATTTAGTTTACCAAATTTCTTACGTCAAATTATGGGCTTTCCGCAAATTAGATTCTGGGCAACTACCACAAATGGAATTACGTATTTGAAATGCTTATAATTTAACTGAAGACCTCAACGCCTGTTATTAGAACACTTTAATTAATAAGAATGATTCAAATGTATGTTTTATGTGAATCTAATTCTTCCTAGAGAATTATGTGAATTTTTCCAGAGAGTTGAAGGCTGTGCAGTTTTCCTGGAATCTTCTTCAATATTCATTCATTGCACTGTTCAGTTTTAGTAGGAGATCTAATGACCTTGTAACAGAGACCCTATGGGCCTTAAACATACTCTGCACCTTTTTGTGAGAGCTGAGATAGCAGGTTCTTGGGGGTTTTCATTTCCCTCAGAGAAAATTCCCAGAGGTATGAACACATTTGAATCTCTGACATGTGGAGCACAGACCTTTGTGGCTTTAAAAAAGACCATTCCCAAGTTTGTAAATGCTTGCTCTCTGACCCCTAGGTCAGAAAACTGGGTGGTCTCTTATTTTTCTGGTTTCATCCATCCTTTTGGGGTGAAATATTGTTCTATATATTAATTTTTTAACTGCTGATATTTCATTTTATTTCACTAAAATTCCTGGACCATTTCAAATAGGCTTTTCCCCCTCACCTTTTTTTAGAATTTAATTCTTTTAAATCAGTGAATCGTTAGGAAAGCATGGGATACACACAATGTGGGAACATCCCTTGAGCCCTCCCCACCCCTCACCTTTTTTTCCTCATGCATTTCAAAAGAGGGGTTAAGTGGGTTCAAATTATATATAAATGTATTCATTATATTAAATATATATGTACGTGAGAGAGAGATTTAGGTGACATCTATCCGTCTGTCTATCTCTTGTATATTATACAAATGAGAGAAACTGTTCAGTGTTTACTTCGAGAAAGCTAAGCATAGGGGAAAGAAAGAATATTCAACAGTTCTTTCTCTCTTTCCTCCTCCTCACCCTGCAGGATATTTAATTACCCTTTCAAATGTTTATATATCATGTTTTCATCTTAGTTGTTAGATTTGAGGCATAATTGTATGGATGTTACCAACTGTTTTTAAGAATATGGAAAGAATACACAGTCCAAATGTTGATATGCTGTAGAAATCCATACTACTTACATTCAAGGCATTAATTGTTTTATTGTCTACCACATTACCTGGATTCCCTGGGTAGTGCAAATGGTTAAACACTCAACTACTAAGTGAAAGATAGGTGGTTTAAACCCACCCAGAGGTGCCTCAGAAGGCAGGCCTGGCAATCTGCTTCCAAAAAGTCACAGCCTTGAAGACCCTATGGAGTGATTGTACTCTGCACACATGAAGTAGCCATGAATTGGTACTCACTCCATAGCAACTAACAACACACCATAATACCCTTTCCAAGTTTAAGTAATTTGTTGTCCTGCCCTTAAAGGCTTTACCAAAAAAAAAAAACAACAAAACAAAACCAAACCCGTTGCGGTCGAGATGATTCCAACTAATTACAACCTGATAGGACAGAGTAGAATTGCCCCATAGGGTTTTCCAAGAAAAATCTGAACTGCTGACCTTTTTGATTAGCAGCCAAGGTGTTAACCACTGTACCACCAGGGTTCATCACAGGGAATTTTATGAATAATGAGGATGTTATCTCATTCATCATTCTCTTATAAATCTAATCCTTTGTAAGATTATTCCATGATTCCTGTCTGAACCTATCTAGACTTTAGTTCTTAACCATTCAGAGAGGATGTCCCGGTCATTTAGCTGACTCTCAGGATTTTCTGTTTTTCTGTCTGCTACTTACATCAGCAGATGTATGCCTCTTAAGTATGTAGCACATTATGTTAAAGAATATATATATATATATATATATATATATTCCTAACATGTAGTTACGTGATTCATAAACCTTAACTGAAGATTTCTAAACAAAATTTTTGGTTTCAATACTCCAGTAATTCTTTTTTTCTTTTCCTTTTAAATAGATAAAATATACATTAGTTTCTGGTACTTCATTATTGTGTTTTAATGTGACTTTTTTCTTCTTTTGGAATGCTGTATGTCCTGAAGTTGTAAAATAGAGAAGTATTGCAATAGATTTTGATATTTTAGTTGATAATGTTAAATTATTACTCAAATCACATTGTACTGGTAGTAAAATTCTGTCACCTTTCTAAGACGAGCCCAATAGGTTATACTCCTTTGAGTCTTACTAATTTTAAATAAGTTTTCAATGCAGATTTCCGAAGATTTAATAGGATGTTTTTATCTATATTTTTATACCCTGAATAAGTGTTTATTCATCAGAAAATTACCTTGGATCTTAGAAAAGTACGTACTCCTGGGGTTTAACCAAGATGTAATGAACCAGACTCTCTAGGTGGCCCTAGCATTTTCCATTTTAAAGAAGTTTCTCTAGGACTATGAATTCTAGGTGAATAAGATTCATTTCTGTTTTGCTCTTGATGATATTGCCCATGCCTGGAAGAATACCTACTACCTAACATTTGTTGAATTAACATACTGTAGTAGTCTTGTTCATATACATATATTTTAACTGAACTTTAAATTGCTAGTGAGATTCAATTCATATTCTTTTTCTAAATATAGATAAGATGAGAAATTGGCACCATTTTTGGAAATTACTGCCTAGTGGAGTTTTTTTTTTTTTTATAGTAGATTCGATTGGTAAACAAAGAATTGCCTTACTTTATAGCAGTACTGTAATAGTAGTCTTTTGGGAAAAATCTATCAGCACATTATTCACTATTCATTAATTTAATAGTTTAAGAAAGGTATAATTATCTCTAATTTTACTTCAATAAATGAAACAGTAGGATTGTGTCTTAGTGACACTACAGCAATTTCAGTCAAAGGTTTCAGATTCTGGTCACTCGTAGTCTGTACATCTTCCCCACAAGACGATGAGTTTGTTCAGGTGCAGAGGCCATGTCCTAGCACCTATCACAGTGCCATAACCCAAAAAACCAAACCTGTTGCCTTCAAGTCGATTCTGACTTATAGCGACCCCGCAGGACAGAGTAGAACTGCCCTATAGGGTCTCCAAAGCTGTAAATCTTTACAGAAGCAGACTGCTATATCTTTCCCCTGCAGAGTGGCTGATGGGTCCCAACCAATGACCTTCGGGTTAGCAGCTGAGCGCTTAACTACTGCACCACCAGGGTTCCAGTTCACAGTGCCATAGCAGTGTCTTAATAGCTGGTTGTTAGATAAATGAATGAATAAGTGAATAGAGTATGATGCCTCCTGATCATGTGTGTTTAAATTAATATATGCCGTTAAAGACAAAGAAGATAATGTTATACATTTTCTATTCAGAAATAAATATGTCCATAGATTGTACACGCCCAATTTTATATCCTCTGCTTTTAACATAGAGAATGGTAAATCTCTGTTGATACAGAAAAAAGTAAAAACCACACTGCTTTTGTCTTTATCCAGACATTTTTCTTTGTATATTTCATTTGCTTCCTTTTTTTATCGTCTTTCATTTGCTCCCTCTTGAATAAAAATATCTCTTAAAGAGAACTCTTACTGTTTGATATTTTTTGCTGTTCTGCATATTTGGGGGTCACAGCCTATCACAGCTGACATACAACTACAGGTTTCATTGTGGTTAAATTGTAGGTAAGCTTGTGAAAATTAAATGCCATTTTGCAAATAAAACTATTGTATTTCCTCATCTAAAATTACTCTTAAAAAAGACACAATCCGAAACCACGAAAGATTATTGAAAGACCAAATGTAACAAGTTGTTAAGGCAGATGGACTACTTTGGTTGAGAAGACTATGTGCAAATTTTGATACAGGATTTGAAGCAGACCAGAGAATATTTGTCTTAATTTTTAAATCTAATGTTATTTATTAGCACATACAAAATAATTTGAATTATAACTAGCCTTGCTCTCAACTCTCCAACTACCTGCGCATGACAATCTCTGATTTATTATATGAATCATGTCAGCTTTTCATTGTTCATATCTTTTCAGGCATCTGGCAAGCTGAGATTGCGATTTGTACTCACATATGTTGTGATAGAGAAGATTCAGGATGTGTAGTGGTTTAGCATCAGGCTTTAATTCTCACTTCCAGTGGCAAAACATTCTGTCATATTTTTAAAGTATTGCAATGCTTATTTTAATATATGTTGTTTTCTATTTCTGTGCTTTCTGTATCTTCTCTACCAACCCCTTTAACAATTTTGAACAACCACCCAAAAAATTCTACAAATATGATCATTAATTTTTGTTTTCACCGTGGTCTAGATATCTAATTACATGAATGATGTAGGAATATACTCTTTATAGTAGGTAATTACTTCATTTATAATTCAAATACACATTTAGGTAATTCTTTTCTTAAATATGTCAATAGGCATACGTGATATGCTTAGAAATACACATTCTCAACTTTACTAAACTCTGATATGCTTAAATCATCTTAAGCATCTCCTCAATTTGTTTATAAATTTGTCTTGCAAAGTGAAGACTTTGTTTTAAATGTACCTGATTCTCACATATCTTATGCTATAATTTAGTTCTTATGGCTTCTCTTCTATTTTTCTTTCTTTTTCTATCTCGCATGTACACAATCAAGAAAATATGAAATAAAATATATGGAATTTAACATTTATTACAACAGTTCTCTAAAAAATTTTGGTATAAGATGGATGAAATAATAAAAGTAATTACAAAAGTCTTTTTGTAGGAAAGATTTTATTTTTTAGAAGTTGCCTATTATGCATGTCTCATAAACATCTTTCATCTCAATTTTCTTCCTCACAAGTTGTTTTTGATTTTCTGTTCTTCCCCCCTTTTCTCTAGTAGCCCCTTTGTTCCTCCTACTCTCAACTCTAATTCCTCTCATTGTAACTAATGGTTACAACTTGATTCACATCTTTCCACCTACACATTGCTGACATCATGAATTATTTGGATCCAAATGGACAATATTCATTAGCTGTGCACTTTACTGAAAAAACACAGGAGTGCTGCACTCTCCCATTTTTATTAAAAGTTAAAATGATTTTGCTGTCATGGGAGTGGGGGTGAGTTAACCATGATAGAGAACAGGGCTACAGTGCTAATACATAAAAATAATAACTATTACTGCTGGTTGAATGACCCTGGGAAAAGAACTCTACAAAGCTATTTATTGTTCCCTTCCACTTGTCAACAGCACTGGCTTAAAAGCTTTGGCCATTGTTGAGGACCTAATAGCACCTTTGGAAAGTTAGAAAGATAACTGTCCAGGGAAAAAAAAAAAGCAGGTAAAGATTAGTTGAGTAAGTGTGTGTATATATGTGTGTGTTATTTTGGGACATTTCATATATTAACCTAATGGAAGTGACACCTTCCCTGTTCTCACCCTACCACATCCCTTTCCCATATTATCTTTGTTGACATGAGTCAGCTAAGAAATTCATAGGAATGGCAGATAACCAACAAGACAGAGTCATGGGTCATTATCATAGAAAGTGTAGAGGTAGGACTTATTACCTACTAATGAGGTTTTTGATTTCTGATTAGTTTCTGTGCAGGCAAGGTAAAACATATATGTACAGTATAAGTGATTTCTAAAATAATTCTTTTTGGTTGTTGCATACTAAGCTGTAGTTGTAATGTTAGTTAACATTTATTAGATGTTACTACGTGCTCAGTACTATTTCAAGTGCTTTACATAATTTATCTGACTTAATTATCACAACAGCTATATAAGTGCAGTCATTATCCCCTCCTGTGGATGAGTGAATTGAAGCACAGAGAGGTTAGATTATTTGCCAAAGGTCATATAACTAGTAAGTGATGGAGTCAAGTTGTATGACATTAAATTATTATTTATTTTTAATAGCAAAACACAAGAGATATTTTGTTCTTAAGAATAATTCTTTGTAATTAATTTTTGAAATGCTACTCTCAAATAACTTCTGTTATTTTTGTTGGTATGTAATATTTGATACAAGAACAAAACAAACAGTTATAGTCTATGTAAGAAAATGCACTTCCTTAGTGAATGAAGAAGAAGACAAAACAACCATCTACTCCATCACTCACAAATTAAGTCTTCCATATAGTGGAGAGTTATCATATAGTGCGGAGTTACAAGTATAAAATATAGAGCTATGTTGTGAGACATAATCCCATGGTTATTGATGTGTAGCAATTATACCATATTGATTATGGAATATATAACCATGTGATGAAAAAATTATTCTTATAAAATGTGGTATACGATTGGTATAATTGAACAGGTGTGTTAATAATTTCACCTTGTGCAAAAAGAAAATTTAAACCTCTGACTAACGATTGGTATTACATAGTCCAGAAACTGATTGCGCATTAAAATTTCAAAGCTTGAATCAGCAGGCCAAAGTTATTGTTTATTTATTTTTTCTGTTAACAAGCCCTTATTAATTTTCAAGTGGAAAGAAACAAGTATTTTGGAAGTACTAAAAGTAAAAGTATGTCCAGAGCTTCATTCACTTCAGGCAATCGCATATAAAAATAAGGCTTATTGAAATCCTAACGCTTAGGAATTTCAAATGTGTTTCTGTTGCATGTGTTGTGCTGTATGTTATTTTTTTAACATTTCCTAGAAGAACTTGACATTTTCAGTAGCAGATTAGCTGTAGTGCTTGTTTAATGGGACTGTTACATGGCCTTCTGGATTTCCATGCATGAATAACTTTCCAGATATTTAAAAGTTTTTACATTTCTTGCATTGTATTGTTTAATATTTTGTCCCCAAATGTTGTCTAAACATGCAGGTATTGAACTCTTACTATTACATGATGTCTAGAGTTAGGCTCATCTCCCCAACAAAATAGATAATCTTATTATCAATAATGGAATAGTTTAAAGGCAACTTATTGAATTGTATTTAGCTCTTTGAAGGAAACATAACTTGCAGTTTCATAGGCCTATCAGATGAAATGTTCTAAGGGGAGAATATTGAGTTAACATACCTAATGCTAACCACTGGGACCTATCATATAATTATTAACTAAAACTAGATGAGGGGAGCAAAACTGAAATCAAAATTTCATTTTTAAAAAGTTTGATTTGTTATTATAAGAACTTGGGGTGTTATGAGGTATATTGAAGAGTGCTTTGGACTGGAATTTAGGCTTCAAGTCCTGCCTTATTATGTATTAGCTGTGTGACTTTAGACAAGTTATTTAACATCTCTAGTTTACAGTTTTTCAGTCTGTTGAAGGAAGAGTTTGGTCTAGATAAGTATTACCCAAATTATATTGAACAAATCTCCCAACACTAATATTCTTGGTCAGATATAACACAACACTATATAATCCATAATTTACTTAAAGATTGGCAGTCTGCTAGCATACAAAAAGATTTAAATCTTGTAAAAAAAGAAATCTAAATTTGTTTAGTGTTAATTAGATTTATGTGAAAATGGAATGCTTATTTTCTTTGTTTTATTTTTAGTTTTAAGTAACCAAACAATTTATGTCCGATATACGTTTTAGTAAATTACTTTTATGAAATGCTTGCTAAATGATATCTAAAGATTCCTTCCAGCTCTAAAATTCTGATTTTATGATATGAACAATATCCATATGCTTTAACTTCTTAACTTCAAAGGAGGTAAGGACATATTTTGAAGTTTAGCCATCCTGGTGTTTCTTCCCAAAGAGGACTCCCATTCGAAACTGTGTATGTTATCTCATGTCAGGAATAACAGAGATTAGTTTAAACTACAAAATTAAAGTATAAACAGTAGATTTGGTATGATCTAACTCCTGGGACTTTGTTTAAAAAGTCAAGTATTATACATATGTATTTTTTGCTCATTCATTTTTTCAGTGAGCTCTGCCACAGCGGCTCAAGGGAGATTAAGGGGAAAGGAAAAAAAAAACAAAAAACCTACGTAAACACAAAGCAAAAACCTGAGCTTGTGTGTAAAGCTACTGCACTAGAGCGAATGTGGTTTAATTCTTGTACTGGCAGCTTGTTGGAGAATTACAATATGTTGGCATGAGTCTTAGGTCTCATTGTTCCAGATGAGGGAGTCAGTCTTAAAAGTGTTTGGCACTGAAGGGAAAAAGGAGTGAGAGTTACAGGGAATGAACAGGCCCTAAAGAGGCAGGATGCTGTTGTAACAATGGCTGGCATAGTTAGGGGGGGTTATTCACTGGTGGGGATTGCCACAGGTATTGATGTGAAGAAGCATATGTGAGCAAAAGAGGCAAGGGTAAGAAGGGAGGGGCAAGCAAATATATCAAAAGGTTCCTGATGGCAGAAAGAGACAAAAGTAGTCCAGTTAGATTCATCTTAATATTTGTGTGTTGACTAATGAAGGATATCTTTCATTTCTCTCTGATCTATCTTATGGCTTATTTCTTAACATTTATTTTATTTTCTCTTTTAAAATGTATACATATTTGCCTTTGCCCTGAATCAAGGACCTGGTTTTGCATTTTATCTGTTCCACTTTCTGGCTAGGTGATGTTGAGCAATGTATCTTTCAGACCTTAGTTTCCTCATCTGCTAAATGGATGTGACAGTAACATATGCCATTGATAGAATTATTGTATCTGACAGCATCCTATAAATTGATAGCTATGAAAATTATTATTATTATCTCTCACACTTATTTTAATAAAGTGATCCTAAGTTATCTAGAGTTGCTGTAACAGAAATACCACAAGTGGATGGCTTTAACAAATAGAAATTTATTCTCTCACCATCTAGGAGGCTAGAAGTCTGAATTTAGGGCTCCAGCTTCAGGGAAAGGCTTTTCTCTCTGTCGGCTCTGGGGTAAGGTCCTTGACATCAATCTTCCTCTGGTCTAGAGGCTTCTTAGTGCAAGGACCCCAGGACCAAAGGATGCACTCTGCTTCCAGCACTTCTTTCTTGGTGGTATGAGGTCCCTCTACCCTCTGCTCGCTTCTTTCTTTTCTATCTCAAAAGAGATTGACTCAAAATACAACCTAATAATGTAGGTTGTGTCCTACCTTATTAACATAACTGACTTCAATCTTGCCTCATTTACATCATGCAGTAAGGATTTACAATGCGTAGGATAATTACATCAGAGCACAAAATGGAGGACAACCACACAATACTGGGAATCATGGCCTAGCCAAGTGGACACACATTTTGGCGAGAGACAGTTCAATCCATTACAGATCCCTAGTTCCTTTTTTGAAGGTAATCATGATTCTCCAGTGCTTGGAATAAGTAAACTTCAGGAGAAGCAAATCTCAGTAGAATCTTAAGTGTTTCAATTAAAAATATGACATGTCTTAACATGGAAATTATGGATGTTACAGAATTTGAACTTTTAAACATTTGCAAATTACTACAATCTTATTGTCTGTTTTACTCCATCAGCACTTAAACAGCACTTATAATTGTGTCAAATTTCTCTTTACTCATATTCACACATTAGTGAACAGATGTATTATAAATATTGGGATTTTGCCATTTCATCTTTTACATTTCTAATCATGATTTTCTATGGGATCTTTACTATTTTCAGAGAGATTAAATCATTGGTACATGTCCATCCATTACATTCATTAGTCTGAGATCATTTTTTGCTAATTGTTCATGAATTATCAATGTGAACAAATTGAGTTGGTAGCAGTTGGTAGAATACTAGATGTGAATTTGCTCAAAGTTCTTTGTTTTCCAGAAATTCAGGTAGAGAGGTGAAGTGATATGCTTAAGGTCCCTGAGGTATAACACCAGTGGCAAAGTCTGGAGATCCCAGGTTGTTTAATTTATGGCCCAACAGTTCTTCCATGATATATTAAAAAAAAAAAAAAAAAAAAAGGGGACCCATGTTATTGTGTATATTTGCTATATGAATATTGTATATTGTTGCCTATAGATCATAGGTTTTCTTTAAACTGTCCAGAATTTTAAAGAGGAAAGTCATGTAGTGGAACTATATCCTGAGCATAATGACAATTTAAAGAAATACTGACTTTTAATTCTACCATGGCTGCTCATAAGTGTCTGTTACCCTGGAAAATTCCATTCATCCTTCAAGTTTTTACTTCTTCCTCCAGTGGAGTTAATACCAATAGTTTTTCGTACTATACAGGATTGTTTTGCAAATGAAATGAGGTAAAGTGTGTGTACTGGAAAGAGCAAAGTCTTTAGGACCCATTAGGTTGAACTTAGCTCTATGTTGGGAAAGTAAAGATATTCCCCTAAGCTTTGATTTCTTAAACTATTAAACAGACGTAAAAACCAGTCTGTCAGATCACTTCTGACTGATGGCAACCCCATGTGTGCCAGAGTAGAACCGTACTCCATAGAGTTTTCAATGGCTGATTTTTTGGAAGTAGATCCTCAGGCCTTTCTTCTGAGGCACCTCTGGGTGGACTCAAACCTCCAAACTTTCAATTAGCTTCTGAGCAAGTTAACCACCACCCAGGGACTTCAACACAGATGTACCAGTATCTAATCCAGAAGATTATTATGAGAAGTTTGAGATACCACATGCGGTGACCTGGTATACTACTTAGCACTTAGCCCTCAAACTAGTACCTATCAGTATCATTTCATTGTCCACAACAGCATTAGTAATTTGTAGGAAGAAAAACTTGGTTCAAACCTTAACTCTGCCTATTACAGTTTGTGAAACATCACATCATCCTTTTTCTTCTTTTTGTTTGTTTTTAAAACCTATATAAAAAAATCATAATAACCTAACCCAAGTCTTCAGGTTTGCTATGATTAAACGAGAGAACACAGGTAAAAGCATCTAGCATAGTTCCTTGCACCTAGGCTACTCAGTAAATGTTTACTGAGTCTAAATTTAAAGTATATGCTTCATCCAAATTGCAAGTATTAATGTCTTTATTTGTCCATAGGCAAGACAACCCTGAGTTAGATGTGTTTCTGATTTTACATTTTCCAGATAACTTGGACCTAAAGAAGTTATTCATTTTTCAGTAGTGGATGTTAAAAGTCCGGTACGTGAAAGAAGTGGCTCTGTAGTTGAGCCTTATATCTATGCTAGTAATAAAGAGGCCAGGAATCTTCTACAGGTTTCAGAAATCTGGCTGATGTTTCTTTAACTCTGCAACTTAGACAGAAGACTTCTGTTTCTTTATGAGCACACTACAGTGAGTATTTTGTCTAGCTGCAGGGGAAAAGCTTTGTCATGGACTTTACAGACAATAGCCTTAAAGGTAAAATGGTCTGCTTTTGGTGCTGGAAGGTTCAGGAGCCTATTGTTAGTGCACAATGGATTTCTATTGCTGCATTCCTGCTTTGCAAAGGTTTGTTAGCTTTTAATGACTGACAGTACTCTATTGCAGATACCACACTGGCTGTGCCCTGTTTACATGCTACTCAAGAACTTTTGTAGATTGCTGGAAGAAAAGAAACAGTGGTGTTTATTTGACCTACTCTGATAAGGTTTAAAAAATTGTTTCATTCACAAAGTGTTTACCTGGAATGTAGAAACGTTGGAAATCCTGACAGAAGGTTTTAAAATTTATTTTTGAAGCCTCAATAAACATATTGATCACAATGAGAAGATATAATGTTTTATTGCTCATAGAATTGCATTTATTTTCAGAACATTATGGTATAAAATAGGGCTATTTAAAAAATAAAAGAATATTTAGTAATTTTTTTCTGAAGTGTGAAGATAGAAACATATCTTTTGTTATAAACGAAGAAAACAGTTCACACATTCCATAGGTGAATCTGCACACAGTAGTAGTGTTATGTGGATCTATATTTTCACCTATACGTATGGGCTGTGTAAAGCAGTGGTCAGTCAGAGCTTTTCATCATTTTTTGACGTCTGAGATGTCTGAGACATCTGAGAGAGAAGTGTTCTACACTGTTGCAGTTTTTCCAAGGAAAACTGCACCTCAGCTTTTTTGAAAACTCCACACAGGCTTGGTGACTGGTAGCTTATGGCTGTAAGATGGGGCCCTGAAAAAAAGTAGATAGCATTAGTCAAAGACGATGACAAAGGCCCCCCTAATGCATTTTACTGTGGGGAAAATTAACCAGTTTCTAATAATCTTATGGTCTCTAGGCCAGACGGTCCCTTTGATAAGTTAACATGTACTCCCTTTATGCTCCTAGTAGGGGGTGAACAAATGCCTGCACAAACACAAATGCACATAAACACCAATGTGGAGAATGGCAGTGTATGTCTTAGATCTAGATACTAAATGTGGGTATTGTTACTTAGATGGCACATACTGGGACACTTATCTTTTAGTACACTCCATTTTCTATCTGAATGCAGTGCTAATGGTGGGATTCAAAGCCACTGTAATTGTGTACCCATCTAAACGCTGACAAGAATATACAATTACATTGTTTGGAACTGAGTTTAATGTTGGGGAGTTTCATTAACGTTTATATTTTCTTATGCATTAAAATTCAGCATAAAGGGAGAGGTCAAAAACCATGTGATATATAGACAAAAATATCAGACCAAAGCATAACGTTGCTGTCTAAAATGTG
Organism: Dugong dugon; assembly: GCA_030035585.1. Classification (NCBI taxonomy): domain Eukaryota; kingdom Metazoa; phylum Chordata; class Mammalia; order Sirenia; family Dugongidae; genus Dugong; species Dugong dugon. The sequence goes on from CM057465.1 coordinate 171,924,948, forward strand.
TGTGCCCCTTCCCAGTATATTTTAAAGAGTGTGATACAAATCCAAAATAATAGGTTTGCATTGTAGGCATTACCTACTTCTCTAGATTTTGCAATCTTTTTAAAGCTTCTTTTATATCAACTTTTTTTTTTTTTTTAATATTTGAGGTACTGGCAAATCTTTTACAGTGTGCCTGTATGGTTACCATCACACAATGTTAAACACATATTATAAAGTGGATGTAATTGTAAACACACAGAGGGATATAATTACATGTAGCAGATTTAAGAGCTAATTCTTCGCCTTTTTTTGCTCTGCGTTTTATCAACATAATTATTTTTTGACTGCAGACTAACACCCTGAAATTGACAAGCATCCATTATAGCAGGAATTTATTCACCAAATTGGAAAACAATGAACTGCAGGTTTATATGCACCCATTGTCATAAAGAATTGGTATGGCTTTGTTCTGCAAGAGGAAAAAGCTAATGATTTTGAAACAGCAGGTGACAAAACACATTCCTTATTTCCTCCCCTCTTATCAATTTGTTGATGAAGTCTTTATGGACGGGGGCCCAGATAGGGATGGCCTTATTTTTAGCAGATAGACTTTTAATGAGCTCTATTGTAAAGATAGTCATGTTGATTTGCTTACTTTTTTTTTTTTTCTTCTTTACTTAGAAACCCCCAGTATTGAAAAGCTACTCTCAAAGGACTGGAAAGACAAGCTTCTTGCAATGGGATCAGGGAACTTCGGTGAAATAAAAGGTAACATGCATGTGATGATTTTGATTCAAAATGTACCAAAATGAACTTGATATTTAGAAATATGAATGGTGATAGAGTGTTTCTGCTTCGCCCCTCCCTTTCCATCTCATGCATCTTCTGTCTCTGGTGTTTTCTTCTTTCTAGCTTGAAAGGGGGTATATCAGGGTTCTTACTTTCTCTGTGTACCTCATTGGATAAATGGTGTGTTGTCTTAACAGAATAACCCCATTATATTTTTAATACACTTTGGTTTTTGTAATTTATTTTTCATTTAAATGGTTTATCCTATAAGTAGGAATGTGCCTTTAGCAAGGTTGAAAACTGCGTCTTGTGAGATGGTTTTATACATTCTACATATTGGAAATAAGCATGTACATACTGTGCAGTTAAGCACCAGAAATGATGAATAAGGATGGCATAATAACATGTTGTTTTATACCCACAAGTGTAAGATTTTTGGTTTGGTTTTTTTTTTTGAATCTGCAGTTACATACAACTAAGAGAAAAATTCTATATGCACTTCAGAAGATACTGAATATTCAAATTTTAATAAACTTTTTACTGTTAACAAGGGGAGATTTAATTTTCCCATGTAAAAATAGAATCAAAAGGAACCTTTCCATTAATTTAAAAGCATGTTTTCTCAGGTCATAGTAGACTATAGATTTCTGTTAGGGCACTTATGACTATGAGTTTTAAAGTAGGATTAATTTTGAGGGAAAAAAAAGAATAACATCAAGATACTTACTTCTCAATATTGAAGCATTAGTTATATATTACTGTGTATATTTTGATGGAAATTGAATGTGTATTTAACCTTACTAGATTTATATCTATATGCACGTAGAAGTATAACTGTGTACACGTGCATGTGTTCTCCCAGAGAGAGAAGTAATTGTCTAAGTCTCTGCTACCTCAAAGCATCCTGGAGAAAGGCAAAAAGTAGAGTCGGTCTTCTCAGGTGTTTGGCCTACGTGGCACCTAATGTCTGGATATTTGGAAACATCCAGAAAATGTTTGACTAAATATTTCTCTTAATATTCAGAACCTTGAAGTTACATATAGTAGGCTATGATTAGGTGTGAATGGGAGGTAGGAGAATAAATGGGTGCTAATCAAGAAATTTGGTAACCAAAATCTCCAATGAAATCTCTTCAAATGCAAATGTATAATAATTGATGTGCCTTAAAGGGCTTGGAAACCCATAGTGGTTAAGAGCTATGGCTGCTAACCAAAAGGTCAGCAGTTCAAATCCACCAAGCACTACTTGGAAATCCTATGGGGCAGTTCTACTCTGTTCTGTAGGGTTTCTGTGAGTTGGAATCCACTTAACAGCAATGGGTTTTTGGGTTTAAAGGGGCTTAAAGACAAAGTTGAAGGAGAACTGAGAAGTGTCATTTTCTGAAGCAGCATGCCCTTTAATATTATTTTGATTGATTTTAACCCATTTGCACTTGAGGTACAGAATTGCATTTTCCAAGGTTCTTTATTCTCTTCTGACCTAGGTAATAACAGAGTAAAAGCAGAGACCACCTTTTCCAAGCTTTTTGATCTCATTTCATTGTAGGACTTTTTTCCCTCCCTCCTTTTTCTTCACGTCAAACTTGAAAGCAGCAAAGGCAGTGATGATAAGCTTAGAGCAAAGAGGCTCAGCTGTCCTTTCAGGCTTGCCTGGGGGTTAGTTTAGGAAGCTGCAGTACAGTCACAAAAGAAGTTTCTGTCTTTAATTTTGAGTTTTTTAAGCTTCACATTCAGAGCACAAGTTTGGGTATTGTTCTCTGGTTCTGTTCAAAAAGCTGTTTTCTGATGCATTTTAAAGCAACTGTAGGTCTTTCTTTTGTTGGGGGCATGGTTATTAGGTGTTCGGATCAGGTTTGGCAGTAAACTGGGAAAATACGAGCTGGGTTATTTTTCCTACTGACTGCCCGTGACAGTTACAATTACTATCCATTGTTCATAGGTGGCTAGAAAGTGGAGAGGATACAATAGTTATGTTGCCCTCTGGGGGTAAATGCAGTTGACTTAAAGGTTCTTGGGGGGTCAGGCACAGTGATTATGTAGTGCCCAGGAATGTGGTTTTCTTGCCATCCCAGAAGACCTTAGACGTGAACAATGGCTGAGCTGTTTGGCAGCTATTTTTAATGAGGCAAATCAAGGTGTAAGTCTCATGGACACGTATACTGTTTTCGGTCAGAGGAGGGAAGGATAAATGTGAGTTTTTTTAAATCTTAAAATCCTAACTTATTCAACTTAGAATAATAGTACTTTATATATTATGTTTGAATAGATCCTTTTCGTATATTAGGATGCTTGCAGCCTTTATTGTTTTTACAGAGTCTTCTTGTGGATTGAAACTTTTTTTAAAATTCTATTTAAACATTTGAACTGGCCAGTTTTCATGTAACTTTTAATTAGTTCCAAGAAATGTTTGTGTGTGTGTGTGTGTGTGTGTGTGTTTACATGTATATGTGCACATGCACGCATGCGCATCCCTTTCATAAATATTTAAGATTGTAGCCGAGTTAAAACTGATCATTTCCTAAGTACTAAGTTGTTACCAGTAAGTTAATTTCAAGATATTTGGACGAATATTAAAAATTACAGCTTGGTAAAGTTTAAAAACATATTTCTTACTAATGCTTGCTTAAAAAGTAAAAATCATAAACTTTTTAAAATGGGAGAAATAAATAGCATTTGATTTACACAGTTTAACTATCAATAAAGTGCTGTCATACCCACTTAAAATCAATCTCATTTTTTCAAGAAACAACATGAGTTAGTAAAGGTCACCGACTTCTAAAAGCATATTTTTGTTTTTCATGTTGGATTATTTTCCCTGTTACAGTTTATACCATTTTATGCTCTGGTACTTTGGAAATATGAAATAATTAGGTTTTGAAGTTGAACTGGAAACAACATCTGATGAACACACAAAAAGAACACTCGATCCAGTTTTGCAGAAGAAAACAGTTTGACTAAAAGGCTCTGCCAACAGCAGTCAATATATGCTATAAACTGATTTGCTGTCTCTCCTTTCCTAATCAGCCATAGGGTGTAACTGGCCAGTTTACAGTTTTTTTGCTTTTAACTATAGCAGAAGCACAGAGTAACAGTTGTATGAAAGGTAAAGACCTAGATTTTATAGTCTCATAGTTACTGAGAAGGAACAACAACAGTACTTGTGCCCTGGTTGGTGACCAAGAGTGTTACACATTTTTTCAGCTGGCATGAAATTGCACTACACTGAAGGTCAGGTCATTAGATTGGCACTTTACCTGAGGACAGTATCTGGGGAACCAAGGTGGCTTTGACTAATCTAAACAGATCATTTGTTTTTCGACAAATTAATCACAAAATTTGTATTTTGCTGACTTAATATTTGTTTGTAGAATTATAACACAAATAACTGCATGTAAAATGCTCTCATAAATATTTCTATCTTGATAAGTTTATAAAAGTAGGGCATTGCTTGGGAGGTTTTCTGGCCAGATCACTCAGAAAAGTCTAGACCAGTCTTTCCTCCTGTGTTTTGTGAAGAGTTCCTTAGAGCCTGGACTGTGTGCCATTGATACCCCTGATGGACTCTCCTCGCCCTGGTCAGAATGCATCACTTCTTACAGAACTAAAATTAATTCAGGCCTGCAAAAGTGCTGTATCTGATGTTATAGAAAAATACCAGCTACGTTTGGTATAATAAAAAATCGACTCTTTTTGAAGGCTATAATCTTGTTCTTTCTAGAAGATGGGGCAGAAGATCAAATACCAAACACCTCTAGAACTGTCAGTAGTCAATTTAAAGATATAATCCATTCAGCAATACTATAACCTTTGAGAGCTCATCAATTAAAGACATATGCTATGTAGATTCGATGTGTAGATTAAAATGGATAATCTCTTAGTTGACATGTACAATTTTGAGATAAAAGGGGTGTGTAGATTCAGTGTGTGGCATAAAATGATCATTTTTTTAAAGATGACATTAGACAATTTGAAAAGAATAGGAATCAGATTCTAAGTAGTAAATTTAGGGAGGGAACCTTGGCAAATTTAAACCATGGAACCTCAATTTCAGCATTTAGATATGTAATGAGTTATATTGTTAAAATGAGTTAAAAGTTGTTTTAAACCCACTCTTTTAAATATCCAACCTTGTGACAATTTCATTTGCACATTAACCTAAAAACATACATGTGTGCACACTTTTACAAAAGGGATGGAAATTTTTGATTATTTCCTGAGGAATCTGTTGGATCTTGAAGTTGTTCAATACAAGAATCAGTAATAAAGAGGGTACAAAACATGTAGTCAATTACTTCAAATTAAAGTAAATATTTAATGTTTTTAATCTACTAAGCTTGTTCTACTGCTACTCTGTAGTTGCTGATGAGTGATTTTTTCACTTTTGTTAAAACTACGTCATATTTATTCAATCTGTATGCTGAGCAAATAATCGAAGAAGCTGGACTATATGAAAAAGAACATGGCATCAGGATTAGAGGAAGATTCATTAACAACCTGTGATGTGCAGATGACACAACCTTGTTTGTGGAAAGCAAAAACGACTTGAAGCACTTACTGATGAAGATCAAAGACTTCAGCCTTCAGTATGGATTACATCTCAACATAAAGAAAACAAAAATGCTCACAACTGGATCAATAAGCAACATCATGATAAACGGAGAAAATGTTGAAGTTGTAAAGGACTTCATTTTACTTGAATCCATAATCAACGCCCATGGAAACAGCAGTCAAGAAATCCAAAAGTTTATTGCACTGGGCAAATCTGCTCCGGGAGACCTCTTTAAAGAGTTAAAAAGCAAATATGTCAGTTCAAGGACTAAAATACGCATGATCCAAGCCATGGTATTTTCAGCTGCCTCATATGCATGTGAAAGCTGGGCAATGAACAAGGAAGAGCAGAGAAGAATTGATGCCTTTGAATTATGGTTTGGCAAAGAATATTGCATATACCATGGACTGCCAGAATAAGAAACAAGCCTGTCTTGGAAGTACAGCCAGAATGCTCCTTAGAAGTTAGGATGGCAAGACTTCGTCTCATGGACTTTAGATGTATTATCAGGAGGGACCAGTCCCTGGAGAAGGACATCATGCTTCATAAAGTAGAGGGTCAGCAAAAGAGAGGAAGACCTTCAATGAGACGGACTGACACAGTGGCTATAACTATGGGCTCAAAATAGCAACAATTGTGAGGATGGTGCAGGACTGGGTAGTGTTTTGTTCTGTTCTGCACAAGGTCGCCATGAATCGAAATCAGCTTGACAGCATCTAATAACAACACCTCATAAGAACTAAAGAAAGACTGCTGGCGCACAGCATTATAAGTTTTCAAAATAAGTTTGGCAATGTCTGTAAAAGCTAAAAGTGACTTGAAACCAGTGACTTGCTGTTTCTCAGGATGCCAGCATCCTCATGCCAATGTATAAAACCAGCAAGTGTTGGGAAGAGAATACTCAGCCACTGGATCTCACTTGATGTGTAAATTGATGATCCAGCCCATCAATAAAAAAGTCAACATTGCTTTTTGAAGCGTGTATTTAATAACTATATTTTTTTAAACATAATGAGAATAACTCAACTCTTATTTACTCTGGGTTTTATATTTTTTTAAAAAAAGCATTCTCCTCAACATTTTTTTCCTTTAAAAATATGTTCATTCATTTAACAAATATATATTTGCACAGGGGGGTGTAAAGATTCTAAAATTAAAATAATTATAAATACATGATTTGTTTTCTTGAAGGCATGGACTCCAAAGCTTATTGAAACACTGTCCAGACCTTTGGATAATGCAATTAACCTAAGACATTTTCCTGTTTTAAACTAACATTTCTCTTAGTAGGGAAGAATGGTTTAGTCAAAAAAAGAATTGTGTAATGTGGCCCTAATTCTTCCAAGTACTTGCGGTTTGAACTTTTGGAAATCAGGTTACCTCTTTTGGTTTGTTTCATCACCTGTTCATATTTTCAGAAGTTGCGGATTACTACTGATTACATGCCTGATTATATGGCAGGCACTTTAAAAAATTTTTTCTTTAGGAAATTATACTAGCAAAATCACTTTATTCCTGTTTTACAAAGGAAGAAATTGAGGCTCAAAGAGATTAATTTTCCAAAACCACATAAGTTAGTTGCGGCAGAGTAAAGATTGAAAGTAATTCTTCCTGGCTTCAAAGACTGCACTCCTTACATGATGCTTGGCTGTCCAATGCCATTGGACTGGGTGATTTTAAAATCTTTTAAAACTTTAAAACATTTCCATGAAGGAGACTGGAGAAACACCGAGAGTATGGCCCCCAGACACCCTATTAGCTCAGTGGTGAAGTCACTTCCAAGGTTCGCCATTCAGCCGGGGATTGGACAGCCCCAGAAAACAAAATGGGACTAATGCGGCACAGCAGTCTAGGGACAGGACTAGAAAGCAGAAGGGGACAGGAAAGCTGGTGATAGCGAACCCAAGGTTGAGTAAGGACAGAGTTGATGTGTAATGTGGTTGTTAACCATTGTCATAGGGCAACATGTATACTGTTTAATGAGAAACTGTTTTGTTCTGTAAACCTTCATCTAAAGTGAGAATAGCAGCGCAACTGGAAGAACATAATCACTGAATTGTGCATGTAGAAATTTTTGAAATGGTGTATCTTTGGCTATGTATATTTTCACCAAAAAAAAAAAAGTCGAAAAGGGAGAGGGTTGACATGTCGTGGAGTTGTTAACTAATGTCATAAAACAATATGTGTACTGACTGTGTAATGAGAAACTATTTGTTCTGTAAACCTTCACCTAAAGTATAATAAAAAAACAAAAAACATTTCCACGCTCAGCATAACTGGGTGAAGAGCCCGGCTGATTTGCACACATGATATTTTGTACTTAGATCTATCCTTAGCACAAGGGCACTGTTTTGTATTGTTACCCTATTTACATATTTACCTTCCTTCCCCTTATAGACTAGTTATCTTACTGTTGGGCCAAAGTTAGGAATCCAGTACATACTTGATGAATGAATAACAAATAAAAAATACAGTGTTTTGAGATGACTGTTGTTGACCATGTTCAAGTCCATAAATGCTGCAAATTTAATAGGATTAATTAAAAAAACCAACTGAGTTTTATTTATTTTTTTCTTATTGTGGTGATAATATATACAACAAAACATTTGTCAGTTTAACAATTGCTATATGTATAATGGAAACCCTGGTGGCATAGTGGTTAAGTGCTAAGGCTGCTAACCAAAAGGTTAGCTGTTTGAATCCACCAGGTGCTCCTTGGAAGCTCTGTAGGACAGTTCTACTCTGTCCTATAGGGTCACTATGAGTCGGAATCGGCTCAACGGCAACGGGTTTGTTTTTTGTTTTCTTTTTTTTAATATGTATAATAGTGGAGCCCTGGTGGCCCAGTGGTTTAGAGCTTGACTGCTAACCAAAAGATCAGGATTTTGAATCTACCTGCCGCTCCTTGGAAACCCTATGGGGCAGTTCTACTCTGTCCTGTAGTGTCGCTGTGACTCAGAATTGACTCAATGACAAAGGGTTTGGGTTTTTTTTACATGTTTAATTCATTGATGTTGATTATAGTCTTCATATTATGCAACCATATTGCTATCATTTTCCAAATTACTCCACCACCATTAATATGAAGTCAGTGCCCCCTAAGCAAAAACTCCAGTTTTCAACCTTCCTTCTAGCCCTGGTAACCACTGATAATCTTTGGTTTCTATACATTTGTCTATTTCATATAAGGGAGATCATATCATATTTGCCCTTTTGTGACTGGCTTTTTTGCTCAACATAACATTTTAAGGTTCATTCACATTGTAGCATGCATCAGGACCTTATTTATCTTCATGGCTGAGTAATATTCCATTATGTATATACCACACTTTGTTTATTCATTCATCTGTTGATGGACATTTCAGTTGTTTCTACTTTTTTGGCTGTTGTGATAAGTGCTGCAAGAACATTGGTGTACAGGATTCTGTTTGTATTTGTGCTTTTACTTCTTTTGGATATATACCTAGGATTGGGATTATGGGGTCATATGGTAGCTCTGTGTTCATCTTTTTGAAGAACCGCTTGTTTCCCACAGCAGTAGTATTATTTTACATTCACACCAACAGTGGATGAGGGTTTGGGTTTCTCCACAACCTCACTAAGATTTATTGTTTTCCCTTTTTTTTTGATCATTGCCATGTGGTTCTGCAGTTTTTACATTTTCAGTACAATATACAAGTGAGTCGATGGAGCAGTCTTGGGAAAAGTTCCTAAAATAACAATCTTCATTAAAAGGTAAAAAATTATATATTTCATAGAGTCATGCTTTTTTAAAAATAAAAAAGGTAGCAAGGATGACTTTTGCTTTCACTACAAAAATAGTATTGCACACATCTGTTTCATAATATTCCCAAAACAAACATCCATCCATGGAGTAACAATGTTAAAGACTATAGCTACTTGTCAAATATTTAATTTCACTCTAAAGGCAGTTTTTCCCATTAAGATTGACATGAGAGGAAGTGTGGCAGCGCCTTCTATAATTTCAGTATTCAGGGAAGACCCACTGAGGAGCTGGCATTTAAGTTAATATCTGGATAAATTTGATGATTTTTTTTTGTAAAATCTCTTCCATTTAAATGTAAGTTCCATGAGGGAAGGCACCCTCTTCTGACTTCTACAGTTGTACTTGTTACATCTAGAATTGTGCGAGTACTTAGGAGTTGCTCTGTAAATGTGTCGAATGAATGAAAGAAAAAGCCAGTGGTGTGGCTTTTTGTAAGTGAGCTCATTCTCAGTTGGGCATGATTTTTCTTCCTCAATGGAAATTTGGCAATGTCTGGAGACGTTTCTGGTTGTCACTACTGGCTGGGGGGTGCTGTGTGTCTACTGGCATTGAATGGTTACCTTTAAAACATCTTCCTTTAATATTAGGATTCTAATTACAGCAGTCATGCAGTAACTCATTTTAAGTAAATGTTTCTCTCTGGTGATGGAATCCAAATATTTGAGATATAATAAATTATTAGCAAATATTTATTGCACATATGCCCAGGAGTATATACTCAGGAGTATAACGTGTATAAGGCATGGCTTTCTTGTATAAGTTTGTATTCAGAGGTTTTGTTTTTGTTTTTTTTTTTTCTGATTTATTCTCTAGTCTATGGAAAATACGTTAGAAACTTTATTTCCGTTCCAAATGGGCACATGAAAATTCTAAGCCACTAACTATAGCTACTACTTCCTGAAAAAGCATGTGCTTTTTCAGCATAAATTGGTAGGGAGAATGCAATGGGTTGGGGAAGGGTGACTGAGTTATAACAGATTCTTCTGTCTAATTACATATAGAGGTGGCAAATCCATTATTAAAATAGTGCTTAGTAGTGTCTTATATTTGAAGTGAAAATTGTAATTAAAAAGTGTGTTCTTTCCTACTGCTAATACTTTATCACAGGGGTCTTGTCTATCTAGTGAGTTTTAAAAGAACAATTAAAACTGATATTGTTTCTGTTTCAGTGAACTCACATTTCCTGTGTATCAAATGATTATTTTAACCTAAGAAGATTCACTAGCATGTTTTAAATATTTTACCATACTATTTTTTTTAAATGACTACCATTACTTCTCCAAATCTTGGATTTATACATGATCTCAGGTGTCTACAATGTGATCTGTTAGTTTGCCAACCACATTTAATTATTATTTGATTGTTTTGTGTTAGCATAAATCTGTTTTCTCAAACTTGAATAGTTTCCCTGTTAACTATATTTTATTTTTGAGGAGAGCTTCAGAGTGGCATATGGAAAAATGGTCTAAAACCTTGATTGACTAAACAGAATCTGTTTTTTCCTCCTTTAATATGGGATTATTTAGTTCTGATTCTTCAATATTTTTTTCAATAAAGGATAATCATACCATTGATAAGTATGCCTTAATCTCTTATTTAATAATTACTGTTATTAAAGCCATGTTTTGTCTTGTCATTTTAATTAGATGAAAAACTACCAAAGGCCAGGAATTATGCTTTAGAATTATTTTTATTGTCCACAGACCCTAGTGTAGAACACTGAAAATAGTAGATGCTCAGCCAACAATTTTATACTGACTTGCAAAATCAAAGAAAAAAGCTAAAGAGTATTACTTGTCATAAATAATAAAACAAAATCAGCATTTGCTCATTCTGGCATTTTTTAATGGGTTAACAGCCATCACTTTTTCTGTTGAGTGAAAAATCTTTAAAAAGTGAGGTATATGTTTGTGTGTGTGTGTGTGTGTGTGTGTGTGTGTGTGTGCGTGTGCGCTGAACCTTATATTTGTAATAATTCTTATGCAGCGGAACTATTGTCATGAAAAATTACTTTCATCTCATTTCTCTTTTCTTGTATGTTTTATCACCATATTGTTTTCAGGGACTCCTGAGAGCCTAGCTGAGAAAGAGAGGCAGCTCATGGGTATGATCAATCAACTGACCAGTCTACGAGAACAGCTATTGGCTGCCCATGATGAGCAGAAGAAGTTGGCTGCCTCTCAGATTGAGAAGCAGCGCCAGCAAATGGAGCTGGCCAAACAGCAGCAAGAACAGGTGAGTAAGAACTAGAGACACTATCCATTTCCTTGGACATTGTTTTGCCTGATATTTATACAACACTATCCTAGGCACACAAAGATGACTAAGAGTACCCCTCACCTCAAGTAAATAGAAAAGAAAAACACCAAAACAAGCAAATGAAAAACTCTAATCTTAAGAATCTTAGCTACTTTGGTAGTAAATAACTCTAAAGTAATGATAATTAAGGTAAAATTTTGATAGATTATGAGCAAAGTACAAAAAAGAACCATGGAGAGTCAAGAGAACATTTACAGTCAGGAGCATTGTGAAAAATTTCGTAAAACTGGTGAAATTTGAGATGAGTTCTGAAGGATAGGTAGGATTCAACAAGTGAAGTGAATTTCTAATTATGGGGCATAAAGTTCAGTGGGGAGGCTATTATGTAACCTAAATAAGGAGTGAGAAGCTAAACTGGGTAGAGTGATGACGGTGGACAAAGAAAGAAGGGAGTAAATAGGCAGAAGAGTTATGTAAGTAGAATTTTTTGAGTGAGTAAAAGGGAGAGGAAAGGTTTTTGAGCCTGAGCAAATAGAGGAAATGTTGATACCATCAACAGAAATAGGGAAAATCAGGAGGATGAATAGAAGGGCAAATTTGGAAGAGAAGATGGATTTATACATGTGGAATTAAAGCTGTTGTCATTCTGTCCAGCTGAAGGTATGTGAAAGTTAGAAATAACAATAAGCAGTTTGGAAGAGAGGACTGCTGAGTTACATTTCTTAGATTATGTACGTAGAGGTGGTAGTTTAAACCATTGGAGCAGATACAATTTATTCATTTATTCAAGAAATAGTAATTGAGTGCTTCTTACTTGCAAGGCACTATACTGATTGCTGCAGCTACCTCAATTAACCAGAGAGACAAAGACAAAGTCCCTAATTCTAGTGGAAAGTGAGAGACGATTAACAAAGGAACAGATAAATTAACAAGACAATTTCAGATAGTGATAAGTAATTAGAAAAAATTTTCAAAAAGTAATGTGATAAATACTCATTGGTATGGCGAGGCAGTACTTCTTGGATGGTTGGATAAATCTTTCTGAGATTGTGGCAGTTGACCTCAGACCTAAATGATAAAAGAAAGGCAGCCATATTAACAGATTGTTATGCTTTGTCATAGAGTGGTGGTGTCAGGAGAAAATGTAAAGAGACTAAGAGGGGAGCCTCGGCAGATGTTCCCATAGAGCCGGTAGAGAGGAAATGAAACATATCCAGAAGCAATCAGAAGGAGAAACAGAAGTGCAGTGTCATAGGAATGAAGAGAAAATGAAGATTTTAAGAAGTAATAGACAACAGTGTTAAATGCTATAACTAATGTCATTATTCTAACACAAATTGGAAGCTACCAGATTTGTCATTTAAATTCTCATTGTTGGCCTTTAAATGTGTTGCTGCTATGGACTTTTAGGAGCAGAAATCTGACAATAAGAACTGACAAATATATAGTGAGAAAATGGAAGCAACACATACAAACTGTTAAGTCATGAAAATTGGTAGTAATTTGAAGGGAAGGTAGAGGGTTTATTTAGTAGGGTCAGCTTACATAGAAGGATGGCACCTATTTTCCAGGGCTAAGTCCCTTTATATCCCATGTTACATGTTCAGTCCATCACTATACTAAGTGGAAGAGGGCCCCTATTTAGTCAAGGATATTTGTGTCTCTACAGTGTCTTGGTAGAATATGGTTAAGCACTTGGCTGCTAACTGAAAGGTCAGCGGTTTGAACCCACCAGTAGCTCCACAGGAGAAAAGACTCGAGATCTGCTTCCGTAAAGATTATAGCCTAGAAAGCCCTATGAGGCAGTTCTACTCTGTCATATAAGGTCACCGTGAGTTAGAACCAACTTCATGGTGCACAACAGCAAGAACAATTTGTGTCTGTACACATCACTGCAAAACCCTCTAAACAGCTTTCAAAGGTGTAAACTAGCAGAGTTGAAAGAGATAAAGAAATACTCAGAATGCATTGCATTTGTGGGGCCTCCCCTTTCAGTTCGCTCTTCCCTACTTGTTGGTTCATTTCTGCTTGAAAGGTTTTATTTTTATTTTTTTTATTGTACTTCAGGTGAAGGCTTACAGAACAAATAGTTTCTCATGAAACAGTAGTACACATATTGTTTTATGACATTGGTTAACAACCTCACAACATGTCAACCCTCTCCCTTCTCAACCTTTTTTTTTTTTTTTTTTTTTTTTTTTTGGTGAAAATATACACAGCCAAAGATACACCATTTCAAAAATTTCTGCATGCACAGTTCAGTGACATCGACTATGCTCTTCCAATTGTGCTGCTATTCCTACAGAACAAAATACTTTCTCATTTAACAGTTGGTACACATGTTGCCCTATGACAATGGTTAACAACCTCACAACATATCAACACTGTCGTTACTCAACCTTGGGTTCCCTATCACCAGCTTTCCTGTCCCCTTCTGCCTTCTGGCCCTTGTCCCTGGACTGCTGTGCCTCATTAGTCCCATTTGGTTTTATGGGGCTGTCCACTCCCTGGCTGAATGGTGAACCTTGGAAATGACTTTACCACTGAGCTAAAAGGGTATCTGGGGGCCATACTCTCGAGGTTTCTCCAGTCTCCTTTAGGCCAGTAAATCTGGTCTTTTTGCGTGTGTTAGAATTTTGTTCTACATCCTTCTCCAGTTCTGTCCAGAACCCTCTGTTGTGATCCTGGTCAGAGCAGTCTGTGGTGGTAGCCAGGTACAATCTAGCTGTACTGGACTCAGTCTGGTGGAGGCCTTGGTAGCTGTGGTCTGTTAGTCCTTTGGACTGATCTTTTCCTTGTATCCTGTTCTCTTCATTCTCCCTTGCTCTCAAAGGGATGAGACCAGTGGAGCATCTGAAATGGCTGCTCACAGGCTTTTAAGACCCCAGACGCTGCTCACCAAGGGAGAATGTAGAACATTGTCTTTATAAACTGTGTTATGCCAGTTGAGCTAGATGTTCCCCGAGACCATGGTCCCCACAGCCCTCCACCCAGCAATTCAGTCCCTCAGGGAATATTTTTATTTTTAATGAAATGTTTCAACCTTTTTCCCTAATGATATATTTGACCTGTTACTGGGTATCACATATTCCTCTTGTTTTACTCCTGACAGAGGAGTTCAGAACGCTTGCCTGTCACTAGAAAAACACTACTCGTTTCCTTAATTCTCAGTGCCTTCAAACATCTGAATTCTAGAGGACCCTAGGAGCCTATCAGAATATACCTCCATATATACATAGATTTTTTTTTTTTTTTTTTTTTTTTTTTTTGCAGAGAATCCCTACTTGCCTTGGTTGAGTCTGAGGGCAGTCTTGTCCCAAAACATCTAAGCAATCTGTAATGAAGAGCAAGGCTCTTCTCTTTCACACTCTGACTCTTCCCTGGATATCATCAGAGGATTCTAAAATTTTTTACTATCTCAAGGGTTCTGACATTCTCCTTGGAACATTATAGACTCATAGACTCTTCCAGAGTTTCTCTCCTGTGCTGGAGAGATGCCAAGCAATGACTCCTACACAGCCTGAGAAAAGATTCCTTGTGAGAGCAACAGGTTAGGTTTCTGGAGTCAATTCTACTCTCCCATATTCTCTCTATCATAGGTGGATGACAGTGACTATGTTTTTGTTATTGATAGGTTCTGTTGAGTTATTTTCCATTCCTAGCGACCCCATGTGACAGAGTAGAACTTCCTTGTAGGATTTTCTCGACTATACTCTTTATGGACGCAGATCACCTGGTCTTTCTCCTGCAGAGCTGCTGGGTGGGTTCGAACTGCCAGTCTTTTGGTTAGCAGCTAAGTACTTTACTGTTTGTGCCATGATGGCTCCTTACAGTGACTATAAACCCAAGGAACTGAGTGCTGGCATTTATAGTCACCACTCTTGTGGTCACTGATCTTTTTCATCAGGACAGGACACAGGGAACTGTCTGAAGGACATTTCAGACTCTGGTCCTTAAGACTCTAGTCAGGTTCATCTTCATGGATGAACCTTCTCCTAGCACTCCCTACTCAGTGTGAGGTGCCCCTGCTCTGCAAACTCTAATACTCTGATGTACCTGTTTACTGATGAGCTTTTCTACCAGACTCTGAACTCCATTCCACATTCATCTATTCAACAAATATTTACTGAGCCAGAGTCTGTTCTAGTTGCTGGAGGAAACAGCAGAGAAGAAAACAGATAAACATCTCTCATGAATCAAATTCTAGTTGCGGGAGACAGACAATGAATAAATAAACAAGTAAAATATAGTAAATATTGATAAGTATTATGGTGAAAAGCAAAGCAGGGTATTGGGAGGGTGCGAGGTAGAGAGAGGTGCTATTTTAAAACATGTACTCAGAGAAGACCTCATTGACAAGGTAGCATCTTTTTACTGCCAGTAACTTGTAGGAGATGAAGGAGTGAACCATGTAACTATCCAGGAAAAGAGTATTCCTGATGGAGGGAAAAGCAAGTGCAAAGGCCCAGAGGCAGGAGTTTCCTTGGGAGTTGTGTTCAACAGGCAGTTGGGAGAATAGCATGGCTAGAGTGGAGTGACAAGGGGGAGACAAGGAAGACATGAATTCAGAGAGGTAGCAGGAGGCCGTATTATATAGGGCCTGTAGGCATCATATGGACCTTGCTTTCACTCTGAGAGAGAGGTTTGGAAAAGATGACTAATGTGACACAAGTTATATTTTAGACAGATATCTCCAGATGTTGGTTTATAAGAGACTGTAAGGAGCTAGGGTGGAAGCAGAAAGAGAAAATAAGAGGCTATTACGCCAATCCAAGTAAGGGATATGGTGGCTTAGAAAAGAAGAAAGTGTGAAGGGGTATAAAATGGTTAAAGTCTTGATATACTCTCAAGGTAGTGCTAAAATGATTTAAATATCAATGGAAATATTGATAACTGGTAGGAAGCAACCAGACTTACAGAGTATTTTTTTCTACCATCTTCTTCCTTACCTTTCTTTTAAAAAAAAAAAAAAAAAAAAAAAATTTCCTTTATTATAGTCCTAAGATAAAGTAAAATCATTAAAATAATCGTAATTTTACCTATGTCTATAAAAAAATAAAAAATTGATCTTTGTAGACCCATCTGCATCATGGTTTCTTAATTTTTATTCACAGTAATGAATTCTACATGTATTCACTATTTTCTGAATTTTTAGCTAGATTCAAAGGTTAAGGGGTATGTTTTTGCAGTGAAAATGATAATGATTACAACATGATGAGCCTAAGAACTAGAGTGTATTTATGAGAGTGAAAAATTTCTTAAGTTTAGGAGTTGCATTCTCATTAGAAAGCTTCCCACCCTCTATTATGTAATGAAATGTTTTAAAATTTCTTCTCATCTATTTGTTTATACATTCTTCATCAAATATTTATTCAGAACTCCTTATGTACCAGGCTCTGTGCAATTGGTGAGCAAAATATACACGATCCCTATGCTCACTGTGTTTATAAACTTCTACCGAGGAGACAGAGCGATGGCAATAAAAAAGTCAAACAATCAAAAGCAAATAAATATAAAACCATAGCATGTGATATAGTATTAAGTAAATGTAGAGGGTGTTATAAGAGCAAATAACAGGGGAATTATTGTGCTAAAACCTGGGTTAGAAAAACACTTTAAATGATCGTATGGAAGGCTAAGTCCTGAGTTTAGTTTTGAACTTACTGAATTTGAAATACCTTCAAGTACACAGTTAGATAAATGGGTCTGAAGTTTAAAGCAGAGGTTGAGACTAGAAAAACACATGTATAAGCTCTTGGCATACGTGTGAGAGTAGGTATAGAGGAAAAAGAGAAGAGACCCTAAAATTGAGCCTTATGAAGCTACAACATTAATGGCTGGACAGAGCCATTAAATATAACAGAAGGAACATATCGAAAGGTAGGACAAGAGCAGGGAAGTGTGATATCTAAAAGCCACAGGAAGAAAGTAGTTCAGGAGCCAGAGAAAGCACTTGAGTATTGAATACTGATAACAAGTCAAAAAATGAGGACTAAGAATCAAATAAAACAAACCAAAAAAATGCTTTAGAATTAGAGAAATGGAAGTATTGGTGACTCAATTAAAAATCATTTTGATAAAGAAATGACAGGAGAAAAGAGAAGGGATTGCATTGAGGAGTGGGTGGTTTAGGAATTTGTGGGAAGAAGAAATAAGGACATTATTTACCAGGGAAACAAAAAAAGCCCTCGCTAAGGAATACAGTGGCGTCCCTGGGTAGTGCAAATGATTAGCAGACTGCTTCTAACCGAAAGTTTGGAGGCTCAAGTCCACTTGAGGCACCGCAGCAGAATGGCCTGGCTGAAAAATCAGCCATTGAAAACCCTGTGGAGCATAGTTCTACTCTGACACACACACGGGGTCGCTGTAAGTCAGAGTTGACAGGATGGCAGTTGGTTTTGTGTTTTTTTGATTTAAAGAATACAGTATCTTCCAATACTTTGTGCTACATTGAACTACTTGGGCACAACCACACCCTTGTTTATGCAATACTCTTTTCTTTGGTATAAAAGGGCAGAAAATGTTAGAGGGAGTGCCTTCTTAATATCACCAGAAAGAGGGATTTTTGCAACGCTAACATTTGGAGCCCCTAGCAGCACAATAGTTAAGAGCTTGGCTGCTAACCAAAAGATCAGAAGTGCAAATCTACCAGTCGCTGCTTGGAAACCCTATGGGGTAGTTCTCTTATGTCCTGTAGGGTTGCTGTGAGTCGTGATCGACTTGACAACAACAGGTAACATTTCGTACTGGGATAGATCATTGTCGCAGTGTCTTAGGCTTCATTTGTTTTAGGCCAAAAGAAGCATAACTGTTCCTGAAGACTATAAATATCTCGTTGGATCCCCATAAGGATGAATTGCTGATAATTTAGAGGCACAACCACATCTATTTTCATCATCATAATCAGTGTCAAATCAAACTTTGAGAAACAGAACATTGGTGGTTTCCCTCCAGGACTGCAATATGCTTTTAACATTTTCATGTGTAATTTCTCCACAGATTGCAAGACAACAGCAGCAGCTTCTGCAGCAACAACACAAAATCAATTTGCTTCAGCAACAGATCCAGGTCAGAAATCATATTTCATATATACTTCCAGTGGAAGAAATATACTTTGTTT
Source organism: Dugong dugon (assembly GCA_030035585.1). Taxonomy (NCBI): domain Eukaryota; kingdom Metazoa; phylum Chordata; class Mammalia; order Sirenia; family Dugongidae; genus Dugong; species Dugong dugon. The sequence goes on from CM057465.1 coordinate 171,943,431, forward strand.
CTCATTCATATATGACCTAATTGAAATGGCCTTCAAAATAAAAATCACTGTCAGCCTAATTCACCAAGTGTTGCCTCCTGTACTATTCAAATCCTGCAACTGGTGACTCTCCGTTACATGCCCTACTGTGTTAGGGAGCTGCAGTTTAAGCAAGCTGCCAGTAATTTTCATTCTCTGCTGAGAGGAAATTATTGTAGAGGAATGTTTCATTTTTTCCCTGTACTTGAATGTTTAAAATGTGTATGTAAGTGTTCTTAATGGGTAGGTGCAGGGGAACCAAAGCACACAGGTACCATAGATTTCACTTAGGGAGTCAATGGCGGAGAGAACTTTTTGCTGTATGCTCAAGGGCTATGTGTGATAAAGGTGGGAGTTAAGGAAGGTAATGATTTGGCATTCAAGTTGAATTTCACCCTTGGTATTGACTGTAAAATCTAAGTCTGAGAGATCTATCACCTTTATATTTTTCTTATATGGAAATTTAGAATGATGAGGAGAATAAAGTAAGGAAGGAAGGAGCTGTATTGGTAAAAATAATAATAATAAAGGAAAATTAAGTTGTCAGGAATGTATTATCTCCACTGCTGGCTAGTGGCGTGAAATTTGATAATATTTTTAGGGTTTTTTTTTTTCTGAAAGTGGAGATAATAACAGCACCTACTTCATAGAGATTTGTGAGAATTTAATGACATCGAGTATGGAAACCTTACCATAGTACCAAAGTTCATAGTGGGTATTCAGTATGTATTTGCTCTGACTAGCAAAAAAAGGAATCTCGTTCATGAAGCTATAAATCCAGCCCCTAAGTTCCATCATTCACCTGGAGGTGATTCTTAGGTTTGTAGTCAGCTAATCTGGCTGAAAAAGTCATCATTCTCTTGAGGTTACTTCTTGAGAATCCAACATATTTTAATATGTGTAAATATCACAAACAACAGAAACAAACATGCCAACATTATTTCACTCGTATATTAAACAGATTTTAACTACTTTTGCCAACGAAGTTTCTCCCATTTTGTCTAATTGGGTCAGTTACACTTTGTTTCTTTACTGAAGATCATCTGGCCCAATTAGGGTTTATTCTTTTTTGTTCTGGAGTCCCTCAGTGGCACAAACAGTTAACCACTCAGGTACTAACCAAAAGGCTGGAGGTCAGAGTCCAGCATGAGGCGCCTTGGGAGAAAGACCTGGTGATCTGCTTTCCAAAGATTACAGCCATTGAAAACCCTATGGAGCGCAGTTCTACTCTGAACCACATGAGGTCACCATGAGTCAGAATTGTGGCAACTTTTTTTTTTTTTTTTTTTAATTCTTGTTGTACCTGGGATTTTAAGTGAGCTGGTCAGAGCTTCTGTGCATGCCCCAGCCAGGGGTTTTTGTCTTCCTTTTCTGTAATTATGAATAATACATTTCTAATATGCTCTTATCTATTCATAGCTGGAGTGTAGTTATTAAATTCATCGGTTCAAAACTGTCATGGGATTTCATGTTTTTCAGTCCAAGTACATTGGTTTTGAATATAGTTTGTTCACGGCACCCAGTTATCTATGTTGAAAATGTTTATAATTATTGAAAAACTCAGTAGGATTAAAAAATTGTTCTGACAATTTCTTACTGTAAATAAGGTATAAATCCTTAATAAACAATATGGCCCTTTGTGAGACCCATGGTTTCTCTGGGATTTGATGGAGTACCAATAGTTTCAATTTCTTTTTTAATTTCTATGAGACTGTTGAGACAAAGCCATTATTAAACAGAGTTGAGAAATGTGTCAAGGCCATATTATAAGTATTTATAATGTGGATTTTAAGCTCTGTCATAATAGTAAAATATTGAAATGGGTGGATTTCTTGCTCCAGAGCATGGAGCTGTATAATTTATAAATTAGGCTTTTATTTTTCCAAATGAAAAGGTCTTTAAAAATTATCTGTCCTAGAAACAGTGTGATTTGATTATAGAAAAACTATCCCAGAGAGCTAAGGCCAAGGTTAATAACTTGCCCAAGCTCACACAACTGGTTACTGGTAGAACAATGATGAGAACTAAAGTTTTCTGACTATTAATAGAAATTTTGCTGAGTATGAAAATGTAACAGTTTAGAAGCTGCTGACCTCTACTAGTTCACAGAGTAGGGGGGAAAATACTGTAAACAAATAGTCCCTAAAGGGAATCATGTTACACGGTAAGTAACCCGAGGGAAACATTAAAAGATATTGAGATACTATGTCCAGGTTTTTGTCTTTGTTCAAGGGTTAGTGCAGGTAAAAACTGAGGGAGTCAAAACCATCAAACCGAACCAGAACCAAACCCATTGCCGTTCAGTTAATTACAACTCATAGGACTCTTTAGGACAAAGTAGAGCTGCCCTATAGGGTTTCTAAGGTGCAGTAGGTGGATTCGACCTGCTAACTTTTTGGTTAGCAGCAAAGCTGTTAACCACTGTACCATCAGGGCTCCAAAACCACCAAGTGCTTATTAAAAAAAAAAAAGCCTGGGATGTAGGACATGTTCCAGACAACAAGTAAGTAATGAGCAAGACAGACAATCTGAAAGAAATTCATTTTCACAACTTCTAGTATATTCATTAACTAAAAGTATAGTTCTATATGCAGAATAAGTTGTTAGTTTGGGGCCATCTTCTAAACACTTAGTAGTAAAGTCTCAATGTTTTCCAATTATTTAATCTACTGAGATTTTTTCAAGCAATTATGGGAAGCCTAATGTGGTGGCACGTGTAGAAACAGAAAGTTTAAAAAGTAGTAGACCCTCTGTTTCCCCATGTAAATTCTTACCATGTTTCTTTTTAGAATATTTTTCTCTCCCTTTTCTCCTTCTTCTCTCTTCCTCCTTTTCCTTGGCAAAATAGGACAAAGAGGAAGCAGAATAGAAATTGACCCTATTATGGTGGAAGGCAAATCAAATTTATAACAAATATTATTATAAATTGTATTTTTAATCAATGCATACACAATCAAATACTCCCATAAAAATTTTCCATAAATTACATGTTATTTGGTATTTGAAAATAGTCTGCTATCAAATTTTGATTTTGATATATGTCTTTTTTTTTCTTTCATAAATATGGAGCCTTAACACCTTGTAGAAAAGTAAGCATACCAACTTACGTTATTTATCTTGATTGATTTCCTTAGGTGTTTTGTGCCGTTGTTGTTTTCTGGAGACCTTAGAAAACCATGTATCCCGGTTCCTATGTTGTATGTATGGAATAGTGGGCAACAGGGTTATGTAATCCACAATTAAAGTTGCCTTTAAAGTTTTCGTTTTAATTATAAATACGAAAGATATTGATCTAACCGGTAGTAAAGGCACAAAATACAGTAGATGGGTCAGACAGATCGTGTAGATAGATTGGATTGCTAGAGTGAGAGAGCTAGACAGATTACACACTGGATGGATATATGAAACGAGAAGAAAGATGATGTTCTCCATTGTTTTCCTCATATTTTTAGTGAGATCTCTTTTACGGAGAGGTTAACTTAGACATCTTTATTCCATTTGAAGCATAGGCCATTCGATTAAAAAAAGGGTATGAACAAGTTTTTAAGTGTGTGTATGCACAAATATTCACATATTCTCATCTCTCCCAAGTTATTTAAAATTCTTCCTTGGCCTGTTAATTCTATCTTTTCTCAACCCTAGATGAAGAGAAGTGGTGGTAGGATTTACTTTAGAGTTATTTATTCAAATGAAAAAGTGCCATAAGAATTTGCAAGTGAACAGTTTTATTTAATTGGTTAGGATCAGCTCTTTATGAACTCTTTTTAGTCTGTCTCTTCAAAAAGCAACCTTACCTCTACAATTGCATGATTCTAATTGGAATGAACACCCAAGGTACATTCTTCTTTATAAACAGTATACAGGATTATAGCCTTCTACTAAATTTATCCATATAACTCAGTAGGATTAAAAGCAGAATTAAAGAAAGTTTTCTGTTTTTCTTTGCAACATCATAAATCAGTTCACTCTGCATGTAAAATAATGCCATAATACCAGAAATACCCCATCTTCCTTCATTCCCGTTTTGTTATGAGACTCTTAATTTTAGCAACACTAAAAAGTTTCGGTCTTCTTTTTCTAACATTCAGCGTTGTTTTCCTATAATATTTTTGTCTGATTATTTTCCTTAAAGGACAGAACATGCCTGTGTTTCCATTTAGTGCATCCAGCTTAGTTTTAATGCACATTAATACAGGAGATAAAATGTATAAATATCTCAGAAAAAAAAATAATCTCCTTAGATGGTTAAATTTTTAGGGGAAACTTTTTTTTTCTTATACTCTATTGCACATGCAGGAGCCCTGGTGGTGCAGTGGTTAAGTGCTCGAGCTAACCAAAAGGTCAGTGGTTCAAAGCCACCAACCGCTCTGCGGGGAAAACATACGACACTCTGCTTCCGTAAAGATTTACTCCTTGGAAACCCTGTGGGGCAGTCCTATAGGGTCGCTATGAGTTGGAATTGACTCAGTGGCAGTGGGTTTGGTTTTGGTTTTATTATACGAGCTACAATGCCCATATGTTAGCAATTTTATTCCCTTACTAATTTATTTTTTACATTAAACCAATCTGCTTCTAATATTGATGATTAGGTGACTTTGGTTTCCAATAATAATCCTAGGCCAGCAGTTCATCTTCACCTGATTCCCTGTTACTAAAACCTTTTAAAGTGAATGAATGGGTGACCTCTACTCACCTTCCATTATGGCAGTAAACTGAGTGTCCTGGAGACCCAAGTCCCCTTTAATCTTGAAGCTTTGAATGAGACTGGGTTTATATAGCTTTGAGCATGTGTGGGGGAAGCATGCCCTAGTTTTAAGTTTCTTATCTTTTTTGGTTCTTGTTAGCATCTAATAAGGTCAGTCCATCAATGTGCTCTAGAAAGAAATTCACATAAGATTTTTTTGGGGGGGAAATTTAAAGATACTGTACTTCTTTTCCAACTGCATATTTATCATGATTTCCATACAGGGAGGTCAGTGTTAGGACTTACGTAAGAGATTCCATAAATTCATTGTGTTTCCCCTTCTGATTAACTTTTCCAGCTATTGTTCATTGTGTTGTCTTGGAGGTAAAGAATTGTCATTTAATAACTCCCTATGTCGTTGTTCCTGATTCATAAGATAAGTATGTGCAGGACTAGGACTGACTTTGATTACTGATTCTGTCTGGAGCTCAGGGTAGGGTGAAGGATGGCTCTCCCTACCCCTGTATTAGCTGAATGGTGTGTATTCCATACCATGTGGGAAAGAGCTTGGTTTTTCAGGTGGTACCGACTTATATTTAACTGTGTGAAATACAATTTTAATTTTATTAAATAATAACAATTTAAAAGAGTGAGAGCAAGGTCCTTCGAATTAGCTGTATCCAAATTTGGTCTTTGCATCTTCAACCTTAATTACTATGTAATCTTAGGAAAGTCGTTTAACCCCTTTGAGTTTCATTATTCTCTTCAATTAAATGCGAATTATATACCTAAACTGACTCACACCTGGTTACTTTGAGAATTAAATGGAATCATTCCTGGCATGTAGTGGGTGCACAGTGCTTTAAAAAAAATTTTTTTTTTGCCGAAAACATTAAATTTATTATTTCTACATTTACGATGATGGGCAATTTAATGACTGTTTCCAGCAAGAGAATTTCTAGTAAAAGGAATATAATCTATATGGCAGTAATCGGTGGAACTTTGTGAGTTTAGTTCTATAAATTTGTATGATTTTAGAACTACAAGAGATTTTTAAAAAGACTTTATTTAGACCTGTCTCTCAGTGTGACATTTGTAAACTTGAACCAAGTAAGGTTAAGAAGATTTTTCCAATCACATTAGGTTGTTACTTGTGGAATCATGGCTGGATTCCAAGCTTCCCGAATCTAGGCCCAGTTCATTTTTATTTCATTGATATTCTACTATTTAAGGCTTACGGGCCTAAAGTTTGAAAATGAGTGTTCTTTCCCTGGGAACATATTCCTACAAAGTAAAAATACAACTTGACTTATGTACAATTGAATGATTACGTTGCAGTCATGGGCTCAATCAATTTGTGATAAAGGTTTCATTTTATTGGTGCCAAAGTTCTCTGAAGTTATGAGAGTTTTGGTAATTCTTGATAAATTATTATGCAGAAAGAAATCCATTGAAATATTGTATTGAAAACATAATAACATTAAAGGTGAAATAATAGTACCTGACTCACCTGCTGATTTATGATTTCTTTCTCCAAGTGTGGTAAGTTGGAAGCATTTTACACCCCCCCCCCTCCCCCGCCACCCAGCAAGACCCTACACACATACATAAGTACAAAGAGATTACACAGTAACCTTATGTCTTTGGGAGACTGGAAATGCCAAGAATAAACACCATGCAATTAAGGCAGCATTTCAACCTGAAAAGCAAGTATTAACTCCTTAAGCTCCGAGGAATGTTTTGCAATATGCAATAAAATGTACTGCAAGTGAAACGATACAGTTTCTTGACAAACTCGACTGCTCTGTCCTTTTACACAGAGGGAGCCATTTAAATATCCTTTAAACATTTAATCATGTATAGATTATTTCTCTATCTAGACAAACTTGTCTCTAAAGATATATAGATACACATATACATGTAGATATGCATAGACATATATATTTTAATTTTTATTTGTTAACGAATGCTGCATGTTTTAAAGAGTACAGGAAAGTAATGGAAAGCAGCCATCCTGAGCCAAGTCTCTCTACTCCCTATCCTTTTACTAAGAAGGAACCACTTTATAATCTTAAATTTTAATTTTTATTAAGTCCTCTAGTATTTTCTTCTATATCTCAAAAATATAATTAAAGTGCTATTTATAACTTATCAGTTTTAAACATCATTGACTTTAAAACATGAGGATTGATTTAGCTCACTTTATTGCCACCCTGACATCCTCTCCCATATTCCCCTCCCTCACCTCACAATGTAGTTATAGAAGTCAGTTAACTTCCTTTATTAAGCACTTTTAAACTTTAAGTAGTTTACTTACACCTCTTTTTTTGTTGAATCAACTATAAATAGGATCTCTTGAAACTTGCCTTGTCAGTCAGATGGGGCTGGCATCTCTCTTTTCTCACTCCCAACTGACAATTTCTGTTATCTGTGCATTTACTCCACAGACACACAATACATACATTTAAACTTACTGTGCTTTACCTATTGGTTAATCTTAACCCATATTGAAAATCAGTAAATGGTGTTTATGTTGAAATCTAAATGTAAATATTGTTTTCTGGATAGCCTAATAGGGTCCTTTGTAATTACTTTCTTATACAGCTTTGCTCATTCCTAGGAGCAATTCTTCCCAATTACCTTTCCTTTTTTCCTGTGTCATTTGCCTTGTTGTCTCCATAAGCTTGTCCTTGATGACTGTGTCTAGGGCTCTGTATTCTCCTGCTTCCAGTTAGATGGGTTGGTCCAGCCGACATTCTGGGACTTCCCTTTATAATTCTCCGGAGTTGGGATCATTGTTTCTTATATAGTCCTCCTTCTTGATTTACTTCCTTGTTTTGCTGGAAAACCACACAAACACCTTCCTAAAGAAGGGAGTGGGGGAGGAGGGGAATGAAGAGGATGTAAAGGTTCTGAGATAAAAATGCTTTCAATATATACATAAGTAATAATGTTTTAGTCTACCCCTATACTTGATTGATAGTTTGGCTGCAAAATAAAATTCTAAAATTTGTGACAACCAGTGTAACAAAACAATTTGTATATTAACCGTTTAATGAGAAACTAATTAGTTCTGTGAACTTTTACCTAAATCATAATTTAAAAAAAAAAAAAGTAAAGATAGATGAGAAAGAGAGAAATTTCTCGGCCTTGGTACCGTTGACATTGTGGGCCAGATAGTTCTTTGCATGAGGGCTGTTCTATGCATTGCAGGATGTTTAACAGCATCCTTGGGCTCTATTAAAAAAAAAAAAATTCAAGTTGGAAACCATTATTCTTTATTTCTGAAATAGACTGATGCTCATCTTCTAGCACCCATGAGAAATATGATACTGATCTGATTTTTATTTTTTTTGTTGGTGACCAATATTTTTTTCCTTTCTGAAAGCTTTTTAGTATATCCTGTTCACTGTGACATTTTGCTAGGAGATATTCATATATGTTTCTTTTTTTTTGTAAACCCTGTGGATTTTTTAGTCTTTTACTGTGGGAACTGTTTGTTTGTTTGTTTGATCATTTTCTCCCCTTTATTGGTTTCTGCATGTATACTCTTGTCTTCTTCACCCTACCCTCATCAGTTAACACACGGCAGTTGTTTTTCATCTTGCAAAAATTTGGTCAAATTTCTTGCCTATGCATGTGTTTTGTTTTCAATTATCTTATGTGGTATAGGCTTATAAATGTGTCATTTGTTTTTGTTATTTTAATGGTGTCACGGGAAAGAGTACATACACATGGTCAGTCTATCACTTTGGGCCATAAATCAGGACATCATTTAAAAAGAAATCTGCCTTTTTGAATAGGAGAAAATGTGCAAAATAGTTTGAATGAAGGAATTATTGTAAATAGTAACTTAGTGGAGAAAGGTAAAGATTGAGGTTCCAAAAAACAAACTTTTCCTTATATCTAGGAATTGGGCAATGTGTGACTTTTTTTTGTGTGTGTGAGAAGACAGTGGAGATAAGGTATACAAACAAAGCGAGTTTCACCATTTGCTGGAAATCCTTTTTCTCTTTTTGATGAATTTATCGAACAGTATGAGTCGATATAGAATTTAAAACTGCTCTATGGCCTTGATGATTTAAACTTCTCAGTGTCACCCTTCAGACCCTAGTTGAAATAACAAAGTCTATATTGCTTTTAAGTTCATGAAATGATACCGATAACAGTTCTTGGAAACTGTAACCCTGGTTTTGTAATTCATCCTCACTTAGTTTGCTCACTAAAAACACAAACAATGCATTTCATGGAAGTGGACTCTCTTTTTTTTTTTTTTTTTTTTAAATGTGGAATCTCAAATAATCTTTCTCACTGTTTTCTTTTCTCTGCTATCATTTCTGTCACCAGTTTTCTCTTCTTTCTCCAATCTTCGCAATACGCGTTGCGAATGAATCCTGGGTTCATTTAGTTTATTTAGACAACTGTTTAGCTTTGGTTAGTGTTACTATGGTCTAAAGAAGAGAGGTCCTCATGTAAACTGAAATTACAGAGCCATGGAATCAGCAGGCATCAGCAATGGGACATTAAGTCCAAATCTGTCATGTGTCTGAAGCAGCAGCTTTTTCACAGGTTGTAAATATGGGCATTCTGGAATAACTGAGGCTGACCCAGAAAGCAGGCTGATAGCAGTTTTCTCATGACTTTGCAACCTTTTCCCAAACAGCATTACCTGTGGAAAAAGTTGAAATAGTTGTTTCTCGCTGAGGCTCTGCCAGTCCATATCCTATCAGTTAACATAATGGGGCCCATCAGTGCTTAGATAAAACCTGGGAACTTAATTATCAAATAGTGGGAAACAAAACAAAACAAAGCAAGTCAACAACAACAGAAAGACTTGGGGAATGTAGGCCAGGAGTCACTATGTTAGCCTAAAGTGTATCCCTTTTGATTTCACCCTAATTTGCACATCAGTGTGGTAAAGTCAATGCTGCAGCAGTGAGTACTCACAAAGTCTGTAGAAAGAATTTCTATCTCCTGTCTTGGAAGAAAGTTGACAACTAGATAGAAAATTAAATGTCAACTAAATTAACACAACGCTAACATAAAAAGAGTATTCTATGAAGAACACACATTTATCATGATCCAAGACATACATACTAGGCTTTCTTAACACACGATAAGAGTGCTTGCAAGCACTCTCTACCCAGGGGCCAGTTTCTATTCAAAAGTTGACAAATTTTCAAGTAACTCATATGCAATGAAAAACAAATTGCTTTTTAATTTATGTATGAGTTTCTTTTTCTTTTTTGTTATTGCTCTGCTTTTCTTCAGAGGCCAACAGAAGGCTAAAATGGCAAAATATAAAGAGGGAATTGAGGACACCTTTATGACATTGGAGCCCTGGTGGCACAGTGCTTAAGCAATGGCTACTAACCAAAAGGATGGCAGTTCGAATCCACCAGCGGCTCCTTGGAAATCCTACAGGGCAGTTCTACTCTGTCCTGTAGGGTCACTATGAGTCAGGATCGACTCGTCGGCAATGGGCTTGTTTTGGAGTTTTATGACGTTAGGGAGCTCTGGTGATGCAGTGATTAAAGTGCTCGGCTGCTAACCAAAAGGTGGGCAGTTTGAAACCACCAGCAGCTCTGCAGGAGAAAGATGTGGCAGTCTGCTTCCGTAAAGATTTACGGCCTTGGGAACACTATGGGGCAGTTCTGTTCTGTCCTACAGGGTCGTTACGAGTTGGAATCGACTCTACGGCAGTGAGTTTTTATGACATGACGATATTCCATAGTTTTGTCTTGAGGAGAAGCAAAAGAAAAAACTGGAATTGCTTCTTTTTCAATGAATATCCTAGAAGCGATCAATTATTAGTCTTCATTATACATGAGCTCTCAGCAGCATTTTACGAAATTGATCCCTCCCACTTTCTGGTAGCACCCTTCGTTGGGCCTCCAAAAACAATACAGTCTGCTTTTCTTTTTGATTTTCTATCCACTCATCCTGAGTCTCGTTTTATGGATTCTCTTCCCATCCTTAAAAAGCTGAATTGCTATAATGATGCATCATTTGACTTCTCTATCTACACTTAGAGAGCCATGGTGGTGCAGCGGTTAAAGTGCTTGGCTGCTAACCAGAAGGTCAGTGGTTCAAACCCACCAGCCGTTCCGTGGGAGAAAGATGGAACAGTCTTCTCCCATAAAGATTACAGCTTTGGAAATGGACTCAATAGCAATGGGTTTCATTTTTTGGGTATCTACACTTACTTCTAAATGATCTCATTTAGTCTAAAGGATTTATATACTGTCTATAAGTGAATACTCTAAAATTTATCTCTCCAGCAAGCTCTCTCTCCTGAACTTCAGAAACAATTATCCAACTGCAAACTCGACCTATTTAATTGGTTATCTAATAGGCACCTCAATTTTAGTATTTCCAAAACAAATCTCTTATTTATCTTCCCCAAACTAATTCTTTACCAGCTTATCCATCTCTAAATATGGTACCATTTGCCCAGTTGCTATGGCCAAAAATCTAGGAGTCATCTTTAAAACCTGTCTTTCTCTCATACCTAATCTATCAGCATTGGTTTTGTCTTCAAAGTCTGTCTTCAGTTGACCAGCTTCTTCCATTATCACTCTAGAAGTCACCATCATTTCTCACCTAGATTACTGCATTAGACTTCTAACCAAGTTGATTATCCTGCTTTCTCTATTGACCACCCCTCTCGAGTATAGTTTTCACACAGCTGCTACGATGGTCTTTTAAATCTTACTGTGTCATATCCGTGCTCAAAATCATGTCATTTAAAATAAATTCGCACTCCTTATCCTGGTCTGTTGGACTCTACTTTGTTGGCCGCTGCCAAAATCTCTAACTCTTCTTCTGTCAGTCTCTCCCTCATTCCCCCCACCCTAGACTTCAGTCCTTAGTATTTAGGAATACATCAAGGATGTTTTAGCATTTGGACATTCGTATTTGTCATTCTCCTGGTCTGGAATGCTCTTTTTTCAGTTCATCACATAACTCAGACCCTCACTTATTAAGATGTCTCTTTAAATGCATTCTCAGAAAGACCTTCTCTGACAACCCAATCTAAAATAGTCTCTATGTCCCCCAGTCAGTCACTAATGTCTCACCCTGCTTATTTGTCCTCATAACACTTATTATCACCTGATATTTACTTGGTTTTTGCTGTGCCACCACACCACCACAACGCACACTTGGAAATAAGCTCTGTGAGGTCAAAGAGTTTATCTATCTTGCTTACTTACTGCTGTAAAAAGTACCTATAATAGTTCCTGACATATAATAAGAACATGAAAATATTTATTCAGTGAATGAATGAATGGACAGATGAATTAAGTGGAGCAATTATCTACTCTGTAGGGTACAAAATAATAAGCAAGATAATAATTCTGTAATTTCTGAAGAGACTGAAGTAATACAGACATTTAGGGAGCCGTCAAAAAATAGAAAACCACCTCTCCCTAGTGCTGTATATGATTTGTAACCGTATCAACTGGTTTAAGATGGCATAAATCTCCTTGTCTTAACAAAAAGTAGTAATTCCAGTAGAATTTTTGCCTTCATTCTGTTTTTCAAATTTTAAAATTAGGATTCTTAGCCAAGATTTCCAGACCATGAGCTATTTAATTATAATCTCTGCCACCTTTGAATTGACATTCTATGTTAATAACTTTTTGACTTGGCAGTATACATATGGAAAAAAATCAGTATGACCACTTTGTACTATACTGGTGAGGAGAAGGAGCAACCCATTGTGTATTAAGTGCTTGCATGCTTCAGAGGTCATCTCATAATCATCACTAGACTTCAGATAGGTTGTAACATTATTTCCCTATTACTGTTTATATTATATATGTGATGTACACACACATGGAGCCCTGGTGGTGCAGTGGTTAAGAGCTTGACTGGTAAGCGGAAGGTCAGCAGTTTGAATCCAACAGCTGCTCCTTGGAAACCCTGTGGGGCAGTTCTGCTCTGTCCTGTAGGGTCGCTATGAGTCAGAATCGACTCGCTGGCAACGGGTTTGGTGTTTTTTGTTTTTTGTATACACATGTATTAAAGACAATAGAATTGAAGTGTGTGTGTGTGTGTATGTGTTGTGTTGTGTTTCTGAGATTATAATAATTGAGTAGTTTATAAAGTGAAAAGTTACCTTCTTCTTTTGTTTCCTCACTGAAGTAGTAAAGAGTGATTTAATTCAGATAATCTCTAGAAAATAAGAATGATTGGTTTTACCAAACTGAGTTAAACCTATTAAATTGGCAAACGAGGCAGGATTTTTTGACAAAAGTAATATAGTTTTGCTTCCCACAGTAAACCAGGTAAGAGAGTGCCCATTCATAAATGGTACTCTGCCTGAAGTATTAAATATGGAACTAATTCATGTATTCAGCCTCACTGAGGGAAAGATGTGTTCCATTTAATCAAATATTACGAATAACTAAATCTTCATCTATAAATGCCAAAAAGGATAGGATGCTGTGTTTATGAAAAATATATATCATCTTTTTAAAAAGAATTATTTTATGCAGACGAGCTTGCTATACCTAAATAGGAAATTATAAAAGATAAACTAATGAACTAGCTTTCGTACAATATCCATGTGTTTAGCTAAAAGAAGTAAACTAATGAGCTAGTTTTGATAGCATATGTATATGTTAAATTACAGATTTGTATTAATATATGTGATGCATACAGTATGTGTGAGTTGTACATGTATGCACACGTAGGTCTCTATATGCTTTTTTAATTGTTTACTTTTCATTCATCCTCTCTGCTCATTGCCCAAATTTTTTTTTTTAATTGTTTCTTCTGCCATAACCATCATTGAGTTCTGAAGTGCATTTCTTTTATCCCTTTCTTGCCTCTTTATTCCCCTTTTGTGACTTTGCCAATACCTACATCCATACCTGCCACTGGCCCCCTGGACATAACCACTGCTCATTTCCTTTAATTTTCCTTAATTTTCTCCCTCCCAATGCCCCTTTCTCTGGCTTACTTTTACCCTCTTCTCATTATTGAATTGAATTTTATGTTTCCATTGAATGAAGAAGTTGATCGCTAATAAACAAAAGTGAATCCAAAGGATTGAGTTGGGTTTTAATTTAGAAAGGAAATGATTTGATTTGACGTTTGGTAATCAAGGGGGAGAGAGCCAAAGAAGACATAAGCAGGCTCTAGCAGGGTTCACAGGGCGTCAGTGTAGTGTATTACTGCAATCTTTTCGTGACAGAGGCTGCGTTGTCATGAGCGCCAGCGTCACGCAGCCAGGAAAAGAGGGCTGGTGCTGCCGTAAGGTAAATCAAGAGATAACAGTAAAATTTTTCTGTTGCCTGGTGGAGGTTTTTAGGACGTGTTTTCTTTATATCTTCATCCGCCCCTAATTGAGGATGCTTTAAAATTGAATGACTAGCAGTCAAAACGTGTTTGCTTCAAGCTGAGAAGAAAAATGCTGGTGTCTCCGCTTCCAAACTGATTGCGCTTTGTACACAACTGACAGCTACAGTCACTTTGAGTGACTGATAAGTGGGAAGCTTTGCCACTTATCAAGGAATGCAGGCTGAAAAGAAAAGACGAGCCGTTTAGATGCTTTGGCATGTTCAGAATAACATCTTACATCAGTCAGACTCAGAAGCGCTAAAAGACATTTAAAATGAGGTAATGTATACAGAAATGTGGTATATGTGTATTTGTATATGGAAAGAGACAAAAGTTATTCATCAAGCATATAGCGATGAAGGGGTTGAAAGAGAAAGTATTACTATTAGAAGATCACCATTTTTTAAATGAAATAATGGTTAAATAATTTACGCACATTTAGGATGAAATTCTACCCGTAGTTTGAATCATCTAAATTTGAAAACACATTAACTGTAGATCTCCAACACTTTTTTTATATACGCAGCTAGCTTTGACCCGATGGATGCCTTGGAACACGCGAATGATACAAATGTCATCCCTTTATATAGACGGTAATTTTCATCCTGAGGGAAAACCCCAATTCTTCTTTCCCCCTTCCCTTCTTTGTAAATATTTAACATTTAAAATATATGTTTAAAAATTTTGGTTAATTCTAATGGAAATACCATGATTATATAATAAGGAAAAGGTAGGGGTACATTTCTTGCTTTAATTTTAAACATAGTTTTGAGACTGTTGTAATGGAAAGAATATACAGATTCACTGGGCTGTAAATTACACAGATAGGACCTTCTGAAAATGACAGTTTTTCTGTACTCAATTATTAGGCTTATATGTACAGTACAGCTGTATCCAAGGAGCCCTGGTGCTGCAGTGGTTAAGCACTCAACTCCTAACCAAAAGCCATTTTGAGCCCACCAGCCGCTCCACAGGAGAAAGATGTGGCAGTCAGCTTCCATAAAGATAACAGCCTTGGAAACCGCAAGGGGCAGTGTTAAGTGTTACTCTGTCCTACAGGGTTGCTATGAATCAGAATTGACTCAACAGCAATGAGTTTGTTGTTGTTGTTTTTTGGCACATCTATATACTGGTCTAAATTTTCTAGGATATTCAGATTTCAAATATTTTTGGCCGTCTATCCCCCTGTTATTCTCTCTTCTGTACTCTTTGTCTCCCTAATAAGAAGGATGGATATATCTCAATGATTTTAACCCTGCTGCCAATGCCATGGAGCCCTAGTGGTGCAGTGGTTAAGAGCTTGGCTGCTAACCTAAACGTTGTTGACAGTTCAAATCCACCAGCCACTCCTTGGAAACGCTATGAGGTAGTTCTGCTCTGCCATGCTGTCTGTTTAAATGACTTGCTTCAGTTTGATAACTGGTTTTTGTCCAACTAAGTGCCCCAGTTTTAGGTTTGGAAGACATGGTCACGATAACCATATTCATGATTAATTCTTCAAGTTTCCTTGGCTTGATCCTGTGTTTTAGTAGGCTAAACTTAACGTATAGTCACTTCATTATTTAATGAATAGTCAACTGCGTGGTTGAGGGGTATAATTACAGAACCTGTAAATTTTTTCACTCTCCCCAGTGATATAGGACTGAAGACTATTACTATTTGTATTACTGTAAAACTTTTAGAGATGGTAGAAACAATCATTTGAGTGAGAAGGAAGAAGAATAAAGGGGTGTGGTCTTCAAACCAGTCTGTGAACTGTTACAAGTCTTCAATGAGATAAGGAGTTCACTAAACACGCTATAATTCAGCCGACATTCGTTTTCACTACAAGACTTATGGGGTGAAGGAAGTAGTCTGATAGTTTACATTCTAGTACAAACTCTTGACCTCAGAACAGACCAACACTGAGTAATACTGAATTAGAACTCTTTGATCAACAAAATAATTTGTATAGAAAAAAGAGACATTAGAATAACCTAGTCCAACTTCTTCATCTTTTGTCGATGAAGATGTTATACTCCAGAAATGATAAAGACTATGCCTAAACTCCCATAACTAATTAGGTGTAGACCCTGGTCTTCTGGGTCTTGACCTTGGCCCTGGTTAATCATATGAAATAAATCAAGGTCATAAGCACCTATGAACACAGAGTGAGCAGCAATTCTGCAGAACCCATCAGATTGAATTTGTTATTTTGTCTGGAATTTGAAAAAAATATTAAACTAACAGCTAAAGACATTTGAAACAGTATTTGAGTTTTTTCATAAAAATTACAGAACCCTTAAACCAAACCAAACCAAACCCACTGCTGTCGAGTCGATTCCGACTCATAGCAGCCCTAGACAACAGAGTAGAACTGCCCCATGCTGTTTCCAAGGAGCACCTGGTGAATTCGAACTGCCGACCTTTTGGTTAGCAGCCATAGCTCTTAACCACTATGCTACCAGAATTTCCTTAGGAGATGTTAATCATATTTGGACTCACTAAAATTACTTAGTAGTACACTTTGGAGGGCACACCTTCAAAACTTGCTTCAACAGCATTTTTTTTTTTTCGTTCGTGATGACTCCTATACAAATATATGTATGTATATATGTAAAAATATATATTTTTACAGTGAACTGGTTTCTCTGATCCATTTTGGATTACAGTTTTGAACATCATATCATTTGACTCTATAAGCTAAAAAGATAAAAAATGATATTTTTAGACAAAAATGTCTGATGTGCTTCTCCAAGAAAAGGGTTATTTTGATAAATAGTAGTTGAGGCTCTTTCAAAGTAAAATTTAGATGTTTTAAAGGATTTCTTTGATTTCTAGATAGTTGTTAAGAACCTGAAGTACAAAATGAATATTTTGGCCAAGGAAAATATTTTCAATTATGCAACTAATTTTGTTTTTTCTCCCACTGTAAAAAGATACCCATTCCCAGCCTTCCCATTTAGAATATTTGGTATACTTCTATGTGATCATGTAGTGAAAGTGTAATCTGTCTGTTCCCTATTGTTTTAAAACATCCTCTCTCTGTTTTGTTCTGTAACAGGTGCTTCATTCATATAAGGGAACAGCAAGGCAAGTCCTTCCTCCAAAATCTGTATCCCTTGAGACACTGAGTCAAGTCTCTTTTGTGATTTAAAAAAGCCACTGCTTTTAAATGCATTACAAGCATGATCTTGAGGTGTACAGATACTCCTATCAACACATCATTACTTTAACCTGTCTTCTACCACCTCATCTTTTTTTTTTCCTCTCTCTCTCTTTTGTGCTGTCTCTTACTTAGTTGCTTTCTCCCCAGTTATTCCCATGCCTGTGACACAAAATCATTCATGGACAACAGATCATCTCAGTGAGAATTTAGGAGAAAGAATGAAATTCAGAAATAACTACCCATCAGGTGTTATTTTGTAATAGTGGCTTAAAAAAATAGTACCTAGTGGTATGAAATGCTAATAATCCTTATATATCATGAGAGAGTTTAGATACCTTGTGAATCCCACTTTCACAGTACTATCATTATTATATTTTAGTATATCATTAGTATATTTTGTTTATATTATTTTATGTGGCAACTATAAAATGCAAGGTTAATGCATGTAAACAAAATCTCACTTTGACTAATGTAGTAATTAGGTTAATTCATCTAATAAGTATGTGCTTTCTCCATGTTGTAACACAATCCAAATGTCTGGTGATTTTCTTCTTGAGTATAGTCATAATCATAGAAATAATAGAACAAGAGATTAAAGCAGGAGGGAAAAAAAGGTAAATCATGAAGCCAATCAATGAATATCCTTGGGTTATTTTTAAGTTGAAGAAATCAGGTTCACTATATTTATGCAACTAGCTGAAGTTCTCAGAACTATGTATGCTATCACTTTGACCACCTGGAGAAGATTATTCATGACTTCTGATGCCAAGACTTGATACCATCCTCATTATTCATTTTTTTTTACCTGATTAAATCCTCAGAATTTCTTATTTTATCTAAAATAGAGTTGTGACTCTTCAATACGCTTTTTAGTACCATATTCAGAGCCAAGTGGAATTAATATTTCCCTTTAACCCATCTCCTCCACATATCTTCATGTGACAGCCATTATTTTTAGTCTTCTTTTTTCTTTCTTTTTTTTTTTCTTTTAACATTTGGTTGATTTTCTTTACTTTGAGGTTTGGTCAGAGAACATAGAAAAGAAATAAGAAAAAACAAATAAACCTAAGTTCCACGTTTTATGAGGTTGTGACACAGTGGTTAAGAGCTCGGCTACTAACCAAAAGGTTGGTAGTTCGAATCCACCAGCTGCTCCTTAGAAAAAACCCTATGGGGCAATTCAACTCTGTCCTACAGGGTAGCTATGAGTTGGGATTGACTCGACAGCAACGGGTTTTCTTGTTTGTTTGTTTTGAGCTCAAATCATTTGGCTGCTAACTCAAAGGTTGGCGATTTGAACTCACCAGCCACTCCATGGGAGAAAGATGTGGCAGTCGGCTTCTGTAAAGAAATCCTATGGGACAGTTCTACTCTGTCCTGTAGGATCACTATGAGTCAGAATAGACTCCACAGCAATGGGTTTGATTTGGTTTCAGTTTGAGCTAAGCTCATGTTTTGATACAGGCTCATTTGCAGTGCCCTGGTACCACAATGGTTAAGCACTTGGCTGCTAACCAAAAGGTTGGTGGTTTGA
The DNA here is from genome assembly GCA_030035585.1 of Dugong dugon. Classification (NCBI taxonomy): domain Eukaryota; kingdom Metazoa; phylum Chordata; class Mammalia; order Sirenia; family Dugongidae; genus Dugong; species Dugong dugon. Next base: position 171,962,163 of record CM057465.1, read on the forward strand.
ATCCACCCAGCAGCTCCGTAGGAAAAGTAACCTGGTTGCTCCTATAAAGATTATAGCCTAGGAAGCCCTATGGGGCAGTTCTAGTTTGTCCTGTAGGGTCGCCATGAGTCAGAATAGACTCAACAGCACACAGCAACAATGTACATAATGTGACAATAATACCTGGAAAATGGACATAAGAGACTTAGAAAAAATCAAAATTATCTGAGTTTTTCCAGGAAAACATAAAGGGATTAAACATGGCTTGTGAAAATATTATCTTTTGCAACCATCCCAGTTCATTAGATTAACCTCCCATGATCTAATTCTGTCACGTCCATGAAAATATGGACCTTGAGATGTTGAGCCTATTTGTTCAATTTCTTTTTCTAGATGTAAAGATTAGGAAAGGAAATTCAGTCCTTATCTTTAAGGGTTTTACAGCCTTAGGATGAAACTGAAATGCCTTCTTGAAGGACTAATTCTTGAATTTTTTATTTATCTTCACTGAGAATATTTTAGAAAGCTCAAGCAATGTATATATATCTCTGAGTAATTACCTCACTTCATTTTTTTTTACCCCCTCTGATTAGTGACTTCTGTTAGCGTTAAGAAGAGCCCTGGTGGCGCAGTGGTTAAGTGCTTGGTTGCTAACAGAAAGGTCGGCAATTCAAACCTACCAGCGGCCCCACAGCTCCATGGGAGAAAGATGTGACAGTCTGCTTCAGTAAAGATTTACAGCCTTAGAAACCGTATGGGGCAGTTTTATTCTGTCCTGTAGGGTTACTATGAGTCAGAATTCAACTTGACAGTAATTTTTTTTTATTTTATTAGCATTAAGAAGTAGCAATATACTAAAACTTTGATGTTATTTTCTATTTGAAATCTTTACTCCATGCATGCACATTTATGATACCTTTATAATATACCTACCTTTATGATATACATACCTTTATGAAACACACGTTTATGATTAAGTATCTTTAACTTGGAGTTTATCCTTCATTTTAAAATATTTTAAGGAGGCTAATGGCATGTTTATAAAATTGTAATATTTTACCTTAGTAACAATCGTTGAGGCATTGGGCAAACATGAGAACTCACCTATTAAAATCACAAAAGAAAAAAATCACTAAAGAAAGACATAAGATGTTAGGTAGACATTTCCCCCCAGTGCCATCAACTGTTCAGATAACTGGAGTATAATTGGAAAACTTTTCTCCTTACGATATTGCTTTAACTTAGGGGAGAAACAGTAAACAATCTCAGGATGTGTCACACTTATTTCATTACCATGAGTCCCTTTTCTCCACCTTGACCACTATTAAGTTTTATTCCTTTCTGGCTGCGTTAAGCTGTTCTAAATGTCAGTGGGATGTCTGCCCACATCATCTGTTATAATGATCTGCTCCTGCTCAGAGGGATTCATTCACTGAAGCTCTCTTTTTACAATCCTAGATACCCACCTGCCTGCATAGGAAATATAATTCTTCCCTTATGTGATCTTGAGCTGGTCTTAATAAACATAATGGTAAGAAATGCTACAGGCCTTTTTTTCTGTTCACTATTCAATAGCTTGCTAAAAATGAGAGAGCGGTAATTAATAGCACAAATGCTTGTCATCGGTGGGTAATTACTGAGGCAAAAGAAAAAAAATCAAGGTTGAGGACTGACTAAAAATTTTGAAATGTAGACTATATTTGCTAGACGTTTTAATGTATAAAGTTTTACATTTCATTACAATTTATGTAACTAATGCAAGTGGAATTTTTTTGCCCTTTAAAACCTAGTTAGAATGTGTATTTATCCTTATACAAAGTACAAGGGACCGCAAAGTGTACTGTCAATCAGGTAGGGATCAAATATCTTAGATATTCTGCTCAACTGTAATGAAGATATTCTTAATCACCTTTTAAACAATACTCACACATTACCAAAATTTTTAGAATCCTGTGGGGAAAAAAGCCAATAATATAGCTGTTTTTATTACAAGAGCAAATTGAGGCAGTAACATTGGCTATTTCAAATCTTAAAGGGCCCAAATAACCTGGAACAAGAAGCCTGAGCTAAAAAGACAAAGGAGTGTCCAAGGACTTGGAAAGTCTAAGCCTAGGAATGCAGAGGCATTTGTGTGTGTGTGGATGGTAGACCCATCTTTAAGTAAGAGCGCATGGAGAGGGTACCTAGGGAAAGGACCGGAAGAAAGAATTGTGATCTTCTACTTGCAAGGCTACATTGGCTGTACATAGATTGTAGGATTTGGAAACAGGAGACTTTAATGTTTTCTGATTGTATAATGTGGGGCAAGTCATCTACTGTCATCGATTCTCAACTACTTCATCTGTAGGTTTGAAATTTTAGCATCTCTCACATGATTGTAGAGAAAAAAAAATCAAATGCAATAATGTGAATGTTCCTTATGATTTTCGGAGCACCACAGGAAATATGTTGTTGTTAGTAATCTGTTTTTCTCTCCTCTGCTTCGTCTTGTTACTGTTAAATTCAAATTTGAGTAATCAGCATCCCAGAAAGGTTTTGTCTGTTTTTCAGTTATTTTTCCCCCTTAGAGAGAGCAGAGCAGGAGAGTAGAACTGTAAACTTATTTAATAATTTATATAATAAGCTTTAACTTGTGGGATACGTATCAAATACAGGCATACCTCGGAGATATCATGGGTTCCATTCCAGACCATCATAATAAAGCGAGTCACACGATTTTTTTGGTTTTCCAGCTCATAAAAAAGTTACGTTTACGTTGTACTGTAATCCATTGAGAGTGCAATAGCATTATATCTGAAAAAATAATATGCATACCTTAATTTAAAAATATTGCTGAAAAATGCTAACCATCAGCTGAACCTTCAGCAAGTCATAATCTTTTTGCTGGTGGAGGGTCTCGCCTTGATGTTGATGGCTGCTGACTTATCAGGGTGTTGGTTGCTGAAGGTTGGAGTGGCTGTGGCAATTTCTTAAAATAAGACAACAATGAAGTTTGCTGCATTAATTGGCTCTTCCTTTGTCGAAAGATTTCTCTGTAGCATGTGATGGTGTTGGATAGCATTTTACCCACGGTAGAACTTCTTTCAAAATTGAAGTCAATCCTTTCAAACCCTGCCGCTGCTTTATCAACTAAGTTTATGTAATATTCTAAATCCTTTGTTGTCATTTCAACAATGTTCACAGCATCTTCACCAGGAATAGAGTTCATCTCAAGAAACCACTTTCTTTGCTTATCTGTAAGAAGCAACTTCTCATTCGCTGAAGTTTTATCATGAGATTGCAGCAATTTCAGTCACATCTTCAGGCTCAGCTTCTAATTCTAATACTCTTGCTATTTCCACCATATCTGCAGTTACTTCCTCCACTGAAACCTTGAACCCCTCAAAGTAATCCATGAGGTTGGAATGAACTTCTTCCAAACTCCTGTTAATGTTGATATTTTGACCGTCTCTCATGAATCATGAACATTCTTAATGGCATCTAGAATGGTGAATCCTTTCCAGAAGGTTTTCAATTTACTTTGTCCATCAGAGGAATTACTCTCTATGGCAGCTATAGCCGTATGAAATGCATTTCTTAAAAAATAAGACTTGAAAGTCAAAATTACTCCTTGGTCCATGGGCTGCAAAATGGATGTTGTGTTAGCAGGCATGAAAACAACATTAATCTCCTTGTACATCTCCATCAGAGCTCTTGAGTGACCAGGACCATTGTCAAGGAGCAGTAATATTTTGAAAGGAATCTTTATTTCTGAGCAGCAAATCTCAACAGTGGGCTTAAAATATTCAGTAAGGTTGTAAACCGATATGCTGTCGTCAGGCTTTGTTGTTCCATTTATAGAGCACAGGCAGAATAGATTTAGCATAATTCTTAATGGCCTTAGGATTTTCAGAATGGTAAATGAGCATTGGCTTCAACTTAAGGTCACCAGCTGCATTAGCTGCTAACAAGAGAGTCAGCCTATCCTTTCAAGCCTTGAAGCCAAGCATTGACTTCTCCTCTATAGCTATGAAAGTCCTAGATGGCATCTTCTTCCAACATAAGTCTGTTTTGTCTACATTGAAAATCTGTTGTTTAGCCTTCATCAATTATCTTAGCTAGATCTTCTGTACTTCTACAACATCAGTACTTGCTGCTTCACCTTGCACTTTTATGTTATGGAGATAGCTTGTTTCCTTAAACCTCATGAACCAACCCCTGCTAGCTTCAAACTTTTCTTCTGCAGCTTCCTCACCTCCCTTGGTCTTCATAAATTGAAGAGAGTTAGCGCCTTGCTCTGGTTTAGGCTTTGGCTTAAGGGAATGTTGTGGCTGGTTTGATCTTCTATCCAGACCACTCAAACTTTCTCCATGTGAGCAATAAGGCCGTTTTACTTTCTTATCATTTTTGTGTTCACTGGAGTAGTACTTCTAATTTCCTTCAAGAACTTTTCTTTTGCATTCACAACTTGGCTGTTTGGTGCAAGAGGCCTAGCTTTTGACCTTTCTCAGCTTTTGACATGCCTTCCTCACTAAGCTTAATCATTTCTAGTTTTTTATTTAAGGTGAGAGAAGTGCAATTTTTCCTTTCACTTGAACACTTAGAGGCCATTGTAGGGTTATTAATTGGCCTAATATCAGTATTAGCCTAATTTCAGTATAGTCGTGTTTCAGGGAATAGGGAGGTCCAAGGAGAGGGAGAGAGAAAGGGGTATGGCCAGTGCATGGAGCAGTCAAAACACACACAACATTTATCAATTAAGTTTGCCATCTCATACGGGCATGGTTTGTGGCGCCCCAGAACAGTTACAGTGGTACCATCAAAGATCATTGATCTCAGATCACCATAACAGATATAATAATAATGAAAAAGTTTGAAATATTGCAAGAATTACCAAAATGTGCTACAGAGACATGAAGTGAGCTAATGCTGTTGGAAAAATGGTGCCAATAGACTTGCTCCACCTAGGGTTGCCACAAATCTTCAATTTGTAAAAAATACAATCTGTGATGTGAAATAAAATGAGGTATACCTGTAATAGATGTGTCTTTAAAAACAATAGACAAGAGTATTGTCTCACAAAACCATTAACTATTTCAGAGTTCTCTCTATTTTTCTTTTCCTTTATTAATAATAATGAATGGTACCTTTCAGGGTGTTTGTTGATTTAGATCTCTGAATTAACTTTGATCTTTGTCGAATTTAATTTAGGTATTAGTCAACTTTCTAAATCTTCAAATAATTAAGTTGTATGTAAGTACACTAAATCATATGAATTACCAAAAGTTAATTTTATTTTTATCATGGATCACAATATGTTCTATGTGTTGCACGATTAAAGGTGCCTCCATACCTTTTGAATCCAAATTTTGATATATAGAAGGGAAATACTAGACTTATCTGTGTTCTTAGTTATGGAAATTTTATCAGATCTTGTAGACAGGACATCTTTGAGCTACATCCAAATTTCCTAAGATGTATTACTAATAATATTCGTATTTGCATGATGAGTAGTGAGATTAAAGTTCTTTATTTGGTAACTAAATTATTAACTCTCCTTTGTTAACATTTCTTTGGAAAAATGACTGCTTTTTCCTTTGAAAACTAGTTATTGAGCTCTGTGCTAAGTTGCTGCATGCTTTACCACCAGTATTTCTTTATAGAATTCATTCTTTAGAAGGAGCATATGGGAGCAGTTGATTGCTTCATCACAACTGGCATCTTGCCTCCAGCTGTGTCCAATAACCTGGCATAGCTGTATTTAGTGGATAACTACTAATGTTATTGGTCATAAAAGTTGTTAAAGTACTTAGAGTAATAATGGGATCTCTACAGAGTAGAAGTAAGTATATAATTTCTATCTGACCTTTTAAATGCTGCTGATCTGTAACATTAAATAGGTGTAAGTTATAACATTTTATTTAGCTTTAAATATTAAGTTATTGTATGTTAGAGTTCACCACATCCTATGTCACTAATTAGGTGATGTGAAATGAAAGAGACTCATCCTTAGTTATAAACTACACAACAATAAGTCTATCAATCTCATCATGGGATGCATTTTCTTAAAAAACAGGGAAACCTTTGCTGCCCAAAGAGACAGTTATCAGTTTCAAACAATTCCATGAAATCTCACTATATGTTAAAAGAATTTTTGACTTAAAATTTATAAAAATTTATCTCAGTTGGTGTAGCTTACTATATACATAGATATTTGATGAAAATTTTATAAATAAATATTTCTATAAAAGGACAATATTTAAAATTTAAGTGGAGCATTTAAAGAAAACTTATATTAATTTATTCTTTTGCAAAGTAAATATTTAAAATATATATATTCTCACTAATATTTTTCATTTGTATGTATATATAAATCAAATATGTGTACCATATATAATATATATTAGATTATATATATTAAATAAATTTTACATATATTAAATCAATTATCTCAAAGCAAAGCATACTTACATAAAAGTAGAATACAACTGTAGCTATACTGTCAAAAATTGTCACATATTTCTAAATTGGGTGGTAACTTATGGTATAAAATGTAGCCTATTGCTATTGCCTTTATATTTTATAAAAGTATCTAGAAGATAAATTCATATGTACATTCAGATTATGGAATATTGTGCAGAAGTTAAAATGAGTCAGGCAGAACAAATGTATCAACAGGATACATGACCAATAATGTATTTCTACAAATGCTAGCCATAGAACAAAATATATATTATCGTCTCATATAACTTAAACACACACACTCATACACACTTAAATCTTATTTGTTCATAATACTATTAGTGGAATATAAAACTTAAAGGACAAGTGCATATTGCCACAGAATTGATGATTCAGATAATTGTGACACAGCCAACACTCAGAAATCCTCTGGAGCTGAATTAATGACATTAGACTCTAAATCATCCAGAACTCCAAGAAATCCTACATACTGTATATTGGGAGAGTAAAATTTTCATTTACTTGTTTTAGAACTGTTATTGTATTTATTGTATTATTTCCTATGGCTGTTGTGTCAAATTACCACGAACTTGGCCACTTAAAACAACAGAAATTTATTCTCTCACAGTTCTAGAGGCCAAAGTCTGAAATCCAGGTGTTGGCTAGGTTGGTTGTGTCTTGAGGCTCTCAGGGAGAATTCAAACCATGCCTCTCTCCTTGGCTCTCCCTTTGTCTTCACATTTTCTTCTCTGCTTTGTCTCTGTGTGTCTCAAATCTCTCTCTCTTTTATAGCCATTGGATTTAGGACCCACTGTAAATCCAGGATAATCTCATCTTGAGATCCTTTGCTTCATTACATCAGCAGAGACCATACTGGCAAATAAGGTCACAACCATATGTACCAGGGGCTTAGGGACTTGGACATATCTTTTTGGGAGATTCGATTCATTCCAAAACCAAAAATAAACAGTTCCCATCAAGTCGATTCTGACTCACGGTGGGTTTAATCTTTACAAAAGCAGTCTGCCACATCTTTTCTATGCAGAGTGGCTGGTGGGTTCGAACTGCCAACCTTTTGGTTAGCAGCTGAGTGCTTAACCACTGTGCCACCGGGGTCCCAATTCAACCTACCACATCTATTAATATTGTATATATCTTGAACTTCAATTATTTTGACTGTTAGGTATCTTGTATCTTTAAGAAAGTATTGATACTAAATGAACAAGTAAAGAGAACAATGATTGGTGCATGACACCCAGGAACACTGTCAGTACACAATGCTGCTTTACCCTTCTGGGTATATTTACATTTTAACTTTTGGTCAGGCTGCATAGGTGTAGTTTTTCAATGTGGCTGTGATTTGTAAAGACAGAGTATTATCATTGATCGATGTAGTCAATAGGACTGTGAACTTAATTCAGAAGACTTTGTTTAAGTCGTGACCCCACCTCTTAATAGTTACATACATTTAGAAAGTTGTTTAATCTCCCTAACTTCCAATTTCTTTGTCCGTAATTTCTAAGTAATAATACTGACACGTATAAAGCTCATAATAAATGATGGTTATTGTAATTGTATGTTTTCTCCAAGTAGACTCTAGCTTGCATGGTTTATCCTAAGTTACAATCAATAAAAATCTCTTACAGCTCTATTGCTGAGCATGTGGACATAGCCTAAGGGTCCTTTGTACCTAATCCATATTAGTTCAGCTCATCAGATCCGAACTACAAATTGCCTTCATCATTAAGAAATTTTAAAATACCAACTTTACATATTTTTCATTATTGTTATCATTATACACTAGACTCCTGACCATCTGGATAGAGAATTATGTATCACTTTTGGGCTGTGTCTAATATGATGCCAAAATATTTGATGAATGCAGTCAAAATTTTAAATAAGCTATCTTGATTGACTAAGCTTTGACTGAGTTAACTCTGTGTGGTTGGTCTATTGGCATTGTTCTGTCATGGATATATCCAATGAGAGGTGCAGTAAAAAATAACAAGGGCTTTTCAGTCAGATAGACCTAGATTTACATGGCTGCTCTACCAGTCACTAGCAGTGTGACCTTAGTGATTTACTTACTCTCCTCATTTCTAAAACACAGAAAATATACCTTGGTTTTGAGTATGCTCTGATCATTAGAAATAACAAAGCACCAAGCAAGTGCCCAGCTAACAGAGGGTTCATGATAAATGCTGGTTAAAATGAAACCCTGGTGGTGTAGTGGTTAGGAGTTCAGCTGCCAACCTAAAAGTTCACAGTTCGAATCCATCAGGTGCTCCTTGGAAATAGGGTTGCCATCAGTCAGAATTGACTCAATGACAACAGGTTTGGTTTGGTTTTGATATGTGGCAATGATGGCAATAATTAAGAAATAGAACTTTTAATGAAGAGATTTGTTTTCTTTCATTTTGTAATAATAGTTTGTCATTTGGCTAGGATAATTACAGATAAAATATTTTAAAGTCTTCAAGTTCTATTTTCTAATTGCATTTACTTCAAGTTCTTCTGTCAACATTTTTCTGTTTAGTTTTGTTTTTATAACTACTGTTTCATCTTATTTTTTATAATATCCAGTTCAACATATTGTTTCATAAAATGATATTTGATACAGAAATTTGAATAATTGAATAATAGAAAAATATAATACCTGGAAAACATAGAAATATACTATTAATCTCAAATTTTATTAATGAAATAGTAATCAAATAATAAATTTTTGCCTCAAAGATATATAGCAGATATGTGCCAACATTGTTGATTTGGCATAAATACATATTCAGTTGCATATAGACTTATTTGCCTATATTTTAAATTTTTGGCAAATATCATGCCAAAAACAAGGCACCTGGTGTGTTTAGTAAATATTGATTGATGGTGATGACTTTAAAATTGTAAGAAATGAAGAATATCCAACCATATTGTGTGATGTGGATTCTCTTAGGTTTTGGGTTTTTTTTTCCCCTATCTAGGAGGAATTAAGTCTTTATCAAGTAACAGATCTTTCTTAAAGTGACACATTGTTAAAGTAAACATGAAAAGAAAAAGAAGACAAAATAGAGATAGACTCTACTTTGAAAATAAAGTACCTCTTTTGTTTTTGGCATATAAAACATGTACATTTAAAATTAAGAGGATATAGAACAACACTTTTTTTATTCCTAATTTCAAGATAAACTCTAAACTTATGGATCTATATTGAAAATAATTTTAATGTCACACACTCCACTGAAGAAATTCCAGACCAAAGTTGTATGCCATATGCAACAAGCTGTCTGTCTAATCCAATGAAGGACTTTTCTCTTTTTCCTTCTCTGTGTGTGTGTGTAACTTCTTATCCCAAGTGACTTTGTCCATCAAAGTATCATAGAAACAATACTTTTCAGAAAAATAGGGGTTCCTATTACCAAAGTCACAAGAGGGAAAGCTAAAACATTCCACCCTTCTTGGCTTCAAGCAGTTGAAATATTATCTTTATTCCCTAACCCCCACTCAGTGTATTTATATTTACTTCTGTTGGAGTAGAATTAAAGTTGCTGTCTTAGGATTCTATTTTCTTAGGGTACTTATTACTGCCTCTGAACTGTGAGGATACTGCCATTTTAGTTCATTTTTCAATTTCTTTTTTGCAAAATCCCAAGTGACTGGATATGCTAAGAGGAAACGTCTGTAATTGGGCTTCCTAAAGGAGTCCCTGAACTTACATATTTCTTTTTGTCCCTAACCTCATATTCTGTAGGAAATGATTCTGGGCATATTGAGAAAATGATTCTTAGTTTTAGTCAATACAACAGGCATCTGTCTCTGTGAAATGATTCCCATGGTGGTATATGTTGAAATGGAATGCGAAGTGTATGACAGATAAACCGTGTATTAATGTTCATTATTGAAATTTCAACCTAGGGTTATAGTCTTGTGAATTTATGGTCTAGAAATAGCTAATGATAATACAGTCTCACTGGTCTCCCAATCCCTCAACTTTAAAAGTTTGAATTCATTTTTAATGCCTAACACCTTGCACTCACTTTCAGTAACATTGTAGTATTGATTCTGGCTTCATGTTATCTCTTGCTTCTCCTCCCGTTTCTACCTCCCTGCCCCACGTTCAGATTCCCATTAGCACTCGTCTCTGCCATGGCTACCTAACTGTTCTGACTCTCGTATCTTCACCATCCAGTCGGCTTTCTGCACTGCTATCAGATTATTCTTCTTAAAGAAAAATTCTGCTAATGTCTACCCTCTGCTTAAAAAATCTTCAACAGCTACTATCTACAAAATTAATTTTTATAAGCCTGCCATCCCAGACTCTCTACCATTTGTGCTAGTTTACTTTTCTAATTTCATTTTCTCTTATTTCCTTTTATGAACTTGATGCTCCAGCCAAACCTAACTATTCTTCTGTTCTCCACACTTTTCAGTCTCTTTGCTTTTACTCTTTTGGATTCCCTTTCCTGGGATAGGATTTCCACTCCTTTTCATGTCAAATCAAGTCCCAGTTACGAAGGCTGAATTTGCCTGTCCTCTTACCCAAACATGGAAACCCTGGTGGTGTAGTGGGTAAGAGCTATAGCTGCTAACAAAACAGTTGGCAGTTTGAATCCACCAGGTGCTCCTTGGAAACCCTATGGGGCAGTTCTACCCTGTCCTATAGGGTCGCTATGAGTTGGAATTGCCTCAACAGCAATGGGTTTGGTTTTTGGTTTTCTTACCCATACATAGTTTCCTAAACTTCCTAGAGCAAATAATTCTTTTGAACTCCTAAAGCATTTTTAACATTCTACACCCTTCTTGTGGCCCTACTGCTTTCTACCTTGTATTACACTTATTTAAGCATTTTTAAAAAATTGTCTGTCATTGAAAGGAGAACCTAGATAGTATTTATCTGTGTATTGCTGCAACATGTATCTGAGTATCTTGTGAGAAGCATATTAATTGCACAGTAAATGTATCAATTGAAAATAATTAAAGGTCCTCAACTTCTTTATCTATAAAAGGCTATTATAGGTAACTTCTGTCTCTAAAATTCAATGATGTTCTCATTAAATCTAGAATCTTTACAATCAGCAGAACTTTCAGATTGTTTTTGAAAATGTGTGTACTGTAAGTGCAAACTAAATTCTTAGTCAGTTCACTAAGAACAATGAAAGAGGTGCCTATTTTGAAACATTAGTCTCAATATGTAAAAAAAATTCCTGAAAGAAAAGTGTAATCTTAAAAAGACTGGATAAATGTTTAATTATTTTAATTTTAGGTTTAAAAAAGAAATCAAAGCTAACATGCAGGCTAAGAGAATAAGATGATCCTACAGACTGAGATTTTAAAACAGTATTTTAATTGTACCATATGATCATTGTTCTCTGTATGATCTCCCCTTATCTGCAGTATAGAGGCCCTGGCTAGTATCAGTATACAAAGTTTCATGGTACTACTTTCCCCCTGAAGCAAGCTAAAGCCATGCTCATTCAGCCTAAATCATGCTCCCCAAACCCAGATCAGTTCACTTCGTGGCCAGGACTAAGGGGCTTAACAAATAGGAATTTTGTGTAGTTTGCTTTGGTTCAGAAACAGTCTTAAAAATCTAGTTCTTTCTCTAGGCTTCTAACCAAAAGGTCAGCAATTCAAACCCACCAGCCTCTCTGCAGGAGAAAAGAACTGGCGATCTGCTCCTGTAAAGGTTACAGCCTTGGAAACTATGGGACAGTTTTACTCAGTCATATTGGGTCACTCTGAGTTGGACTTGACTTGAGGCACACAACAACAAAAACAACATGCTAGGCCACTGTTGATGTCTAGTAGATGCCAAAGATTGCCTAAAAGCAAAGTAAATATCTCCATTAGCCATGAGTGCCAAAACAATGAATGGGCTTTTTCATTAGGACTGAGAAGAATGCATGCAGGGGGCTAATGCAATACCTTCAGTAAAATGAAACTTAAATCAGTCATTATAACCCACACAGGTTAATTATGAAACACCTTATTTTATAACTGCATTATAAATCTAGTTTATATTACTGGCCTGTTGAACATCATAGAGAATATTTTTAAACCACGAGCTAAGTTAAAATGTCTTAAAATACATGATTTTAAGCATGGATATACAATATGAAGTGTGATTTGTAATCATATTAATTGTGCATCTTGTAGATATAGATATCAATACAGTTAAGTTATATCCTCCATCCAGATCTGCCAACCGTTTCATTTATGTTTATAAAAACATTGAATTAGGCCTAAATTATGCTGACACCAGAGATAAGGAAGCATTTTTGTTGGCATAAAAATACTAATATAACAGTTTATTAAATACAAAAATTCTAAATTATCAATACTGTGGTTGTAAAATAGAGAATTTTCAACAAATAGGGTGTTTGTAGCATTTATTTGAACATCTTTATATTGACTTTGTGTGTTTTAAATTAAAAGCTTAGCCCTACTTTAACTAGTCTTTCTTCAATTTGCCATTCCACATTTTAATTTTCTTCACCCAGCCAGAAATACCATAAAGACTTTCTAAATTTTTATTACTGTTAGGCGTTTTGTTGTAAAGTTCACAGGGCCATGTGTTAGACATGCTTTCATGTTAAGTTAATCCATGCTGCCCAAGCCTACAGACATTTATCTGCATAACTAGATAGAATTTATCCAGCACTTGACTAAGTATCTTATTTAGGATTTATGTGCATTCTAAAAACATTTAGTCTATACTTTCAATATTGTGCATAAGTACTAAACATAATATTTCATACCAAGGCCAATAACTGGGAAAAAATCATCCAATGTCTATAATTTGTTAGCCTTTATCTAGTTTTATGGCTGACTCATACAAGTTTTTTTCCCCCTCTTTGCCTTTTGTTTACTATATTCTAAATTGTTTTTAAACTGCTACACAAGGGATTATGTCCCTTGGGGACGGTCCATTACATTTTGAATATCGGTGCCATTCCAAGTTATTTCAACCATGGCATTAATCTCACTTAAAGCAATAAAAAGCAAATAGTGGCAAGAGGCAAGATGCATAAAGCATTACTTTAAACAGTTAAAAAAAAAAAAGATGTTAAATGTTCCCTCTCTAGGAGCTCCTGCAGCTCTTGATACATTTGTGTGCAGCTGAGCAAGAGAAAAGTAGCAGTGGGGTTATTAGTGGAGAGAGAAGCTTACAAGGAACACGAAAAGGGGACAACTTTGCATTCGGGCTCCTTTCTTCTCACATTCAGTTAAAAAGAGAAAATCATTTAAACAAGCTCCTGTAGAACTCCCTTGTGTTGGTTTCTTTTCTTACGTAAAGTTACCAGCGGGTTCGTTCATAAGGTGATCTTGAAGGTTGTATCACTGTCACTGAGCCACAGTTAAGGTGGTTTGTAAAGGGTACCACCCAAGTATAAAGATGCCTGCTAGGAAAATGAGGCTTTTATACAAAAAGAGCAGCAGCCCATCAGATCTTTCCTTTTCAAACTAGGCAGGTTCCCCCTTAGAAAGATTAATTACAGTCAGGTGGAGAAGACAGCCTTGCCGTGTATGTGTGTGTGTGTGTGAGTGTGCGTGTGTGTGTGTGTGTGTGTGTGTGTGTGTGTGTGTGTGTGTGTGTGTGTTTCCCTCTAACATTAGAAAGATAAAGGGTGTGATTAGTGTGCACAAAGCCTCTGATCAAACCTAGCTCAGAGGTTTGTGACAGGAGGTTCAAACACTTTATGGATCACTGGTGCTGACAGGTAGATCACACAGGCCTTAAGCAGATGTTTAGTGAGAAGATGAATGTGTGAGATCTCAAACATGCGGTGCTCTTTTACTTGGCCACTTTCGTCTCTGAAGCACTAAACGTTGCTAAAGAAACCTACTCCTCTAAAAAGGGTAAAAAAAGTTACTAACAAGCTTCCATTAAATCTCAGTCTTTTCTTTTATTATCAAGATTTAATACAGCTGAGATTTGAAGTGATCAGACTTTCTGCAGGAATTGATGAATATGACCACATGCTGTCTTATAGTGTATATGTGCTTGCTAATGTGGGCTTCTTCCTGATGAGCTATATATGAGAAGTTTAGTTGGAATATTTAATATAAATTAAACTAAGACCAAAAAAAAAAGGAAATGTTCAAGTAACGCATCTTTTATATTTACAATATATAATTTTGAGATGATATTGGGAAAATAATTCATAATCATGAAAATATCAGAATACACATATACTTAACTGAGTTTCCATATTGTATATCACTAATAATTCTTTACCAATGCGTATAACTGAGAAATGCTATGAATGCCTTCTATTTGCTTCTTTAACAGGAAGTAAAGTGTATCCAGTTTGTGTGTGTGCATGTATGTGTGTATATGTGTGGTTCTGTATGTATATACCCCAGAGCTAACCATACAGTGTCATCAATTATTTTATTACTATCACAGGGGAATGTTGATCTGAGATTTTTGTCAATTGGATTAACAAATCTTGCTAGTGGTTAACTTTGTTAGGCGTCATTGTAAAGTGCCCTCACCCTGGTGGCACATTGATAAGAAACTTGGCTGCTAACCAAAAGGTTGGCAGTTTGAATCTACCAGCCACTCCCTGGAAACCTTATGGGGCAGCTCTACCCTGTCCGGTAGGGTCGCTATGGATCAGAATTGACTCAATGGCAATGGGTTTGGTTTTTTTTGTTGTTTTCATTTTGTTTGTTACTGTAGAATCATACAAACTGGTAGAAATGAATGTTCAACAGAGTGTGACACTTTTAATGCCTGAAATCCAGGGCTCTGTGAGAACGTACTTATATATTCTTAGGGAAACATTTATACATAATTGACGGAATAAGAGAGAAGAATTGATTCGCATGTTTTGCACTTTCTAATGGCAGCTTTTCAACTCCTTAAATATTAAATTCAGGTTAAATAAAATATGGCTGTTAGTCTTATTACCAGTCATAGGAAGATGATGACTAGTGAATTTGTAGGCACAGATAATTATTGTGAAATATTGTATATGACAGCACTTTAAAACTAATGAAAAAAACTTGTACAGATGCAAAGTATTAGAAGAAGAAGTGGAGGACATGGAAGAAGGTGGAAGTCCTCTTGGAAGGGAAGGATCATGACAATTAAATATTAAATATTTAATGGAAAAAGCTATGTGGTTCTGTCTTCTGCTATCCATTACAGTATTATCTAAAAGCACCTTTTAGAAATAAAATTACATTAATCTCCTTTTCCCTTCCCCCAGTCTAGTTTTAGTTGAGTTGTCAAAATCAGTGCCAACCCAAAAGTGTATTATACATTTAACCAATGTTTAATGACCATAGTACATGCAAGATACTATTACCAATGTTGTCATTGTTAGGTGCCCTCAGGTGATAGTGCCAACTCATAGTGATCCCACGTGACAGAGTAGAACTTCCCCATAGGGCTTTCTAGGCTGATGGTACAGTAGTTAAGCTCTTGGCTAACCAAAAGGAGGGCTGTTTGAACCCACCAGCAGTTCCATGGGAGAAAGATGTGGCAGTCTGCTTCCGTAAAGATTATAGCCTTGGAAACCCATGGGGCAGTTCTTCTCTGTCCTGTAGGGTCACTATGAGTCAGAATCGACTCGACAGCAATGGATTTGGTTTTTTGAAATCTCTATGGGAGAAGATAGCCAGGTATTTCTCTCACAGAGCTGTTGGTTGGGTTCAAATGCCAACCCTTCAGTTAGAAGCTGAGCACTTAACTGTTGTGCCACCAGGTATTTTTACTATTACCTTTAATAGACAATAAAAAGATGAATAAAATGTAGTCCTTGACCTTGAGAAGATTACATTTAGTGGTAAAATGTACGTAATGGTATTGAATTTTAAAATTGTTTTGATGTATTTTTCAAATTATACCATGGTGTATATGTGTGTCTGTGTGTGTGTGTATGTTTCCCATGAGAAATAAGGGGAAGCTTTTGGTATGTATTTCAAGAATTTCATGTTAAAAAATTATTGTCTATCCCTACTTTCGTCTGTCCAAATATCTGCTGAATTTCAGTCACCTTCCATTGCAGTTGACTTCTTAGTGTCTGGGATGTCAGACAGGAAACAGTTTTACTTCGTCTTGTTCTCTGTCCTTCAGCTTTTTCACTCACTGAATTGATTTTTTTTTTTTCTTCTTCTTTAAAAAAAAAGATAAAGATGTAAGTGTTGTTTGTAAGCAAATTTCACAATTCTTTCTTACCCGGAGTGTGGGACTGCCTGTTTGAATGTTTCCAAGAAAGTATTGTTCTTATGTGACAACAGGTCAGAAAGACTCTGCATTAATTACACTAACATATGGTTATTAACAGATTCTAGCTCAGGGAGCAATACTTTACAATGTTATCTTCCACATAGTCAGATGTTAGCCATATTGTCAGTGCTGGCAGCTATTGTTTCACTCATTTACTTCACAGAGCTAATTACTCCCTAATAATAACTTTACCTTGGAGTTTTTCACTAGCTTGTGCCAGCAAACCTGTTCACACTACATATGCTAATTATTGGCACTTATTCATTATGTTAAGATAGCTTTAAGTTCAAGCTGTGCAGCCTGGCTTTCGGTATGGAGCCAGCTGGCTGCAAAGTTCCACCTTTTTTTACTAAAGTCATTAAAAGTTTTAATATGGGCCCATCTTGTTCTCTACAAGATTCAGTCTTTCAGGAATTCAAATGAATGTGCAGCTACCCATGGACAATTGCAAATTATAATAAGAAGGTCTTTGGTTTCTGTGAGATAATCTGAAAGCTAGCAATCTTTGTGGACTTTTCTGTTAGATTAGAAAAGATGAATTCTTTTAAATTTAAACTATATGGTCACTTTGGCTATTTGACTACTCCGTACACAAACACACATATGTGCACACACACGCACACACACATATGCACAAAACATTTTCTCTCTGTATATGTCTGTCTCTCTCTCTCTCCCTCTGGTTCATTTCCCTTCAGAATAAGTTTAACTCACCAATGGTGCTTAATTTATGCATGGCTAAATGATAGAGAATCTGGAATTTTACTGTTTGTGTAGTATCCTTTCTGAAGTTTTTTAAAATTCGTTTCATTTCAAGAGTTTAGGATTAATTCCATGGTCAAAGACTGTCCTTGAACTCTATTCAGGATTCCCATTGATATCAGCAGGCCATAATATTTAAGTGTTGTTTCCAGTCAAAGTAAAATATGGTTTCTCTAGTTGTAATGAACAAATAGCTTCATTTGGTTCACATCCAAATATAATTAGTAACTACCAGTACTCGATAAAATAACACAACTTTGATGAGTAATAAATCA
This sequence comes from Dugong dugon, assembly GCA_030035585.1. Classification (NCBI taxonomy): domain Eukaryota; kingdom Metazoa; phylum Chordata; class Mammalia; order Sirenia; family Dugongidae; genus Dugong; species Dugong dugon. The sequence goes on from CM057465.1 coordinate 171,979,854, forward strand.
AAATGGATCTGACCTTTTAGGTGGTATATTTTGGGGAGAATCTTTTGAGACCTAGAAATGAATATATACCCAAGCATAAACTCCCCCCCAATTTAGTTTTTAATCTTAAAAAGATAACTTTTAAAAACATTTCATCTTTTGATCTTCACCTTAGATACAATGTTGCCTTAGTTTTTATATAATATTATGAGCACTAAATACACGTATCCTGAACTATACAGGTATTTAATATACACTGGTGGAGGACAGGTGTTAATTAGTTTTGAAGAAGAAATTAGAATATATGAATCTATTTCAACCATAGGCAAAAGCAAGAGACTTGGGTTATGTCTTCAGCTTTGTATTCCATGAGGTAAATAGTTCTTCATTTTTTTTCCTCCCTAATAGCTCCTCTATTTCTTTACCCAGTCATTTGCTACTAGAATACTTGCAAATAGTGCCAGTTTTAGCTTATGGAATGTCAAGTATCAAGTTCCAGTATTTTTATGGCTTGATGTACTATAATGTGTTTGTGAGGGAGGAGGGAGTACTCTGATAGCACATAGAGTTAGAATAGAAATTGAAGAGAGTTTAACAATCACTTTGTCTCTGCCTACCAGAAGCTTCCCGTGAGTAATCGTAATGGTTGGAGGTAGCAAGTAGAAACTACCAGGATGTTGAGAAGAGTGTTGCATATCAGTACAAACACACTCTTGCTGGGGACCCAAAAAATGTTTTCCCTGGAACATAGTGGCTCTTAAATGTTCAGTTTATATTTGAAATAATTACACAATAATATGGTTGGCTGATGAGAAACGGGTAGCCAATGTTGAGGTAATTAATAATTAACTGCTAGTTCTAAATATTGACTTAAGTTGAGAAATAAAGACGGTATTTGAATTTAATGATATGTTTATAAAGATTAACAATTCACATGTTGGTTTAATTTTTCAATATACGAGTTATTCATTGCTATGTTCGTGACTGAGGGAAAGATTTTTGAGGGGAAGGAAACAATGTTAACAAAAATAACACAAAGTTTAGCTGCAGCTTAAAAATGAGATTATTTTCTTCAAAAAAAATGCAAGAGACTTAAAATTCCAAGTTCTGCTTGGCATTACTAATAAAGGCTTGTTTGTGATTTTTGGTTATACTGGGTCTGTGTGAGATAATAAAACATGTGGTTGCTGTGCCTCTTGTATTGGCACACACTGAGCATTACCACAGTTTCTTTTCAGAGTGGTTGAAAAGTTAGATCAAAATAAAATAAAATCATAATTACAGTGATCAAGGACTGTAACGGAGAGGTCTAAATAGGCCACCTCAGATTCCCTTAGGTAATTTAAAAATGCATTTGTACAGACTGAAATTACAGATCAAATAAGTGAAAATACTTCAATGAAGATAGTAAATTTTAATTTTTAAACCACTAAAATTTCCATGAAAAGTTATAAGACTGGGATATGTATGTATATTATTCTATTTAAGGTTTTTGAAACCGTGTTATTTTAACCATCAGTCTAATATAAACACTTAATGACACATAAGTAGCCAAAGTGCACTAATGAAGAACCTATTTGAGCTGCTGTCTGGTTCTAGGTAATATAGTGTAAGACTTTTTTATTTGCCTTACATCGTGTTTGTCACCTTGATTCTTTTCTACATGTTTATAGAAACTATTAACTAATCATTTTCTTCAATAAAGAAAAAAAGTCTTGATGGAATCCTGTCTTCCGTGTTTTCACATTTAAAATTACAGTGGCTATCACCAAAAGAAAGGGTTTTTTTGGAGTCATTACAACCAGCAGAGTATGCTCAATTTTGACTCCCCACCACCCACTCACCCCAGATTGTGGGGCTTATCCTTGTGGCAGTTTAGAGGAACAAGTCTTTTCAAAGGCCCTTCCAGCCATAAATAGACAGACAAACCAAAAACAACTTGATCCTAGATAAAACATACTTTTTAATGTATTTCTGCTCTTACAGGAATTTAAAAACAGAAAAATCTTTACGATGAGTCCAGAACACAAAGGACTGCAGTATAATTTAACATAAAAGCTGGGCTTATCCTGGGGTCAAATATCAATACCAACATTAGGATCAGTAAATAAGCTATGGATCACCCATAAGGTGGTAGATATGAACCAGAGACTCATTAAGCTCAGGATAAGCTAAGCTATGATAACAATAAACTAAAAACCCCAGAATCTTAGAAATGTAAATCATACTCATATTTATGTTCATCATGTATCAGCAGCAGCTTTGCTTCACATTCTTTTCACTCCAAGATGAAGGCTTAAAGAGCAGCCCTGATCTGTGGCAAGACAGTCTCATGGCAGAGGGAAAAAGGTTTAGCAGTAGTATGCAGTGTTTCTTAAAGTTCTTCTCAGAAGATACACCCAACTTAAACAACTAGAAAACCAGGCAAGACATATAAAATGTTAAGTGTTTAGACATTGGACAACAGGCAGTACAGAGTGTTCCCTGAGAGAGGATAACAAACAGGATGAGCCCAAATTATTGCCAGGAATGTCCCCAACTCCCTGCCTGGAGAGAGGGGGAGCCTAGGCAAGCCTGAAAGTCTTTGTGAGTTGAAGATACATGCATCAGGCTTCAGGGATACTAAGGCAGATAAATTTTCCGAACAGGGGTAGAGAGAACACAGAGGATAAAGTTGTGTATTTGCATGCACACACACACAAACACACACCCACACAGGGAGAGAGAGAGAGAGAGTGAGCCTATGTGCATGAGCACACACTAGCACTCCCTAAACATCTGCAGAGGCTTTCCCTCAGCTCAGTTCTTTAGCTGAATACTGATCACCATATATATACACATAAACTACTGAAACCAGGTTAATAAACTGTGGAAAGGAGTTGGCAGGAAGGATAATCTCGTTTTCACATGGGAATATTTTGTATTTCCACCAGCTAGAGTGGAGAGACTCCTAAAACATTGAACATCGGGTAGAATCTTCAAGAAGGATATTGCCTCATTAAAAAAAAAAAAAAAAAACCAAACCCATTGGCGTCAAATCTATTCCAACTCATAGCGACCCTATAGGACAGAGTAGAGCAGCCCCATAAGATTTCCAAGAAGCAGCTGGTGGACTCGAATTGCCAACCTTTGACTTGCAGCTGTAGCCCTTAACCACTGCCCCACCAGGGCTCCATTGTCTCATTAGTGGGACCAAATTGATTTTAGACTAATAGCTATTCTAGACTTGTCCTAAAAATGTTAAAAGGAAAGCTTGAAAGGATCAAACTGTGTCTAAGCAAGTAAACTGAATTCCAGAACAAAACCAAAACAACCTATAAAAGCAAAATTCAAAATGTCTATCATCCAATAAAAAATTAGCATGCATATAAAGAAGAAAATATGAACATGATCAGGAAAAATGTATGTATCAATAAAACCCCAATCAAAAACGGCACAGGTGTTAGAATTGGTAGACAAAGATGTTGAAACAGCTTTTACAAATATATTCCATATGTTCAAGAGTATGATGAGCAAATGAAAGATATAAAAGAGTCCTAGAAATAACTTTTAGAAATGAAAAGTATGAGGTCTGATATGAAAAATATATTTGATAGGTTTAGACACTGCAGACAATATGATTAGTGAATTTGAAGACATAGCAATAGAAACTGTCCAGAAATTAAAAGAGAGAGAAAAGGACTAACAAAGAATTGAGTATCACTGAGCTGTGGAAGAACATCAGATGACATACATTTATTCAATTGGAGTCTTGGAAGAAAATCTTAAAAGCAGCCAGAGGAAAAAGACACATCCCATAAAGTGAGAGTAAATTATTGTAAGGTTCTTCTTATACTATATGTGAAGTGGTATACCATCATGTGAAGTAGACTGTAATAAGTTAAATACATATACCATAAATCCTGAGGTACCCACTAAAAGAAAACAAAGTAAAACAAAAAGGAATAGCTAATAAGCGACATCAGGTTTGGAGAAAGACTCATTAACAACCTGCAAATATGCAGATAACACAACCTTGCTTCCTGAAAGCGAAGAGGACTTGAAACATTTATTGATGAAGATCAAAGACTACAGCCTTCAATATGGATTACAATTTAACATAAAGAAAACAAAAATCCTCACACCTGGACCAATAATCAACATCATGATAAATGGAGAAAATATTGAAGTTGTCAAGGATTTCATTTTACTTGGATCCATGGCCAATGCCCATGGAAGCAGCAGTTAAGAAATCAAACAACACATTGCATTGGGCAAATCTGCTGCAAAAGACTTCTCTGAAGTATTAAGCAAGGATGTCACTTTAAGGATGAAGGTGCACCTGACCCAAGCCATGGTGTTTCCAGTCGCCTCTTTTGCATGTGAAAGCTGGACAATGAATAAGGAAGACCTAAGAAGAATTGATGTCTTTGAATTATGCTGTTGGTGAAGAATATTGAATATACCACGGACTGCCGGAAGAACGAACAAATCTGTCTTGGAAGAAGTACAGCCAGAATGCTCCTCAGAAGCAAGGACGGAAAGACTTCGTCTCACATGCTTTGGACATATTATCAGGAGGGACCAGTATCTGGAGAAGGACATCATGCTTGGTAAAGTAGAGGGTCAGTGAAAAGGAGGAGAACCTTCAATGAGAGGTGTTGACACAGTGGCTGCAGCAGTGGACTCAAGCATAGCAACAATTGTGAGGATGGTGGAGGACTGGACACTGTTTCATTCTGTTGTATATAGGGTTGCTATGAGTCAGAACCAGCTCAACGGCACCTAACAACAACAGTAAGCCAGTAATGGAGATAAAATCCAATCATAAAAAATACTCCAAAAGAAGATAGAAAAAGAGAAAAGTGATAAATAAAAAACAAATAACAATATTGTATATTTATTCTTAACCATGCAAATACACATTTAATGTATATACTCTAAATAAACTAATTGAAAGTCAGAGATTGTCAGGTTAGGTTTAAAAAAAAAAAATACAAGACCCAACTATGTTGTCTGTGGGAGACCACTTCAAATATAAAGACAAATATATAAATGCAAAGAATCAGGAAAATATATACCAAGTTAATAGTAATCAAAAGAAAACCGGAATGATTATACTAGTATCAGGTGAAATAGATTTCAGAGTAAGGAATATTATCAGAGATAAGAGTCTTTTCATAACGATAAAGTGGTCAGTCCATCAAGATGACATAAAAATTCTAAATATTTGTATCCCTAATAACAGAGCTAATTACAAGAATTAAAACCTAATAGAATTGAAAAGAAAAAGAGAAAAAGACAAATCCACAATTATAGTTGCAAACAACTCTCTCCCAATAATTGATAGAACAGGAAGTTGAAAATGAGTGAGAGATGAAAAACACTGTTGTCCAACTCATCCTGACTTATATTTATAGACCCTCTACCCAGTAACAGAATAATTCTTTCTTTAAAGTGTACATACAACAGTTAGCAAACAAATCATATTTTGGGATATAAAGAGTCTCAATATATTTAAAAGGATTGAAATAATTTAAAATATATTCTGTAGGCTTAACCTAGAAATCAGTAAGAGAATAATATCTGAAAAATCCCGAAGCATTTGGAAACTAAATAGAACACTGCTGAATAATCCAAGAGTCAAAGAAGAAGCCACAAATGAAATGAGTAAATATTTTGAACTGAATAAAAATTTAAAAAAATGACACACTCCAATTTTGTGGCATATAGCTAAGGCAGTGCATAGAGGGAAATGTATAGCATTAAATGTTCACATTAGAAAAGTAGAAAGATGTAAAATCAATTACCAAAGCCTCCAACTTAAGAAACTAGTAAAAGAGAACAAATTAAACCCAAAGTTATAGAATAAAGAAAGCAGAGAGTACAGATCATTGGAATATAAAACCAAAAAAGTAAGAGAGAAAAACAATGAAGTTAAATTTGGTTGTTTAAAATCAATAAAATTGATAAACCTCTAGCTAGATTATATAGGGAAGAAAAGGAAGAGATAAATCAGAAATATCAGGAATGAGAAAAAGGACATCACTGCAGACTCTGTAGACAATAAAATGATAACAAGACAATATTATGAAAAGTACTATGACCACAAAATTGACAACTTAGAGGAAACAGACACATTCTTTAAATGACAGAGTACCAAAGCTCACTCAAGAAGAACTACACACCCTGAACTATCCTACACTATTAAAGAAATTGAACTTGCAGTTAAAAATCTCCCCATATTAAAAATCTTCCTACAAAGAAAATTCCCAGCCCAGATGTCTTCGCTAGTGAGTTCTACCAAATATTTAATTTAAAAATACAATTAAGAGGAAGAAATACTTCCCAGCTTATTCTAAGAAGCCAGCCTTGCTGTGATACTAAAACCAGATGAAGATAAGTCAAGGATAGAAATCTATAGACAAGTATCTCTCATGAACATAGATAAAAATTCCTTAAAGGCGTTTAAAACTTCATCATAAATATATGAAATACTTAGGGATAAATTCAACAAGATATATGCAAGACCTGTTTGCTGAAAACTACAAAATATTTGCTGAGAGAAACTAAAGAAGACTTAAATAAATGGAGAGATATACACCTTTAGGAACTGGCAGACTCGATATTGGTAAGATATCAGTTCTCCCGAAATTTGTTTGTAGACTCAATGCCATCTGAATCAAAAATCTTAGCAGGCTTTTTTTTTTTTTTTTTTTTTTTTGTAGCAACTGACAAGCCAGTTCTATATTGTTTATGGAAATTCATAGGATCTAGAATACCTAAACCATTTTTGAAAAAGAAAAAAGTTGGAAGATTTTGTACTTCCTGGTTTTAGCTTATTCTCAAGTTATACTAAACAATGCAATGTGGTGTTGATACAATGATAAATGTACATATCAATGGAAAGAATAGAGAGTCCAGAAAGATACACACACAATTTTATGTTCAATTGATTTTTTTATAAAGATGCCCAGGCAATTCAATAGGAAATGATAATCTTTTTAAGAAATTACACAGGAATAATTGAATATCCATATGCAAACAGATGAGTATCAACTATTCTCTAACACTATAAACAAAAATTAACTCAAAATGGGTCATAGACATAAATATAAGACATAAGACCAGAAACCATTTAGAAGAAAACATAAATTATTTTAGTGACCTTGAGGTAGACCAAGATTTATTAATGTTATTAAACAGCATAAAAAGAAATCACTAAATATTAAAAAAAATTGATATATTGGACTTAATCAGTATTGAAAACTCTTTTAGAACTGTAGAAAACTAGCCACAGACTGATAGAAAATATTTGTAAAACCTACCTGAGACAGTATTCAAAATATATAAAGATCTCTTAAGACTCAATAGTAAGAAGAGAAACAATGTGATGAAAATGGGCAAAAAAAATAAAACTTCATCAGAGAAGATATAAGGATGGCAAGCAACACATGAAAATATGCTCACCATTAATCACTAGTGAGATGCAAATTAAAACCACGGTCAGATGCCGGTACCTACACCAGAATGGCTAAAATTAAAAAGACTAACTATACCACGGTAGAAAGGAAGTGGAGCAACTGGAACTCTCATACATTTCTAGTGAGAATTCAAAAGGGCACAGTCACTTTTGAAAATATTTCTGCAGTTAATTACAAGGTTTAACACACACCTGTGGCCCAGAAAAACCTCTCCTTGGTATTTTCCCAAGAGAAATTAAACTATATACTCACAGAAAGTTCTGAACGTAAATGTTTATAACAGTTTTTTTTTTCTTTCTCTTTTAATAACAAATCTCTCCATCCTTCTCTAACTTGGGTTCCCTATTACCAGCTTTCCTGTCCTCTTCTGCCTCCTAGTCCTTGCCCCTGGGCTGGTGTGCCCCTTGAGTCTTGTTTTGTTTTATGGGCCCGTTTAACCTTTGGCTGAAGGGTGAACCTCAGGAGTAACTTCACTGCTGAGCTAAAATGGTGTCTGGGGGCCATACTCTTTGGGTTTCTCTAATCTGTGTCAGACCAGTAAGTCTGGTCTTTTTTTGTGAGTTAGAATTTTGTTCTACATATTTCTCCAGCTCTGTCAGGGACCCTCCTCTGTGATCCCTGTCAGAGCAGTCAGTGGTGGTAGCCGGGCACCATCTAGTTGTGCTGGACTCAGTCTGGTGGAGGCTGTGGTAGTTGTGGTCCGTTAGTCCTTTGGCTCAATCCTTCCCCTGCGTTGCTTGTTTCCCTCATTCTCCCTTACTTCCAGCAGGGTGAGACCAGTGGGGTGTCTTAGATGGCCACTCACAAGCTTTTAAGTCCCCAGATGCTACTCACCAAAATAGAATGTAGAACATTTCCTTTATAAACTATGTTATGCCAATTGAGCTAGAAGTTCCCTGAGACCATGGTCCCCACAGCCCTGTTTGTATCAGTTTTATTCATAATATCTGAAACTGGAAACAGCCCAACTGTTCGTTAACTGGGCGAGTGGATAACTTGTCATATGTCTATGCAACAACAACAAAAAAAAAAAAGCACTCATCATTAGAAAGGAACATACTACTGATATACAAAACAGCATGGAAGAATCTCGAAAGCATTATATAAGCCAGAAACAACAGACTACATACATATTTATAAAATGCAAAACTGTAGTGATAAAAAGCAAATCAATTAGGAGTGGATAGAATGGATGGACTTTCAAAAAAGGTGCCCACAGGTGGTTGTCATGACGGAACTATTATCTGTCACAGTTATGTTAGTGGTACTTACAGGATTGTATGATTTTTCAAAATTCAGCACATTGTTCACAGAAACATGGCAGGTTTTTTTTCTGCTTAAATTAGTTCTCTGTAAAGCTGACCAAAAAATTAATTTTAATAAATGGATTAAATACCTGGTTAGACAGTTACAGAGATCATTTGTCACCTGGATGAGAAACCTTAAGAAATTAGGTAGACCAGAGATAAATCCAGATGTGAAATATGAAAGTGAGTTTTAAAGACATAGAAAATCTGACAGAATAGACTTTAAAGTAAAATCCACCACAAAGGATAAGGAAGGACACTGACACTATATAAAGATTAAAGGGTCAGTACACCAGGAGGACATAACTATAATAAATATTTACACACCCAATGACAGTGCTCCAAAATACATAAAACTAACTCTAACAGTATTGAAAAGAAAACAGACAGCTCCACAATAACAGCAGGAGACTTCAACACACCAATTTCGGGGAAGGACAGAACATCCAGAAAGAAGCTCAGTAAAGACACAGGAAATCTAAATGCCACAATCAACCAACTTGATCTCATGGATATATACCCAGCAGCAGCCAAGTATACTTTCTTTTCCAATGCACATGGAACTTTCTCTCAAATAGCCATAACAGAATCCTTAACAGAATCCAAAGCATCAAAATATTACAAAGCATCTTTTCTGCCCATAGAGCCGTAAAAGTAGAAATCAGTAACAGAAAAGACAAGGAAAAGAAGATCAAACACATGGAAACTGAACAACACCTTGTTCAAAAACTACTGGGTTATAGAAGAAATTAAGGATGGATTAAAGAAATTCATAGAATCAAATGAAAATGAAAACACATCCTACCAGAACCTTTGGGACACAGCAAAAGCAGTGCTCAGAGGTCAGTTTATAGCAATAAATGAACACATCCAAAAAGAAGAAGGGGCCAAAATCAAAACATTAATGCTACAACTCAAACAAGTAGAAAGAGCAGTAAAAGAAGCCCTCAGGTGCCATAAGAAAGGAAATAATAAGAATTAGAGCAGAATTAAATGAAATAGAGAATAGAAAAACAATCGAAAGAGTTAACAAGACCAAAAGTTGGTTCTTTGAAAAGATCAACAAAGTTGATAAATCACTGGCCAAACTAACAAAAGAAAAAATGGGAGACGAAGCAAATAACCCACATAAGAAATGAGATGGGTGATATCACAACAGACTCAACTGAAATTAAAAGAAGCATAACAGAATACTATGAAGAGTTGTACTTTAACAAATTTGAAAACCTAGACAAAATGGACAAATTTCTAGAAACTCACTACCTACCTAAACTAAAACAAACAGAGGTAGAACAACTAGATAAACCTATAACAAGAGATCGAAAAGATAATTAAAAAACTCCCAACAAGAAAAAGCCCTAGCCCAGATGGCTTCACTGGAGAATTCTACAAAACTTTCAGAGAAGAGTTAACACTACTACTACTAAAGGTATTTCAGAGCATAGAAAAGGATGGAATACTCCCAAACCCATTCTATGAAGCCAGCATAACCCTGATACCAAAACCAGGTAAAGACACCACAAAAAAAGAAAATTACAGGTTAATATCCCTCATGAACATTGACGCAAAAATCCTCAACAAAATTCTAGCCAATAGACTTCAACAACATATCCAAAAAATAATTCACCATGATCAAGTGAGATTTATACCAGATATGCAGGGATGGTTCAACATTAGAAAATCAATCAGTGTAATCCATCACATAAATAAAACAAAAGACAAGAACCACATGATCTTATCAGTTGATGTAGAAAAGGCATTTGACAAAGTCCAACACCCATTCATGATAAAAACTCTCAGTAAAGACGTAGAAGATAGAGCTTTGAATTGGAGTCCAGAATGAGAGATTAGAGACAATGGATGAGAATGTTCCATAACTGACGTAAGGCATAAGAGTACAGGTAAAGGAAGTATGGCAGTTTTCAAGCGGCATAAATTAAAACAATCTCACTTGTAGGTACATTGTAGTAAAGGTGCATAATACCAAAGACAAAGACAAGATCTTAAAAGCAGTCAGTGAAAGGCAAAATCATTTAAAAATCTGACAGGCAGACTAAGAATAGACATCTTCCACATAACCATGGAAGCCAGAAGCCTATAAAATAATCTGCAAAAAAAAAAATTGTTAGCCTAAAATTGATACCATAGTAAATCTATCTTTTAAGAGCAAGAGCAAAATAAATATATTTTCAGAAAATCCAAGACAGTAATTGTACTTCCATGTGATTTTCATAATGACCTTCTGAAAGATGCACCTAAGGAAGAAGGAAAGTGAATACAGAGATTCAAGGATGAGTAGAAGGTAAAAAATTGATAAAGATGTTAAAACATCTAAGTCTCTATGAAGAAGTATGATAATTTATAATCACAGGATTGAAAAAGTCAAATAAATATATTGGAGAAGAAAAATGTATGTCAGGAGGCAATGATCAGAATTTAATATCTTTTACTCTTTTATTTTGGGGAAGGAAGATAAGATGTTGATTAACTTTAGATATTGTTTATCTAAGTTTGTGGTAAGTCTTCAAATGTAATCACTAAAAGAAAACAAATAAATTGTGTAACTTCCAAATCAAAAGCACAGTAAAAGCAAAACAAACAAAACAAAGCAACAATCCAAAAACTCTACAGTAATAAAAATTGTCAAGGAAGAGAAATAAAAACAGCAAAATCTTGGAAAATAGGAAATACAAAGTAAGTTGGTAGAAACAATTTCAAAATATTAAACTAATTACAGTAAATATTTATGGCTTGAAACCCTGTATCAAATTGGATTGAAAGTAAAATTTCCTGTCTGCTGTTATTGAGAGAAACATAAAATACAAAGAAACAACAAGGAAATGGGAAGTTTGAAGAGCAAAGGGAAAAAAAGACATAACAGACAAATACCAATCTAAAGAAAGCTAGAAACCTATATCAGTATCTTAAAAAACAAAAACAAAAAATCTTTAAGCCAAAAAACATTGCTAAAGATAAAGAGGGATGCTACAAAAGAAGGATGGTGAAAGGTTTAATTCACCAGGAAGATATCACCATTTTAAACTTGAATGCATCTAATAAAACAGCCTCAGATTATATGAGGCAAAACTGACAGAACTACAGGGAGAAACTGTGAAACAAGCCATCATTGCTGAAGACTTTAACATGTACCTTTTATTGGGAAGTCAAGTTGATACAATATTAAAGATGTGAAAAACTTGAAAAAATAATCCAAAGCTTGATTTAATACAAATTTTTAGAGCCTTGCATCCAGTATTTAGAGTATAAATATTCTTCTCAAGCACACATTTACTATGTAATTTTTCAAAACTGTTTAATTAATGGGTCATAAATTAAGTCTCAATAACTATTGTAGAGTAGGTATTATAGTTTACTGACAATATGTAATTAAGTTAGAAATCAATAACAAATATAAATAAACCTCCAATATTTGCAAAGTATAAATACTCTTTTAAATTATCAGTATACAAAAGGTTTGGAGGGGTAAAGGGAAATTTAAGAGTTCTTAGATGTTGTTGTTATTGTTGTGTGCAGTCCAGTTGATTCTGACTCAAAGAGACTATGAGTCTTAGATCTTACTGATATTAAAAACTCTGTTTAAAATTTTGGCATGCAGCTGAAATAATGCCTTCTGTTTAATATCAGAAAAGGAAAAAAAATGAATGAGTTACTGTCTATCTAAGAACTTAGGAAAAGAATAATAGACTAAATGCAAAGGAAAAAAAAAAGGAAGGAAGTGGTAATTACTAGTGGAATTAATTAATTAAAAAACAAATATGTAATAGAGGAGCTGAACAGAGCCAAAGGGTTTTTCTTGGAATAGAGTAGTAAAGTAAAATAGACAAACCTATAGTGAGATTTATCCCTAATATAAAAAGAAGGCACAAAATGTAATACAAAGAATAAGAAGGAAGACATAAATTTAGATACAGCAAAAAAATAAAAAGTAATAATAAAACCCTAGGAGTACCTTCATGCTAATATTTTAAAAAATTTAAGAAATCAGATGAATTATTAGAAAAAATAGAACTTACAGAAACTCTTCAAGTAGAAATAGAAAGCCTGAGTGGTCTTACAACTATTAAATAAATAGACTTAGTAGATAAAAATCTTCCCACAAAGAAAATACTATGCTCAGACAGTTTTACAGGTCATTTCTACCAAATATCAAAAAATAGATCAGCTTAATCTCATATCTGATAAATAGAGAGCTAGCTCTCCAACTCATTCTATGAATTAGTACAGCCTTGATATAAAAACTAGTCATCGATGTTTCAAGAAAAGAAAATTATATGTTCTATATCACTTTTGCAGGCTAGAATTGTGACAATCTTAAGAAAGAAGAAAACAGTGTGACACAGATAGGAGAAGTTTTGCAGTTATGATGGTCCCATTGTCACTGTCTACCTTTATGCCCATATTCACTCCCACATGGTAATTTCAATACCCTTCCAACTGGCCTACCTACCTTTGGCCTGGCTACTTCTCCAACTTTTATTTCACATTGCTCCCAAGTTAGTCTTTCTAGAAGAAAGAGTCTCTACCATGCTTAAAGCTCTTTACCAACTCTCCGTTAGTTCTTCTGCATAGCCTATGGGATGCTGCCCTCAAGATACTCAGTCCAGTTCTATGACAAAAAAGAAAATGAGTAATTTTAATTCCATGGGGTCAGTGCAGTAGTTTGATGGTGTACTCTCTTCCGCCAGTTTAGAAAGGGAGCAGGGGAGGTAACATCGGAATTCAGGGGCTGAGTGAGTCATTGAAGTGGCAGGAGGTACATTCAGGCAGAGTGGATAAAATGAAAAGACTATTGAGATATTTGCAACCTCGTATATGTAGGGAACTGTGAGCCTGCTGGTATTACTAGAGCAAAAAAAAGGGGGCTAGGAAGGCAGACAAGAGATGATGAGGTAGGAGGGAGTTAGCTCAAGGCCACACAGCAGGTTGAGGAATTAGTGCTTTATACTTCAGGTTAAGATACCATTGACGGATTTTAAGATGGAGAGATTTGCATTTTAGGTACATCTGTTGGCTTAGTGGAAACCAATTACAAAGCTCTTGAGTAGCAAGAGGATATAGCCTACAACATTGGAAATAGGTAGGAATGATGAGTAAGGGATCTATCCAATTAGTATTTACAATTTTTTAATTTGATTAAGCCATGTCTTTGTAATATCAGTGCCTAACAATATCTGCCATATAAGAGGCAGCAATGAATAACTGTGTTTTTCATGTGTGTTACAAGGAAGGCTGAAGGGATAGAGTCTGACTGTTACTTAAGCCCAATTCTGGCATACATGTTAGCCAAAGATGAACTTATTATATATATTTTTCAGTAATACCTCTCTCTTACGTGCATGCACTTGCTCTTTTTTTTTTTTTTTTTTAGTTGATCAATTCTCATTTTATTTACCCAGCTTAAAAGGAATTAAAAAAACATTAACACTGGTAAAATCCTCCTCATCATCAATCAATCAAACTCTGCCTTTTAAAACTTGGAACCTATTACTTATTTGTATTTTTATAAACACAAATGGCTATAGTGATACTAACAGTTCATATCTTTTTAACAAATTTTTATTGTGCATTACATGAAAATTTACAGAGAAAATTAGTTTTCCATTTGATTGTACATAAAGTGCTCTATGACATTGATTTCATTCCCCACAATGTGTTGGTACTCTCCCCATTTCTGTCCTAGGTTTCCCATTTCCTTTCTTTCTGGTTTTGTACCTCTTCCTGCCTTCTCATCTTTGCTGTTGGGCAAATGTTGCCCTTTTGATCTCATATAACTGATTGTTCTAACGAGCACGTTCCTCTCATATGTTACTGTTTATTTTATGGGCCTGTCTGAAAGGTGGTCTCTGGGAATGTCTTCACTTCCAGATAAGAAGGGTGTCTTAGGGCCATAGTTTGGGAGTTCCTCCAGTCTCTGTCACATCAGTAGGTCTGGTCTTCTTTGGAGAATCTGATTTTTGTTTGACAGCTTTTCTCTTGCTCTGTTCAGGGCCCTCTGTTGTGATTCCAGTCAGAGCGGTAGGTAGTGGTAGCCAGGCACCATCTTGTTCTTCTGGTCTCAGGGCTGTGTAGGCTGTGGTTCACGTGTTCCATTAGTCATTTGGACTAAGTGCTCCCTTGGGTCTTTGGTTTTATTAATTCTCCATTGCTCTGGACATAAGAGACTAATAGTTGTATCTTAGATGGCCACTCACAAGCTTTTATGACCTCCTATGCTACTCACCAAAGTAAGATGCAGAACTTTGTCTTTATGAACTATGTTGTGCTAATTGACATAGATGTCCTCCAAATCTATGGTCCTTTGCCTTCGAGCCTGGGAGCTTCATCTCATGAGACATTTGGTTCTGACTAAGAAGTTATCCTAACCATAGCTTTGTGTGCTCAATTGTTTATATTAATATATAGGCAGCACCTATAGTTATTTACGTAGAAATATCCACTACCAAACCTATATCTGCAAGTGGGAGTGTTCCCTTATATCCTCCCATACCTCTTATCTCCCTATGTGTCCATTTGTAATTTAGAGTTTGTTGATACTATTATTGTGGGATTGTCTATGCTATAGTATTTACCATTGTTGCCTTTTGATCTTGTGTTCCTCTCGTTGTCCTCCTTTGTCTTGGTCATGTTTTGTTGACTACCCCCATATTGTATATTGCCTTTCCATTCACCATTATTAACACATGTGTTCTATCTACTTGGAAATTTTCCCTCCCTCCCCCTACTTATCCTTGGTAACCATCAAGAAAATTTTTTCCCCTCCTCTGTGTGTAAACCTTTTCTTGTTTCTTTATAATAGTGGCCTCATACAATATTTTTCCTTTTGTGAATGACTTATTTTGCTCAGCATAATGTCCTCCAAATTTATTCATGTTGTGAGATGTTTTGCAGATTCGTCATTTTTCTTTGTTGTTGCTTAGTATTCCAATTGTGCATATGTACCACAGTTTGTTAATCTGTTTATCTGTTGATAGGTACTTAGGTTGTTTCCATCTTTTTGTCATTGTGAATAATGCTGCAATGAACATGGGTGTGCATATGCAATACCTGTCTCTTAACCAAGTTTTAAAATGATTATTCAGTGTGATAAACGAAATTGTGAAGATGTGCTCCCTCATCCCATCTGGGAAAGGAGAGGGGGAGGGAAAGGATTCAGGGCCAGGATTCAGGGCCAGGAAAGGCTGGCTTTCTGGATGAAATGAAGTCTGAGCTGAATGTTAAATGACGGGTAGGAATTAGCCAGTGAAGTCACTGAGTCAATAAATTGATTCAACTTGAGATGAGTAGTTACTTGAGTTAGAAACAGATTATACAGGAAAAGTGACTGAGCTCAGATTTATCCATGCTGAATTTGAGGTGCTTTTGAAATAAACTGTTGGAACCAACCAACAAGAAATTGGATACATATTCTGAATCTCAAAAGATGGTTCCTCCAGGAAGACTCATTGTTAACTTTGTGCCTTACCTGTATCTTCTTTTGCTGAATATACCTTGCAGTTTGGGAATTTATTTATTTGCCTATCTTAATTATTCTTCAACTCCTTCAGTCCTCATCATATCTTTTATGTGTCTCTCTCCTCTGTGCCTCTCCTATTAATGCCTTTTTCCTTTCCACCCTTTCCTCCTCTTATTGTTACAACAAAGCTCAAACACTATATGAGGGGATGGTTGTTTTGTTGTTTTTGTTAGCTGCCATAGAGTCAACTCCCTATTTTTTGTGACCCTATGTACAACAGAATGAAACATTTCTCAGTCTGGCACCATTTTCACAATCATTGGCATACTTGAGTCCAAAGTTGGGGCCACTGTGTATTTTGAATGCCTTCCAACCTAGGGGGCTTATTTTTCAGCACTGTATCAGACAATATTCTGTTGTGATCTGTAAGGTTTTCAATGGCTGATTTTCAGAAGTTGCTCGAAAGGCCTTTCTTCCTAGTCTGTTAGTCTGGAAACTCTGCTGAAACGTGTTCAGCATTATAGCAACACATGAGCTGCCACTGACAGATGGGTGATAGCTACACATGTATTGTTGGGAGATGTGATAAATAAAGACTTATAACCTGAATGATATAATCAAGAATGCACTAGTTACGTTTTATCTAACAATAAAAACTTAGAAATCAATGATAAGAGGTGGTCAGACTCCAAAAGTATAGCAGGGTCTGTACATGGAAAGAAATGAACAAACAGTATTTGAATGCTCGACTGTGAATAAAGGCACAGAAGCAGCTCTGAGACATAGAAGATAATGAGCTGGACAGCAGACAACCATCAAGGTTGTCAAGTTCTTTAAGTCTTGGTTTTGAAAGCATGTACAACAATAGAACATGATTCAAACTATAGAACTTGGATACTTGAAGCATTAACTCCCATATCAATTTAATTGTATTTATAGGAGAATGCTGTAGCCAATCTTGTTGAGAAGGAGAAAACAAAGAACACTTATGCATGAGGAAAGGTTAGAAAAATTAGACCTGAACGGTCTGAAAAAATGTTGGTATTGACATAGTAACAATCAACAAATATGAAAGAGCTGTTTCAGTTTACATGGAAGGGAAAACAAAAGAAAATGAGCTGATACTACAGCTTAGGGATTTGTGTCAGGTAATAATTTTCTGACATAGATATTTATGAATATTGGAATAGATGGGGTTAGTTGTACAAAATTTCTTGAACTTCAAAAAAGTATACTTGCATCTATTCAGTCATTCATTCAACAAGTGCTTATTGAACACCTACTATGTTCCAGGTGCTCCTTAAAACGGTAAAGATAAAATCGTAAACAAGAGAGACACATAACTACCTTCATAGATCTTACAGTCTAGTGAATATATATATTACTTATATTATTTTGGGTGTATTGAGATATGTTTTGCTAGTTAATAATGGAAAATATCCTATAAAAAGGAGCCCTGGTGGCACAGTTGTTAAGAGCTCAGCTGCTAACCAAAAGATCAGCAGTTCGAATCCACCAGCCGCTCCTTGGAAACCCTGTGGGGCAGTTCTACTCTGTCCGGTAAGGTTGCTATGAGTAGGAATCGACTCGATGGCAATGGATTTGTTTTGGTTTTACCTGTAAAAATGCCATGCATGAAACTCAGATGGTGGGAGTTACTTGGGCAGAATTTAGCAGAGGATCTCTGATGACTTGCTAAACTACTGGAAAACAAAGTATAGAATGTGAGGCATGAGAAGGAACTAGTTACATAGACTGGTTACATGTAACTTTCTAGCCACTCCCATTTTTCCTTTTTTTTAAATTTTGATTATTACTATCATCAGATGAATGTGATGAAATTATTTTAAGCTGGAAGAATGGTAGGTTACCAAGCAACTCACCCAAGTTGCTTAAGTAAAATGTAAGATTTACAATGTTTCCAATACTGAGAGTATATCAAAACCATTTGATTAACTGGAGATGCTACTTGATGATTATTTAATGATACAATGTAGGTGGAAACTTGTCATTAATGTTGTTATATGTCAAAAAAATAATTTTCTAAGTGCAGCTTGGCATTAGAGGTGACTGAGAATCACATTTTAATTGCGATGAGAACTACATCATTTTATTGTTGAGTTGGTGATAGCAGGCCATTCTACTTTAGAGCCCCAAAGGACCATACAAAAGGCATTTGCAAGCAATATGTAAGTACAGCATCAGCATAATTGCCACCAAACAGATCTACCAAAGAGTTTGTATGTGTGGGACCTGAAGGTGCAGCTGTTCTTGAAAAATGATCAGGATTTAATGGAAAGCACAGATGGAAACAATACTGTTATCCAGAGTATTTAGGACAGAGGCTAATATGTGAAGACTGATTGGAGAAACAGAACAAAATTTTTTGTTAAAATGAAAAAAAAAAAGTGAACTAGATCTACCCAACACACCAATTCTGAGGAAATAGTCCCCAACCAGAAAAAAACAAAACAAAAAACAAAACCCACTGCCCTTGAGTTGATTCTGACTCACAGCGACCCTGTAGGACAAAATAGAACTGCCCTATAGGGTTTCCAAGGAGTATATCTTTACCAAAGCCGACTGCCACATCTTTCTCTCTCGGAGTAGCTGGTGGGTTTGACCTCCTGACCTTTAAGTTAGCAGCTTAGCTTAACCCCTGTGCCACCAGGGCTCCTTAACAGTCCCCAGTGCTTCATTTTAGTCATTGTAGAGATGGTCATGTGTGGTGTGCAGCTGTAAATGTTTCTTTCTGGATTATTGGAGACTGAGCCCATTATTCTGTGTGTTTAGGCAGTTTTACTGGATATGGACCATTGCAATCCTATAAGCTGTCCATTGTGTGACTACTAATTTAGAGTGCTACCATAAGCCAGCCAGGCGACCCATGACTTCTGTGAAGGAATGAGTCATATTGAAAAGCAGACTCTGAACATGGTCATATATTACTTAAGGGTTTAGATATATTTAAAATTGATCACATTCTGTGAGTTCTTTGTTGAAAGTTTTGTTGGGTCTAAGTCATTGAAAATTTCTTTTGTAATAAGTTCATTCAAAAATTATATATATATATGTATTTGCTAAAGTAATGTCATCGTGTCTCTTCTATGATAAGAGTATAATGCTGGATATAGGTAAACTTTAAAATGTTGCTGACTCCGGCATGCATTTAACAGTCTCTGTAATATATAAAGATTTTGGTTATAAATTATTTTCTTATGTTCACAAAATTTTGTCTTGAAAATGCCACTGTTTTTCCTTAATTGCTACACATGTAGGCACAAGACACTTTTTTTTGAGGTTAAGTGGCATTACTGTGACCAGTGTATATTCATAGTATAAATGAAAACTTTTAGGTGTCAGAATGCTGTCTCATCAAATCTCAGTACAATACAGTCATCTTTGCACATATCTCATACTAAACAGTAAAGTAAATCTTCAGTAACAAACTGAGTTTTCAGTGGTGCCTGTGTAAGTTGACACGTAAATCATAACAGGGGCCCTCTTTTTTATAAAGACTGCCTGTCATTAGAGACCATGTTTCAATCATCCCTGGCATTTGTTTCTAATGAAAAAGCACCTGAACATAGTAAACTAAATATATTTTATTCAGTGTTATTGTTTCTTCCAGTTTTTGAGTAAATGTATCTCTTTTCACATTTATATTATATTATTGTCTCTTCTATATCAATAAAAATAACTTTTTGAGACATAATGTAATGATCTTCACTACAGATGACAACTTCCCTTTCTGCTACTGTCCCCCTCAAAGAAACAACTGAATAGATAATTACTGCTGTGTTACAAGATAAAGAAAAGTTATGTCATATGCTTTTCTTAAAAGAGAATTTGTATTTCTGTGAAAGCAGTTGATATTTGAACCATTTCCTAGTTTTCTTTTGAATAATTAAAATCACTCGGAGAGCCCAGTATTTGTGAAGTTTGAATGGCATTAGAGAGTCGCCAATTGGCATTGCTCGGTGATTCTACTATTTGTTTCAGTTTTGAGTTGGGGAATATTTTTGTGTTCTGGGGGAAGCTGTTCTAAAATATGTCATCCATTTCACATTTTCCCTTCTTTAGCTGATATTTTTATGCAATACAAAAATAAATAAATAAAACACTTACTGAGGCTATGGGATGGTCATAATATCAGAAAATTGGCCCCCAGCCAAATTAACCAGGAAGTAGCAAGAATATAGCCAGTTTTTTTTTTCATTCTGAATTTAGTATCTGGCTCTCATTTTTTAGCATAAATTTTGCACTAAGTTATTTTCATTCAGAAGAACCTCATGCTATTTTGACATTCTCTTTTTATAGACTATACTCTGTTCTACAAATGTTTGCTCTTTAATTATCGCTCACTTCAATACCTGGATTAAATAATTAGAAATTATACCAGAGACTTATATGATAAATTAATCTCATGTAAAAAAGGAAATTAATTTTATGGCACTCAATAGAAGATTCTGTACTTGATTTTTAGAGATAAAATTTGGAGTAGACTCATTATAGCTGTATGACAACTGTTATAGGCTATAAAAAAAAAAAAAACCAAACCCACTGCCATCAAGTAGATTCCTACTCATAGCAACCCCGTAGAGTTTCCAAGGCTGTACTCTTTACTGAAGCAGACTGCCACATCTTTCTCCCACGGAGCCTCTGATGGTTTCGAACTGCTCACTTTTCGGTCAGCAGTGGATTGCTTTAACCACTGCACCACCAGAGCTCCTAGGCTATATGGCATCATAATAATTGAGCACAAGATTCTGTTCATTAACTAAACCCATTCATTGCCTTTGAGTCAATTTCAGCTCATACCCACCCTATAGGACAGAATAGAACTCTGCCCCATAGGGTTTCCAAGGCTGTAAATCTTTGCAGAAGCAGGCTGCTACATCTTTATCCCATGTAGTGGCTAGTGGGTGTGAACCTTTGACTTTTCGGTTAGCAGCTGAGCACTTAACCACTGTGCAACCAGGGCTCCTTACTGTTGATTAGACATAATATTTGCTACCACATTGACTATAGCATCAGATTTTGGTATTGAATAATAATAAAAGTAAAGTAATAAAACAGTAGTTTATAAACTATGTTGACATTTTGTGGTCCATGGAATACCTCCAGGATGGGGGGTGGGGTCATCATACTAAGAAGATAGACGTGGTGGTTGTGCGTGAGCTTGGGTCTCCCACGCCAAACTGTCATCATTAGGGTTATATATTCAATTTTGTTTTGAAAAAAAAAGATTTTTATAGCTTGAAAAAGAAAATATTTGAAACCAATGAGCTTAATGTTCTCCTTGTTGCCTAACATACTTCAGAGGCTGAGTGATCTAGGCATAAGAAATCCTTGGACGATATATTCCACTACACTATTCTTATTTGTTCACCCAAATACAGAGACACAATTAAAACATTAAGTCGCCAGAATTCTCAAGTCTCCTTTTTGTATTTATGTTTAAACTCTTTTCTGGTTTTCAGGGTATCTTCATGTCTAAAGGCTAAGTTTTGCTGTTTGCTGTAATGTTGGGATATCTCTTACCATGAAGTTAGGCTTTTTCTATCCTCTTCTCTGTCTACTTTTTTAAAGTAAAAGCAGCAAATCAGAAATAAACAGAAGAGAAGAAAACAAAGGAAGAGACTAGAAAAAGAACACTGGGAGAGGAAAGGAGACCTCTTTATTTTAGGGACACCCATTTTCATCCACTACTACCCGTGCCTACTCACTGGCCCAGTTCACCCTCGACTACTTTGTTTCTCAGTAGCTTCCAAGGCCTATGAAGTATGATGCAGTGCTAGTCTAATAATCATCTGTGCTTATGAGAAATAGTGGTGGGAAATGATAAGTTTAATATACATATATTTTTATTGGTGGAAGACTCATTAACAGCCTGCGATATGCAGACGACACAACCTTGCTTGCCAAAAGTGAAGAAGACTTGAAGCACTTACTGATGAAGATCAAAGACTACAACCTTCAGTATGGATTATACCTCAACATGAAGAAAACAAAACCCTCAAAACTGGGCCAATAAGCAAAGTCATGATGAATGGAGAAGAGACTGACGTTGTCAAGGATTTCATTTTACTTGGATCCACAATCAACGCCCAAGGAAGCAGCAGTCAGGAAATCAAACAACATATAGCATTGGGCATATCTGCTGCAAAACACCTCTTTAAATTGTTAAAAAGCAAAGATGTCACTTTGAGGGCTAGGTATGCCTGACCCAAGCCATGATAAATTCAGTCACCTCATATGCATGTGAAAGCTGGGCATTGAATAAGGAAGACAAAGAAGAATTGATGCCTTTGAATTATAGTGTTGGTGAAGAATATTGAATATATCATGGACTGCCAGAAGAACGAACAAGTCTATCTTGGAAGAAATACATCCAGAGTGCTGCTTGGAAGCGAGGGTGGTGAGACTTTGTCTCACATACTTTGGACATGTTATCAGGAGGGGCCAGTCTCTGGAGAAGGACATCATGCTTATCATGCTTAGTAGAGGGTCAGGGTAAAAGAGGAAGACCTTCGGTGAGATGGACTGACACAGTGACTGCAACAGTGGGCTCAAACATAACAACAATTGTGAGGATAGCGCAGGACCAGGCAATGTTCTGTTCTGTTGTACGTAGGGTCGCTGTGAGTCGGAACCGACTCGATGGTACCTAATAACAACAACATCTTTTTCCACAGAGGCATAAATTATTTGAGACTGTATCACTAAATATTTTTATACTGACGTGCTGTTGCCCATAACTTTTGTGTTCTGGTAAGTTAAAATTAACATGAAAACAAAATAAGAATGCAAAGAGAGCTTCAACAGCCATAATTATGTTAATGACCTCCATTTCCATTTTAAAAATTAGAAATACAGAGTGAGGGTTGACATTAAGCCAGTTGCACTGTTAGGAGGTCGTGTAATTCAAATGATAGGTGTGTTCACCCACAGTTCAGAACCCTTTACCATCACTTTAAGCACAACAGGAGAGACGTAAAGAAGTTTTGAACTTATACTTTGAATTTGCAGTTCTTTGTATTAGCTATCATTATATTAAATGTTTTTTAAATACATGTATCTATAGGCCTATATTTCCAGACACACAAGAATCTCATGTTCTTTTGAAAATATGCAAACGCATAATTAAAAGAACTGAAAAAAATACAAGTCTATATAGAAAACCTGCAGTTTGTCATTTTCATTAGGACAGATATGTGAAAGATCCCAAAGAGAAGCACTGAGCAGAGCAACACTAGAAAGTTACAGCAGATCTAGTATCTGCCTTTATGTAAGACAATAGATCTTGTGAATATTCCTCTTTCTCTCCAGGCAGCTAGCTAGTCTGGTTAACCAAAATTGTTGAGTAATTGTTCTGTGGTTGAGAACAAAATGCTGAATTAAACTGTTCCCAGCACAATAATTGTGTGATTATAGCATTTATGTTGCTGGCCAAAGGAACAGTCATTAGGTTTGGAAGACTTACCAAAACCACAAGTACAAAAAAAAATGCAAATCACATGTAAATTGCTGTTTAATACCTATAGTAGCTTAGAAACCGAGCTAAGAGTAGAGCACATTTCTAGTTAAAAGAGATAAACCTGGAAATCTTGATCATACGTTTAGTATAATACTGAGATTAGGAAGACATTAAAAAGAATTTTCTTTATGATTTTCCTTGATCTGCATGACTTGTATTCTGTCGTGTATTTGTTTCTCTCAACAGCTTGTCTCTTTTTGTCTGACCTCCAGTCCCATCTCTCTTAACTAACCCCGTTTGTTAACTTCAGTCTGTTTAGCTCTATATGCCTGTCTGAAAAGTTTTTATTTCCTACTCAAAATTATGTGGTCGAAAGAACTCACCAGCCAAGGGAGAGTTAGGGCTAATGTAGAGAAAGATTCAATAAGAAAACTGTCAGCAAATATATACAAAATGTCAAGTAAAAACCAGTTGCTAATAAAATTGAAATGCTATCATTGCCTTTCATTTTGAACTGTTATGCTTTCTATTGCTGATAAAATGCACTTTAAAACATCGAGTTTTTTTCCCTGTTATAACATTCTGCCAGGTGAACCATTTACAGTGTAAAGTCTCCCTATGATGAGTATCAGGTCTTGCTAAATGGCCACGTGGGGTGTTGAGGACCACATGTGACCTTTAGGAGTAGTAGCTATGTAAGAGGTATTAATCGTGTTTTAGAATAATAAATGAAAAACAGCAGTTTTGAAAGACGAATGACCCAACAAGAATGAGTGATATACTGACATTTTCCAGATCAGTTATGAACTATGATATTAGCCTTAATTCAAGGAAATGAGTAGAAGTTTTATAAAAGTTTTCTTTTAGGGGATTCGGATACATTTTATTCCATTTTAAAATATAAAATTAAATATATTGAAGAATAATTCCATTGGCAGTGAGAATAATCAAATGCACTGCAAAAGTGAAAAATTGAAAAATCTTTACCATGCATCTTTCTTTTCTCTAATTAGAAATATAATTAACACTGAGATTTACACCAGGGCTTAGTTTTCTTAACCACTTGCATATCATACTAGAGAATTTACTCCCTTTAAAAATTTGTATGAAAACTACCACAATAATTTTTTAAGATAGTCCTTATGTTTTAAAAAATAGTCCTTATGTTAATAAGGCTATTTTTAAAAGTTACTGTGGTAGCTTTTACACAAATTTTCAAAGGAAGTAAATTTCATATTGAGATAAATGCAATATTTTAACATAAATATAGATATGCAATTATACTTTAATATAGAATGTTAATATAATTATATATAAATATATAATTTTAATATAAATACAGATATGCAATTATAATTTTTGCTTGTATTATGCATATTTTAATTATTTTGAAAAAATGTGTTCAGATAAGGAAGTCAGGTCACAAATAGGAATTTTAAAAGATTTTCAATTTCATTAAAATCAGCACTTAACTAGTGAAATGACATTTTGTTTATTGCACAAGACTGAATCAAATTCACTTTCTTTACTGTTACTATCTTATCAATTTCATTTCTAAGGTCTTCCTGAAATTTCAAAAAGCATTTTATGCATATTTTATATGTGTATCAAATATATACAATGGTTTCTAGTCCTCTGTTATTTCCATGAACAAAATATTGTACAAAGAGCTTAAAATACATGTTCAGAATTTAAGTGTTATGTATGATATTGATTTTTTTTTTTTTTTACCATAGTAGCTTTAAATGTATTCTTCTAGATTGTTTTTCCCCAATAGTGCAGTCTTCAAGCTGTACAGGTTTTGAATTGCTAACCGCTACATGATATTAAATAACCTCTAACTCTTGCCAACCTCCCACACATTAATTAGAACAAACAGTAATTTTAATGATCCCACTTGTCAATGGTAAAGCACATTTAGAAAATACAGATCATATTTCAATAATCAAATTGTATTTTAAATAGACACATAGACTGAATTCCCAGATAAATGTTGCAACACCTTCAAAAATATACCTCGTAAAACTAAAACTAAAGACAAAACCATCCATTCAAAAAGAGAAATTATAAATTTTGGAGTCCACTTTTAAAAGCTGACTTCTTACCCTGCATCTAAAACCAAATGCTTTCATCATAATTTTGCACAATACTAAATCTCTGAAATCTGTTAAAACTTGCTTTATGACTTTGCATGTGGTCAATTTTTATAAATGTTTTATGTGTCTTTAAAAGTGTTTGTATTCTATGATTATAGGATGCAGAATTCTCTATGTCCATTAGATAAAGCTTGCTAATTGTGTTGTTCAAATTGCCTGTATCCTTGCTGACTTTTTTTTTTTTTTTTTGGGTCTACTTGAGCTATCAGTAATTAGTTGTATTAAAATTTCCCACTACAATGGAGGCTTGCTAATTTCTCCTTGCAGCTCTCTAGATTTTTACTTCATAAATTGTTAGACGATTTTATTAGAAGCATGTAACTTTAGAATTGTACTTTTCCTGGAGAATTGAAAGTTTTACTGTTATTCCTGGAAATCCTGTATCCACAGCAATGCTTTTTGTGTTAAATTCTATTTTGTTTGCTACCAATACAGATATTTTAGCTTTCTTCTTTACTTCTTTATTGTTCTTGTTAATATTTTCCTCCTCTACTCGTCTGTCAGTTTATCATACTGTGGTGGATTGCGTGTTGCTGTGATGCTGGAAGCTATGCCACTGGTCACCCTTGATGGACAAGTTTCAGCGAATCATCTAGACTCAGACTAGGAAGAAGGACCTGGTGGTCTACTTCTGAAAAAATTGGCCAGTGAAAACCTTATGAATAGCAGCAGAACATTGTCTGATATAGTGCTGGAAGATGAGCCCCTCAGGTTGGAAGGCACTCAAAATACTACTGGGGAAGAGCTGCCTCCTCAGAGTAGTAGACCTTATTGATGTGGATGGAGTAAAGCTTTTGGTACCTTCATTTGCTGATGTGGCATGACCCAAATGAAAAGAAACAGCTGCAAACATGCCCGTGGAAGCAGCAGTCAAAAAATCAAATGTACTGCATTGGGCAACTCTGCTGCGAAAGACCTCTTTAAAGTGTTAAAAAGCAAAGATGTCACTTTGAGGATTAAGTTACGCCTGACCCAGGCCATGGTATTGTCAACTGAATATTGAATATAACATGGACTGCCAGAAGAAGTACAGCCAGAATGCTTCTTAGAAGCAAGGATGGGAAGACTTCGTCTCATGTACTTTGGACACGTTATCAGGAGGGACCAGTCCCTGGAGAAGGACATCATGCTTGGTAGAGTAGAAGGTCAGCAAAAAAGAGGAAGACCTTCAATGAGATGTATTGACACAGTGGCTGCAACAATGGGCTCAAACATAGCAACAATAGTGAGGCTGGCCCAGGACCGGGCAGTGTTTTGTTCTCTTGTAGGTAGGGTCACTGAGTCGGAACTGCCTCAGTGGCACCTGACAACAACAAAAGTATTTGCCTGGTATATCTTTTTCCATTATTTTTCAAACATGTTTTGCCATTATAATTTAAGTATATCTCTTACAAACTCAAAGTAGATGGATTTTCTTTAAAACTCCATTTTGATTATCTTTTTTTTTTTAACTGATGAATTCAGTCCAGGGCTCAAACTGGTTAGAACTGGTTCAGCCGTGACTAATGAAGCGAAAACAGAACAGACCTGATTTGTTACAATTTGGGTGATCTAGAATGATAACCAGAACGGGAAAAATTACGAGTTGAATCCCTGGAATGCACGACTCGGAAGACATGTAACAAGCCCTTTCAGGAGCCTGATGTGGTTATTGGCAGGACTGTGGAGAGTGACATACATTGAAAGCAGCGCTGTCATCTGACATCTTTAAGTGGGCCATCAGTGTTTCCAACTCTGCTCAAAATTCAACAGACAAGACATTTGGTTGCTACATAACCCATACACTGCCCTTGTTTCCTAAGAAGCACTTTAAGTTTCTAGCAGAGCTTCGACCTGTAATTTTTCCCATTCTGGTTATTGTTCCGGTTCACCCAAATTTAAAAAATTCAGGTCTGTTCTGATGTAGCTTCCTTGGCCATGACTAAACTGGGATGAACTGGTTTGAAACCCTGGTTTAGCCCAGTTACATTTGTTGTAAATGAACTTATGTCTGTCATTTTATTTTTGCTTTCTATTTGTTCCATCCTCTTTCCATATCTTGTTTCTTTTTATACATTAGTTTTTTGTTTGTTTTTTTCTTATATCAATGTTTTTTCCTTTTTATTGTTTTGGACACCATGTACTCTATTTCTATGTTTTATGGGCTACTGTTGAAAATTTAACACGCCTACTTGCAGTAGGAGAGCCTACAATTAATCAATATTGTGTTCCTCCTCCTAAATAATAAAATGACCTTGTAACTCCATCACTAGGATTATTACTGTCTTACATATTATTGTTGTTGGATTTAGCTTTGTCTGTTGTTGTTTTAACTCCAAATATTGGACATTAGATATTTTAATTGAAATTTATTTATATTTATACACATGATCACCAACTTACTTCACTTACCATTTTCTCTTTCATCTCAACTATTCTTTCTAGGGTCCTTTTCCTTCTTTCTGAGAAACGTCCTTTAGAAATTCCTTTAGTGAAGGAATTTATGGTAGAATTCTTTTCTGAGAGGAAAAGCGTTTGCTTTGCATTTATTCTTCAAAGGTAGGATTACTAGAAAAATGATTCTGTGTTGACAGTTGTTTTTCTTTTATCACTATCTCCTGATTTCTAATATTACTGCTTAGAAGTTTGTTTTCAAACTAATTGTCATTCCTTGGTTGGTGACTTCTATCTGGCTGCTTTTAAAATTTCTCTTGCCTTTGTTTTTCTGCAGTTTTACTACAATGTGTTAAGTGATATATTCTTTTCTTTTATTCTGCTTATACACATTTTGCCACTTGCATCTATGGGTTTGTATCTTTCAAATTCAGAACAAATCTCAGCCATTAATTTTTAGAATATTGCCTATTGTTGTTGGGTGTCCTCAGGTCGATTCCGACTCATAGTGGCCCCATGTGACAGGGTAGAACTGCTTTATAGGAATTTCTTGGCTGTAATCTTTATGGGAGCAGATCACCAGGTCTTTCTCCTGCAGAGCTGCTGGATGGGTTCAAACCACCAGCCTTTTGGTTAGCAGCTGAGAGCTTAATCATTGCGCAACCCAGGGCTCCTTACCTCCTCAAATTCTGATTAGACATTTGCGGACCATTTTATTCTAGCCTCCATGACCCTTAACCTCACTTTCATATTTTTCATCTCTTTGTCCGTGGGACTGCAATCTGGGGAATTTCTTTAGATCTCTTTCCCAGGTAATGACTTCTTTCGTACCCTGTGTCTAATCTGCTCTTTATTCATGTAATTACTTTTTTATTTTAGTTAGTATATTTTTCATTTCTCAATATTCTATTCAATTATTTTTCAAATCTTTATGAACTTTTTTTATAGTCTATTACTAATTTTTTATTCCATCTTTTGCTTAAGTGAACATGTTAGGCATGCTATTTAATTCTTCACTTGATAATCCAACATGTGGTTACCTCTGGGTGTCTAAATCAGTTGCTTTTAGTTTCTGCTTTTACACATTCCGGATTTTTCTTAAGGAACCCTAGTGGCAGGGCACAGTGGTTAAGTGCTTGGCTTCAAAAGGTTGGTGGTTCAAACACAGCAAGCCACTCCACAGGAGAAAGATGTGGCAGTCTGATCCTGTAAAGATTATAGCTTTGGAAACCTATGGGGCAGTTCTACTCTGTCCTATAGGGTCATTATAAGTCTAAATCGACTTGATGGCAACTTTTTTTTTTTTCCTTCATGTGTTTGTTAAATTTTTGGTTGTGAGTTCACATTTGGCTGAACTTAATCTGTGGGAAACCTGATTAGAAACGCTTGTCTACTAGACTGGATTATTCTGTCAGATTCCAGGAGATAATACAAACCAGGAACCACTTAGCTTCAATTTTGTTGCTTGAGGTTTCACTGATCATATAGAAGTTTTAATTTTAACTCCAGATTCAAATGAGATAAGGTCTGTGGTTGAATTATGAGCATATATTATTATCATTAATATTTCATAGTAGTAGAAGGTAAACTGTGTGAACGCCCAGATTTCGATGTATTTTGTTTACTGTAATATTTCAGATACCTAGAAGAATGTCTGCTACATTCTAGGCACTCAGTACATATTGTTAAGTGAATGATCATCGTAATCATAATGATAATCATAACCAAAGGCTTTCTACCAAATCTCTAATAGAAACAGACAGGCATCCTGGTATGTTTTTGTTATTAGTTGCTGTCAAGTGGATTCCAACTCATGGCGACCCTGTGTGTTACAGAATAGAACTGCTCCAGAGGGTTTTATTGGCTGTAATCTTAATGGAAGGAGATCACCATGCCTTTATTTCACAGCACTGCTGGGTGGGTGTGAACTGTCTACCTTTAGGTTAGCAGTCAAGTGCAAACCGTTCGTGCCACCTAGGGACTTTATCCTGATGTTACCCTTAGTTGCAAGATTTCCTTTTTAAGCTCATCTTTCTTTTCCAAGTGGTGTATTCCCTTTGATTGTCCTGGTTTAGTGAAGGAGTCATAGATTCAGCTTTGTAGGAATGCAAGGCTTCATCTTGGATTCCAGATACTGTTAACTACATTTGCCCTCAAGGTAACCCTCACTTTTCTACGCACTTTCAATTTACTAGTTCTCCCCTTCCTCCGCCTCTAACTTTCTTGGAGGCTCTACCTCACAAAGTATATTGGTTGTTTTGAGTCCAGGATCTATTTCTATAGGAGCAGGAGAGATTTCTAGGTTATCACACTGTCACGGATTGAATTCTGTCCCCCCAAAAATGTGGGTATCTGTTTGGCTGGACCATGATGCCTGGTATTGTGTGATTTTCCTGTATGTTGTAAATCCTGCCTCTGTGATGTTAATGAGGGAGGATGGGTGGCAGTTGTGTTAGTGAGGCAGGACTCAGTCTACAAGATTGGATTGTGTCCTGAGGCAATCTCTTGAAATATAAAAGACAGAAGTGAGCAGAGAGACAGGCAGTCCTCATACCACCAAGAAAGCAGTGCCAGGAGCAGAGCTCATCCTTTGGACCAGGGTCCCTGCGGGGAGAAGCTCCTATTCCGGGGGAACATTGATGAGAAGGCTGACAGAGAGAGAAGCAAATGCCCTGAATTTGGACTTTTAGCCTACTTTACTGTGAGGAAATACATTTCTCTTGGTTAAAGCCATCTGCTTATGGTATTTCTGTTACAGCAGCGCTAGATGACTAAGACACTCACTTTTAATACTATTTTCAACATACTTAAAAACTTATTTTGAAATAATAAATTATTTTTAATCTATGTCACAGTTTTTGTAATTTTTGTTATTTTTATGCAATTATAATTTATTTTGATATGCTAAGATTTATTTATAAGTATTACATCTTCTACTTGAGTAACAGTAAAACATAATGTTTAAAAGCCTAGTTTGTAGCTGGGTTTCCTGGGATTGAATCTCAGCTCTGTTACTCACTATCTGTCTGACTTTAGGCAGACAGATGTCTCTGTTTCCTCATCTAAATGAGGGTAATGGAAGTGTCTCTCTCATAGGATTTTGTGAATTTGAATGACTGAAAGTAGAATGTGCAGAAGTCTACAAGAAAAGAAAAAAAGCATCATCAGAGAAGCTTAGGGAAGCAAAACAAGTATTAACATTAACAACCACTTATCAAAATACTTCAGATAAAGGGCACCCTACCCCCATTGCCATCGAGTTAATTTCAACTCCTAGCGACCCTGCAGGACAGAGTAGAACTGCCCCATAGGGTTTCTAAGGCTGTAATCTTTATGTAAGCAGACTGCCACATCTTTCTCCCATGGAAAGGCTGGTGAGTTCCAACTGCTGAACTTTTGGTTAGCAGCTGAGTGCTTAACCACTGCACCACTAGGCCTCCTAAGATAAAGGGCCTGTGGAGGGGGCAGGGGAATATATAGGACAGAGTAAAACTGCTCCATAGGGTTTCCAGGGAGCAGCTGGTGGATTCAAACTGCCGACCTAAATTTAGGTTTGCAGCCAAGCTCTTAACCGCTATGCCACCAGGGCTCCCCTTGTTCACTAGAAGATTAAAAAAACTTGCATTATATAAATGACACGGTGTTCAGTGGGTTGTCCAATTACAAAAATATTTCACGTTCCTACTCAAGAAACATCTACCTGCCCTTTTTGGTAATTTCACACATTTTATTTTCATTGACGAATGTTCTAGTGAGTGGCTTACATGCTAGTGTTTCCAGGTACAGTTGTGTTAGGCAAGCACCTGAGTGTCCTGCTCCAACAGAGGCTGTGAGGCAGCATACATTATTACTCAAACAACATGGACTTTTCACATGCTAGGAATAAATCTAGACATCAGCTTTCCTCTTACAAGGTTGCATTTCAGGAGCTGTTTGAATTATTATTTTTGTTTTTGTTTTCAGAAATGTTGCCCTAAGGGCTTCTTCCCACCAATCTGGCTTTTTTTTAAATCACCCACTCCCTATACTCTTTGCAAGTTACAAACAAACAAACAAACAAATAAGAATCACCAAACACTAGCCATTCACGCCAATCTAGTCCCTGCTAGCTAAGAAATTAGAAATTACTCATTGGGGAAAATTTGAACAAAAGAAACTTGAGAAGTATAATCAGATTTTTTTTTCTGGAAAAAAAATAATGTACACAGTTTAAGAATGCATCTATTCACCTCACTTTTTTTTTTTTTTTTTTTAATTTTGAGCATACGTAAGGACGTGCCTGCAAATAAAGCTCAGTATGTTTCCATGCCTTTAACTCACATCACTTTACGTATTGCTGGTAATAGAGATACCAGAAATTTAAAGGATATTTAATGGCACACAATGTCGTGCATTTGGACTTATTTTCTGTTTCTTGTTTTTTTTAATATATTTGTATTCATTCCATTTAAGTCATCGAAATTTGCAGCTTTATTATGAGTAACATTTGACTGCAGTTCTTGGGTTATTTCATTAAGGAAACATCAGAGTTTTTATTTCTCTTCATCTCCTGAGGAATAATGAAGTTCGCAAAGACTGTTAGCATAAAACCAAAACAAATCTGCTGCCATCAATTCGCACTCACAGTGACCCTACAGGACAGAGTAGAGCTGCCCCATAGAGTTTCGAAGGAGCACCTGGTGGATTCAAACTGCCAACTTTTTGGTTAGCAGCCATAGCACTTAACCACTGTGCTACCAGGGTTTCCTACTGTTAATATAGTCAATTCTAAAACTAGGTCTGATGAAGGTAATGGATTAGGTGGGAAAATTGTTTCTTGTTATTTGCCATGGTTCAGGGTATTACTTTGAGGACAAATTATGACTCCTGAATGAAAGTAAAATAAAGTTCCATTGTATACAAATAATGCTTTAATAAACTAGTCACTATTATTAGCAAAAACTAAAGCTAAGACATGGTTAGACTTTCCAAATAGTGAATATCTTTTTAAATAATCAGTTCAATTGACATATATTAAGCATCTACTACATTTTAGGTACTAATCTGGGTATCGCTGATACCAGTATGAGTTAGCTATGCTCCTGCCCTGAAGGCAGCTTAGCTATGAAGACAGACACAAATAATTTCAACCTAATGGGATATTTTTATGGAATACAGACAGAGGGAGACATTGTTTCTTGAACACAGAAGGTACATTTTTGCTTTAGATTTTAGCATCTCTTCTTCCTTTTGTCTGGAATGCTTTCCCCCAGATAACTCAGAGGTTTATTGTCTCATATCCTCCAAGTCTTTACTCAAATGTCACCATATCATTTATTCCACATTTAAATCTGTAGCCTCCACTCCAGCATTCTTATTCCTTTTCCCCTGTTTTCTTTTTTCCGTAACACTTGACTGTTTTATTCATTGCAATATCCCTAGAGACTACAACAGTACGTACCACAGAGTGGGCACTCAGTAAATGAGTGAATGTATTTTGCTTGGAGAATTTGGATAGTCTTCGTAAAGGAAGTTACATTCAAGCTAGATTTTGAGGAAAAAGTAGTTCCTTAGTCTTAATCGAGTAAAGTTCTCAGCTAAACCTGATAGTCTCAAATTCAAGGACAGGAAGAAGAATAAATGATCTCTTGACCTGAAAGAATCATAAATCTAATGGGGGAGAGTAAACTAGCACAAGCAAGAAATAGAAAACGTTGAAAGATTTCACAATCCAATGCTTGTTGCAAAGGATGAATACTAGCGATGGAAGAAATTTCAGAAAGGAATAAACTAATAATAAGGTCAAAGTAATTGCAAATAATTTTGGGAAACTTTGAAGTAAATGTTGGTATTACATACTTAATAAAAAACAGTCGGTTGGAGTTAAAAATGTACATTTTATTTTCCATTTTTCTTTAGTCATATAATAAATCAGAGAATTTTTTCCCTATTTTCTTCCAATTATAGGCAACAGTGACTCACAATGTAAGATTTTTAAGGTAGGGTCTATCACAGGATGGTAGTTCCATGTTAAATATCCTTCTTTTGTATGCTAGGCACTGTGCTGGTCTGTTGCATTTATATTTTTCAGATCAATTTTCAGAGTATTAAAGTAATATGTACACATGTATAAAATTTTAAAAATATTTTGTACAGAAAACATAAATCAAAATTAAAATGTAATAAAAAGATGAAAATTAAAAATATCACCCTTGGTATAAAAATCTCTTAAAACCTAGTAGAACTTTATCTTTTAAAGATCATTTAAATGTGATCCATTTTATGGTGAGAAAATAGATGTGAATTT
The DNA here is from genome assembly GCA_030035585.1 of Dugong dugon. Classification (NCBI taxonomy): domain Eukaryota; kingdom Metazoa; phylum Chordata; class Mammalia; order Sirenia; family Dugongidae; genus Dugong; species Dugong dugon. The sequence goes on from CM057465.1 coordinate 172,014,372, forward strand.
ATTTTGTCACAATGTTTTTATACTTTTTACTTACGTGAATCTGTATTTTTATTTCAGAAAATGATATACTTTTTTTGTTTTATGATGTGTTAAAAAGAATTAAAAAATTAACTTCTAGTCTTATTCTTTTGGCTGGAGTCCTGGTGGCGCAGTGGTTAAGAGCTATGGCTGCTAACCAAAAGGTTAGCACTTCGAATCTACTAGCCGCTCCTTGGAAACCTTGTGGGGCAGTTCTACTAGCTATGTGATCATGTGGAAGTACTCAAACCGATTTGTTTTCCTATTAGTTGTCCTCATTAGTAAGTTTGGAAATGACAGCTCCTGACGGGAGTCGCCAAAGGGCTAGATAAAGTGTAAATGAACTAATGTATATAAATTGATTTATAAAATACAAAACATTATTTTAATACAAGATATGACTGTTTTAAAACACACTCAATTCCACTTCAGGCATTAGTTAAATTATGTATTTTTTAAGGTATTCCTTTTTTTTTTTTCCCCTTTTTTGCTGTGGTTATTTCTTTAATTAAGGTATAATTCACATACCTTAAATTCATCCTTTTAAAGTGTATAATTCAGTAGTTTTTAGCATATTCACAAAGTTTTGAACCATCACCATTTAATTCTAAAACATTTTAATCACTCCCCAAAAAAATTTCCATACCCACTAGGAATCACTTCCAATTCCTCTCTCCCCAAAAAGTGACAATTTTTTGAGGTATAATTTTTAAAGAACTTATGTTAAGCTGAGATTTTTAATATATGAGAAAAAAATCATGAATAAACTTATAAGCGGTTGAGCAAAGCATTGTTACGCAGAAATCAACTAAGTAGTGAATTTTATTAAGTTTTTTAATCAAGTACTCCTGATCAATATAACTGAAAAAAGCTACATTTTATTTAATGTCGATCATTATATTTTATGTTCTCTTTCATTTGCTTGTAAATGACAATTGACAGAGTAATGCATGATATAAAATAAGATTGTATTAGTGTTTGCAAAACCCGATTCTCTTCATGTGAACAACCATGCATTGTCATATGAACCATGCTGTTCTGTTGTTAAAATGCTAAATAACACAAATTGCCACACACATTTGGGAAAAAATAGAGTTTCATCGTAAAGAAAGACCAGTTTTGTCAAGAAACAGCCAGGGAAAATACTGCCTTTAAGAAACAGATGATTCACAAATCTTAAATAATGAATCAAGTTTGAGATATTTTAATCATTTCTTGTAAAAATTATTTTATTCGGCTCAAAACTATCCCTGGCAAAGAAAATAGCTGTGTTTCTCCTACACTGTGTCATAATTTTTTTTTTATTTGCCACCACTGTGTTTTTGCCACACTTAAGTTTCTATGATTATCAGCTTCTTAATATAGAGTTTTTTTCCCCTGAAGTCATCAAATGCAGTTATTTTAAACATATATTTTATATAAAAGTCATTATTTTAGTTGAAATTTGACATAAATTTAATATATATTAAAATGGTGCTTTGTAAGAATGTAATGCTTAAGAGTTAAAAATCAATCAATGGCCATTATTAGACAAGAAGAATACTTAAGTCAAAGCAGCATAGTATTAAGAATGAAATTTCATTGCCTTTAAGTGACAGAGGTCTTAATTCTGCATCGTTTGGAAGTGGCTGTATCCTAGTAACAGTGCCAACAATAAACACATCATACAGAAGTTAAAATGCAGTAGTGAAATGAGCCATTGAGAGGAAGAGTCAGTGACCATATAATATTTCAGTTTCTATTATATCTGGTAGCAGTCTGGTTAAATAGAAATGACAGTTACCCTGAAGGAAATAAAGTGGAGGTATTATTGTAGTAGTAGTTTGGAAAGAAAATTGCACTGTGTCTTGACTAGATTATTTCTCTATCCTTGCAAACTATCTTCACCTCTCTGTGGTCTGCTTCTTGCCTTCTTTATACAAATTGAGTTTGTAGCATCTAAACTCATAAGGCCCAGGGGCCCTTTGCTAACAGGGAGGAGGAGGAAAAGGGGAATTAGAAAAAGAAAATGTGACAGGCAGTTTTGAAAAGAAAAGCAATTTTCCTTGTGGGTCTGTTCCTAAGTAGGAGTTCTTCGATGCAGTATTTTGCTTCTGCTGAGCAGTCAGTCAGAATCAAGTGCACACTTGTACTGTTCTGTGGGGCTTGGCACTGACAGGTTTTATTTAGGAGGGGTGGGAATACAGGAGGATGGGATGAGGGGAAGTTAGTATTTTGGCCATATCAGCCCTGGAGGCAGAGTTAGCACTTGCAATGGGATAAAAGTATTTGTAGTCATCAGATAACTTTGCAGTCAGTTTCAATAACATCACTCTCTCTGTTTTTTTTTTTTTTTTTTTTTTTCTTGGCAGCCAAGCTCTTAGTAGAACCATCTGTCTTTCTATTAGTATTTTTGAGGCCTGTTTTGAAGGCACTTTGCTTGGCAAAGTCACTTTCATCCTTGGAAACAATTTTTAAAAAAAGTTCCGTGGCTTTTTGCCGAAGAAGAGTACGATGTAAAAAATCCACATGGCTGTTCATTTTTGTTCTAAAAGAATATGGTTACTTTGTCTTTGTCTTGAATCAAATGAAATTAGAGGTGATACAGCTCCAGTGTGACCGTTAGGAAGTGAGAGGCAGGGATGGCAATTTTAGCAATGTTTTTTATGTTCCTACCTCTCTCAATGAGATTTGCTTTAGTCTTCCTAGTAGATTAATTGTAAGATAAATTGATTCCTTTATTCTTAATTTTCTGTAGTTCTTTTTTCTTCTAAAGACCACTGCATTGGGTAGGATAAACTGACAGATCTACTTCATTTTACATGAAATGAAAAATAACAGACTATTGGTGGTCATTGAATATCCCATGTCTTTTTTGCTAATGGTGGAAAGTCAGCTTGGTTATTCTGGCTTAACTCCATTTGAGTAATTATATCCTGCCTGCCTAAACCCCTCTTGCATTCTCATTTAGGTATTATATTCTTCATTTTCTCAGAAACTGCTGTGTAGTATTGCTGTGTGCTTCTAAACAGCTGCTATGCTCCCTGCTGAAGGTGGCTGAATTTCATTTGTAGGTGAACTGATCCCTAAAGATGATGTGTACTTGAACACTATAGCACTTATCAAACTAAACTCTTGAGGAAAGTTTGCAACAGTTTTATATTTTGCAGTTTATTTGTAATCGTGCCAACTCAAACCATAAAGCTTGCTTTCATTTTAATATTTGTGTACGTAGTTTTAACAGCTCTCTCACAATAACTTCCTGTTGTTGGCACTTTCATACTCATTCCAACAAGACCTGCTCTTCTATATCAAGGAGTCCCTCCAGTTCTTTGATTCCTGTATTTCTCCCTGTCTAACAATGCCTTCCAGCCCTCTCTTCCTGTTTTAAAGCCTAAAGCCCATGGTTAATCAAAAGCAACCTTGATTTCCTCATAACATATCCTTGCTGAAATTTTGCCTCTCTCTCCTCTTCCCTAAGTTGAAGGCTGGAATCCACCTTCTCTGATCTTCAACCACAGTGACTGGGCACTCTTTGAGAAAACTCACAGTAAAGGGAAGGCTGACAGCATCATAATTCATATGGTCTCACCTAGGGACTCAGCATTTTCTATCACTCTTTTTAATTGTCCATGGTTTACTTTCCCTTTCATTCCTGACAATGACCATCCCGAACTTCCTTACCTTTGCCCAGCTCCCTTCCTTAATGGCAATCTTTCTCATTTTTAGGATATGACCTTACCATGGTCATTGAGAAAATTTCTTCTGTCGGGCCTGATTTTCCTTACCCTCTCATTTCCCTATTTACAAACCATGTATCTGTTCCCATCCATTTGTATAGTCCCTGAGTGGTGCAGTCAGTTAAGCACTTGACTACTAGCTAAAAAGCTGGCAGTTCAGACCCACCCAGAGGCACCTCGGAAGAGAAGCCTGGTGATCTGCTTCCAAAAGGTCAAAGCCTTGAAAATCCCACGGAATAGTTCTACTCTGCACACAGGGGGTCACCACGAGTCAGAATCAACTCAGTGGAAACCAACAACAACAGCAATCCATTTATATAGCTCCATTCCACAGGGCCCAGAGGAAGAGATGTCACTGTCAAAACTAATCCTTCTCCCTCTGACTTACACTTCCTGGAATTTTGGTCTACCAATAGTTTCTCTCTTTCCTATATATAAAACTTTCAGTTTCCATTTGCATCTATTACCCAACAAATATGCTCAAAATTCTGCTACCTAAAGAAAGCCTTTCCTTCATGTGGCATCTCTACGCAGGTGCAATCAAATGTCTCACCTCACTTCTCATGCAGACTCTAAAGAATAATCTCATTTGCTAAATCTCCATTTCCTTGCCTATTTTTCAGTCCTCAACCTTCTGCAAAATGATTTCTACTCTCCATTCTAGTGCTATTGATATCATTAGATTCATTGCTGTCTTCTCATTGACAAGTCCAAGAGTCGTAATTTTTTGTCTCTAAAATACACTTTCTGCCATATTTTTCACTATTAGACACCCCTTCAATCTGGGAATTCCCTTGGTTTTGGTGGCACTGCACTCTCATGGTTTTCTTTGTTCTTATCTAACTTCACTGCTCATAGGCTCCCCTTCCTCTACCTATTATTGAATTGTTTTGTAACTCAGATGATTTTCAGCTAACTCTTCTCTTGACCCTTCACCTCTCCCTGGATTGCCTGGTTCACTCTCATCAGCTAATCACCCCCAAAACCATAGCTTCTAATGATGTCACCCCTTACTTAGCTTCCTACTGGAGTGTCCATCTGCTAGTGAGATGTCTCCAATGGAATATTCTTTAGGCACCTCAAATACATCATGTTCAAAACTATATCTTTCCAAGAAAGCTATTATTTCCCCCATACCTTTTTTTCTTTTTTAATGTGTTTGGCATCACTATAAACACAGCCACATAAACTAGACACCTGAGAGTTATCTTTTATTCTGCCATTTTGTTTACTTCCGAGTTCAGCTAATTTTTTTTACCTAAATATTTCTTGGCTTTTTGTCCCTTACCTATATCTCGACTATTACTGATCAAGCCATCATAAACTATTGTCGATCTGATTGTATTCAAGTCCACCTGAGGTGCCTCAGAAGAAAGGCCTGGGGATCTACTTCCCAAAAATCAGCTATTGAAAACCCAATGGAGCACAGTTCTACTGTGACACACATGCGTTCACCGTGAATCAGAATTGATTCCATGGCAACTGGTTGTGGTAGTCGTGATAGTTGACTATATTAGCCTCTTGCCTGATCTCTATACTTAACCTCTCAAATATTTTCTCCACATAGCCACCCGAGTATTCTACCTACCTACTTCAAATCCTTCAGTAGTTACCCAGAGCCTACAGGGGAAATCTCAAGTTTTTTACCCTAATCTACCACGGTTCCCTCTTACATTTTATGCTTTTTTAGACTGCTGGTGGAATCCTGCTAATATAATGTTATTTCTTGCCCCTGTTCATTTGTTCATGAGTCCTCCTCTGCCTGGAATTCTTTTCTCATACCACCACCCCTTCGCCTGGCTAACATATACTTACGTATTCAGACCCTCCACCTGCTGCAACTACCTCCAGGAAGCCTTCCTTAACTTCTCCTGGCTGTGTTAGGAGTCTCTGTTCTGTGCCTCCAAAGTATCCTATACAAGTCTCTATCATTGAGTTAGCGGCAGTGTATTGTCATTATCCATTCACTTCCCCACGTGGCTCTGAGAGCTTCCAGAGAGCAGGCATTGTTTGTGAGTTCATCTTTGTATCCCTAGTTACCACAAAAAGTGCCTGGCACATACTGCTTAGTAAATGATGATTGAATAAATAAATTAATAAATAGACCCATGTAAATAGAAGCCAGATTAATCATCTTAAACATCTACTTGATATATAAGTTTCAGTAAGCAACTGAAGGGTTTTGGAATAGAATATTTACATAAAATAAAAAATCTATTTAACCATGAATTATGGATAGGGGTTTACTTATTCTTTTACAAGTGTGATGATGTGATTGCTCTCTTTTGGATTAGGTCTTTAAAGAACAAGACTGCATGCAGTATCTATGTGGTAGAACTATCAGTATTAAGTACTAATACTAACAATAGCAATATTTCATTTTAAAGTTTAAAAAATATGGAATTACTCTCTTAAATTTATTATGTTATTTTAACTTGTGAATATCTCCCACTAAGAAGTTTAAAATTCTATGACAAAAATATTTTATTGAACTTAAAAATTATAAACGTCATACATTTTTCACCTTAGTAGTTTAAAGGAAATTTCATGACTTTAGTGAAAAAAAATAAAATAAAATCAATAGTGACTAGGATTTGGAAATATTCAAAACTGGCAAACATATAAAATGAATTACTGACCCTATAACAAATCAGTTTTAGAATCTGTCTAAAAGACACTGTACTGTTTTGATATGGTATGTCCTTTTCTCCCAGAGTTCAGCAGCAGTAAAATGAAAATTAGTTAATTTATAGCAATAATATTTTACATACATTTTGCACACATTTTGGATTTTATTTAGAGCGCTATTTATTCTGAATATTAGTACAGTGCTCTACAGTAAATTCTTTTATAGTCTGAAGAAAACTGATTATTGGGACTGTGAAATTAGGTTTATTTTCCATTTGGTTCCTTTTTATTTCCCTCTTTTTATTTTTCCCTGAGTAGGGATATTGAACAATTTATTTGGCCATGTGGGGTCTTGTTTCCTTATCAACACATTGCCTGGGTTGTCCCAGATGATATCTATGATCTGTGCAAACTTTGAAATTCTATGTTAGTCTGTATATGTGGATCCTGAAAAAAAATTAGACAGTAAAACAAATTGTAATAGTAAAACAAAATACATTTCAATAATTTAATCCATAATAAGATAAAAGTTTAGAATACATAAATTTAATAAAAGCCCTAGAATTCTCTGCATTTTATTCTTTAAAAAACTAAATTTTTACCTAGAAAATTATTATAAACTGTAAAAGTGAATTATCTGGATAAGAATTATCTGACACAAATAGGTATCCTTATGTACAAACAACAACCAATTAAACAACATAATCAAGAAAACATTCCCTTTACAATGGCAATAAAAACATATGTTATAAAAAACACTAGAAATAAAATTACCAAGTAAACTGTAAGCATTATATGAAGCAAACAAAGACTTCAATAAATTGAAAGGCATAATCTGCTATTGGTTATCAAGCTGTCAAAATATTCAATTCAAAAAGAAATTTCATATTCTAAAATTCATGTGGAAAAAAATGTAAGCAATATATCAGAAATTTTTGTAAAAGAAAATAATGATAGGATACTAGAATTTCCTATTATCAAAACATATTACAAAGCTATAAAAATTAAAACAGCATGGTATTAGAATATGATAGACAGGCATACCTGTCCATTACAAAAGGATTAAATAGATTTCTAATATTTCTGGATTACTTTTCTATTTCTTCATGCATGAATCATTCTGAAAGTCATGGATATGTAATGTATAAGCTAAAATCGCTTAGCCATACTTTATGAGTAGGAACACAAAGCAACTGGTACTTTATCTTTCCATTCGTCTCAGGGGACTACTAGATTCCTTTGTGGTCATTAGATACTGGTTTATTGTTTGTTTGTTTTTGTTTTTTTGTCCACAGGCCTTTTGTGGACATTTGGAGTTAATGCATGAAGATTTAACTGGAATGATGAGAACTGTATGTTTTGTTCTGTTTTGTGATTTATGAATTATCGCTATGTATAATAGTTTCAAGTGCTGCTCTAAGCCCTAAAGATACAATGATAACTAAATTATAGTCCTTCCTAAATAAGCTCATAGGTCATGGGGACACTCAGTGTTATACAAGTAAGTATTATTCAATGGTGTTAGCTTTAATGAGATTAAAATGGTGTTAGCTTTATGAGGTTAAAAGAAGCAACAGTTCTCTCTGTCTAAAAGGTTTGAAATTCTATATTATTCTGTATATGTGGATTTTGAAAAAAACAGACAGTAAAACAAATTGTAATACTAAAATACAAAGCTAGCAAATACATAAAATGAATTACTAACCCTATAACAAATCAGTTTTAGAATTTGTCTGAAAGACACTATACTGTTTTGATATGGTATGTCCTTTTCTCCCAAATAGTAGATAAATTTCAGCAGCAGTGAACTGAAAATTAGTTATTAACACTATAAGAAGTGCTTCACAGGCAGACATACGTGAATCTCGAAAGACTTTGAAGGAGTAATAGAGTTTTGCAGGAAGAGAAGGAAAAGAAATACCCAAAACAGAGGAGAAACCACTACTAAACATATTCCAGCGTGGAAGAATACAGAATATGTCAGAAACTGTTGATAGTCCATTGGGGCAAAGAGTACGGGATATGTGAAGGAGGACCGCAGAAGTGTCTGGGAAGATAGACCAGGAAAATATTGTGAAAAATCTTGAACACCATGCTGAGGGATTTGGTCATTATTTTCTAGGTAATAGCAAACCATCAAAAGTTTTTAAAGAAGCAGGGAATATAAAATACAAATTCAAAAATCATTTAGAAGAAATTCTATGAGGAACATAGCTTAATATCTGGTTTTATCCTTGTGGCGCCAGAACCCTTAATAGTTAGGCAGAAGCTCCCTTTCAACTATTTATAAAAATAAATAGTTGAACCTGGAGGTGCACTCTGGGAAAGCAAAAAGATTTGTTGACAGGTAGTGAAACCCTTCTTCTAAAACAGTACTTCTAAAACCTGTCTGCACACTGCAGTCATCAGAGGAGCTTTAAAAATTGCTGATAGCTGGGTCTCACCCCTAGAGAGTTTCTGATTTAATTGGTCTGGGAAGAATCCTGGGCACTGGCATTTTCTGGTATGCCAGTTTGAGAACTAGGTACTGCACTAAAGCAAGAACCTATTGTTTCTGCAGTTTTCAGACTCGTTTTGTCCACATTTTGAAGTATCTGAAATTTGAATGGAAACCCTGGTGGCATAGTGGTTAACTGCTATGGCAGCTAACCAAAAGGTTGGCAGTTCGAATCCAGCAGGCACTTCTTGGAAACTCTATGGTGCAGTTCTACTCTGTCCTATATGGTCACCATGAGTTGGAATCAACTTGACGGCAACGAGTTTGGGTTTTTTTTTTTGTTTTGTTTTGTTTTTTTTGAAATTTGAATGCCTCTTATAACCCTTGTATGTGTTTAACTTGAGGTTCCTTACCTCTGTGCTCCAAAATGCTCTTATTAAATTTATGGTATATCTTATAACCAATGGCATTTTAGACAGGAGAAAGTGTGCTATATAAAGTATAATACTTCTGTAGAAACAATGAAGTATAAAGGATATACAGTAGCTGGTGATAGCCCTTAACCAGTGTGACTGACTGCTAGTTTTTTATTCTGGTCTGCATTCCCTTCTCCCATTGAACAGGCCCCCAGGTTGGTTTACACCGGTATATTTATCTGCCTCTTTTTTTAGGACAGTTTCATCTTACATACTTGCTCAATATGCAGTCTCTAATTTTTGAATCTTTAATCCACTGTGTTCAGTTGGTTTCAAAAAAAGGCTTATCTTGATTTTTCCCAGTATGCTCCAGAAATGCTGGCTGTATGGATATAAACTTTCAGCTCTAAGTTTAAGACACTGGCTTTTTGTTTCTCTCATTGTTTTCATTGCACGGTGGTTAAGAGCTACTGCCAGCTACGGCTGCTAATCAAAAGGTTGGCAGTTGGAATCCACCAGCCACTCCTTGGAAACCCTATGGGGCAGTTCTACTCTGTCCTATAGGGTCGCTGTGAGTCAGAATCGACTTGACAGCAATGGGTTTGGTTTTGGTTTTCACTCCGGTGGTATTGATGAGTTTAAAATCCTTTCGGCTAAAAGAAATGCTTCTGACTTGGAGTTACTGATGGAAACAGATCTCTCTTCCTTATAATGCCCATGAAGGACATGAAGTTCTCTCCCCCTCTTCTTCTCCCTCTCTCTCCCTATGCCTCCTTCCCTTACTGTCTCTCTCTCTTCCTTCTCTTTTCCTCTATCACTTCCTCACTTACTTCCTCCTCCCTTGCCCTGCCACACACACCCACCAACCCAAATCTCAGAAATTGCTCAGAGGTTTACTGCGAAAAATGAACTGAAGGAGAAAGAAACTGAAGGCAGACTTCTAAAGTAAGAAATGATGAGATCTATAAGAATCAGAAGAACTCTGGGAATATGCAATGCCGGTGGGAAAAAGAGGACTGGTTTAAAACAATATTTAAGTGGTGCCTACAAGGCTTTATGAATGAATGAATGTCTAATTAGCTTTCTTCATTTGTTTTACTGTTTTTTTTTACAATCTTCTTCACTAGAATTTAAACTTCATGGGCGTAGGGTCTTGGCTTTCATGTTCACTATTATATCCTTACTGACTAGCTCAGTTTCTTTTACATGAGTAGATGTTCATTAAATATTTTCCAAACAACTGAGTCAATGTGCAAAAGCAGTAGTAAGAGAGAATATAGTATCAGATACGTGATTTTCAGCAGGATCTTAAATTCTCATTCATATAACCAATGATTAACACTAACCAGTGATCATGATCATGTTCACCAGGGACATCTTGATTAACTATGTATTTGAATTAAAAAAAAAACCCTAGGAATTTTAGTTAATGACAACATTTGCATCAGTCAATAATGTGACATAGCTGCAAAAATGGCTAATATCTTAGGATACATTTCTAGAGATTCCTGTTTAGTTCAAAGAAGATAGTGATTCCATTCGGCCAGATTATTTATTTATTGATGTGAACCCCATTCCCTGAGAGAGACCCTAGTAAATTAGAGTGTATTCCAAAGATGCCAACCAAAACAGAAGCCATGTGGTTTGAGGAGTAGTTCAATTGCTTCAAAAAGGACAAAGACATACACGTGGTAGAGAGGGTCTGTATATGGGTTCAAGAGGCTGGAGACTAGGCCCCGCTCTGCCTAACTCATTCTGTGACCATGGGCAAGTCAGTTCTGTTTTGGTACCAGTCTCTCCTAAGCTCTCTGCCAGCTCTAATATTCTAGAATTTTTAAATTTCAATATCACGTGTCAACATGGGAGATATCTCCAGATAAATGAAGAACGATTGATATATAATATAAAATGATACAGGTTTATTTAGTTTTGTTTCATAAGGTAGAATTAGTCCTAACGTGTGAGATTTACAGAGGGAGATTTCAGTTTAATCTAAGGGAGAATCTTTTAACTGTTACCTTAGCGCAATAATAAAATGGCTTTTCACACAAAGTAGTGGCATTTTCATCACTGTCAAATATATTATGTAGGGCAATTATTCATTAAGTTAGAGGTTGAACTTGATAATATCTAACTCTAGGATTTTCTGATTCTTCTGTCTAAGGTAGTCCAGGGCATGATCCTCAAGCGAGTATTTTAGCAAGCTTGTATGACAGTTTGGATTGAATTGAATAAATTATTTCTTTTATCATAAAGTAAGGAGGGTGGGAAGCATGGAGCACCAGAACTTCTTCCCTTTGATTCGCTCTATCATGTTCAGCAGGTTCAAGGTCAGCTTCCGCCATTAATGATTCCCGTATTCCCTCCTGATCAACGGACACTGGCTGCAGCCGCCCAGCAAGGATTCCTCCTTCCTCCAGGCTTCAGCTATAAGGCTGGATGCAGTAAGTACCACTGACTTTTCATTTGGGAGTGGGTCGAGGGCATGCCTTTATCTTAGGCCATTTATTATCACTGCCACATCAAGAAATGAGATCACCCAGATAGCATTTTTATTTTAAATAGGAAACACACAAAAGACTTGGAAAAGGATTTGTGTTGATACTTAAAATAGCTTAGGTAATTTCTGTGCTTCTGGAGCCAATATTTCTCTTTGTTATTCAGTTTCATAACTTCTATTTCCAGTGTATTCATAAAATGTTAGTGGAATTTTTGGGTTCATTTTATTTTTGCATAGGTAATACTGATTGTAAGGAGCCCTGGTGGTGTAATGGTTAGGCACTCTGCTGCTAACTGAAAGGTCACTGGCTGGAACCCACCAGCCACTCTGCAGGAGAAAGATGTGCCAGTCTGCTTCTGTAAAGATTTACAATATTGGAAACCCTGTGGGCAGTTCTGCTCTATCCTGTAGGGTCTCTAGGAGTCAAATTCGACTTGATGGCAATGGAATACTGATTGCAGGAATATGCTTTTCAATAACTTTCCATTGCCCTTTAAGCTAAATCCAGATTTCCAGATGTGGATTAGTGAGCATTCCATTATCTGTCTCCTCCCTGTACTTAAGCCCAATTTCTCACTAGTTTTCTTTTAGTTCTTAGAACAAACCATACTGTTTCTTCGCTCTGCACTTGTATACTGTGTTCCCTCTCCGTGGTATTCTTAACCTTTTCTAATTCAGATCAGGGAGAGTTTGCCTGATACAGGTTAGGCCCTTTTCTTCTGCTTTCCTTGGATCCTATATATTTTCTCTCTCACCTTAGCGGTAAACTCTGTGAGGGCAGATGCTGATTCTGTATCATTGTTATATCTCAAATTTTAGTACAGCATTCAACTATTTTTTGAATGGATGAATGAGTTAACACATTAGAAACAGTATAGAGGACATTTTGCATGGTGTGATAGATTATTCCAAATAATGATTTATATTGCTTTTTAACTTTAGAAGCCTGTGATTCTGACTTTATTTTTACCAAAAAAAAACTAAATTGCACATTGTGGGTTTTGAAAACAAACTAATGCTTCTTTTGTTTTTTTTAAATGTAAATACTGTCAGCCCAAATGGCAACTGTGATCTGTTAAAGAAAAGTTGTAACTGAAATTTCGAAGGGGGTCTAGACGGCTAAACTGAGTATCTTCTAGAACAACATTGCCATCTTCAGAAAAATATAGAAAAAGCTCATTTATTGAAATATTTTCATTGATAAAAGTAGAACATCATTTAAAAAAATTATTGAAGCATTATCATTTAAATGTATATACAGAATATAATTTTTTAAATTCCAGTGGATTTTAATTACTTATAAATGAATAAACTGTCCCATTACCAACTTGCTGTACCTTAGTATTTATTGCATTTGAAAAACTGTCCAATATCACTAGGAATCAATTCTAAGTTTCCTGTTAGATGATGTTTTGAAATTTCCCGTGTGAAATTTAACATTTATTCCTAGTCTTACGGCTTTTCATAATATCAAAGCAATTGGATGTACTTTTTAAAATATACAAAGCCTATTTGAGAAGATGTTATGGACTGAATTATGTCCCCCCAAAAATGTGCATATCAGTTTGGCTGGGCCATGATTCCTGGTATTGTGTGATTTTCCTGTGTGTTGTAAATCCCGCCTCAATGATGTTAATGAGGGAAGATGGGCCATGGTTGCGTTAATGAGGCAGAACCCAGTCTACAAGATTGGATTGTGTCTTGAGGCAATCTCTTGAGATATAAAAGGGAGAAGCAAACAGAGAGACCGGGGACCTTATACCAAGAAGGCAGTGCTGGGAGCAGAGGTGTCCTTTACCAAAAGTTCCGCATATAACCTAATGGAAAGGCGCCCGCAATAAATGATCTATAGAGCTCTCATTGGTATATTGTCATACCACAGATCGGTGACACCACAGTCGCACTTGCCTCATTGATGGCTTGTATTACCAGGTCATAATTCTCAAAATCCATATTAAAAAAACCAAACCCATTGCCGTCAGGTCAACTCCGATTCGTAGCAACCCTATAGGATAGAGTAGAACTGCCCCATAAGGTTTCCAAGGAGCGGCTGGTGGATTTGAACTGCCGACCTTTTGGTTGGCAGGCAAGCCCTTAACTACTGTGTCACCAAGGCTTCAAAATCCATATTACTAAAAAATTTAAACACACTCAGTAAGCCTACATTCCAATGCTGAAAACACGTACCATCCAAAAAAACAAAAAAAAGGAGAAAAAATGTAGTAGTAACAAAAGGGTTAATTCATCACTGCCTGAGATAGCACCTGCAATTTATACATGTAGATTAGTTCTGTTATTAAAAAAAAAAAATTAAGCAACAAATATTGTGCCAAAGAGAACGCTACATTGATTATGAACAATAGCATAACTGTAGGCCTGGAAAAGGTCAAGAACATCTCTCCCTTACTCCCATTTGACAGAGTTGTCATAATTAATTTGTTCAGTGTTAATGTTATATGGCTTGGAGAATTTTTTTCTCTTTCTAAAATTGTTATTATGTTAAGCAATTTTTATTCTTACCCTCAGTGTGTAAATTTATAAATGATACCACTTCTTTTGGTAACCTTGGGAATAAAATAAAGTTTCTAAGTTTCTATAGCTGCTGGCAAGCTTGAAACTAGCACCATGCCAGACTCTAGAACTAAGCAGAAGCCAGTAGCAAAAGGAAGTGCCATCCTTGTTGGCATTCTAGCACTTTGAGTCAGTTTGTATGAGAAACTGGGTGGACGTGGTAAGTAGTAGTCCAGATTCTTTCCTCATTAATGACGTTGTAGGAAGGCATTAGAGGTAGGGAAAGAAACAAATCTTGCCTTGTCTCATCAATGGACCTTCCTATTTTATTCCCCACTAATTGTCTACCGTATGTGTCTTCTCTGGTTGCCACTTGTTCTAATTTGAGTGCTACTACGTAGTACTTGGAGCCCTGGTTGCACAGTGGTTAAGAACTCGGCTGCTAACCAAAAGGTCAGTGGTTTGAATCCACCAGTTGCTCCTTGGAAACCCTATGGGGCAGTTCTCTTCTATCCTATAGGGTCACTATGAGTCAGAATTGACTCGATAGCAATGACTTTTTTTGGCACATGCAGTATTTCTTCCTCTGACCCTAACCACCCAGAACTAGATCAGATCTCACTAGTTAAAGGACACAGCCCTCCAGACTTCCAAGTCTGTCCAACACATTAGACACCAGCTGGAAGCTTTGGAATCCCCATGACACTCTCACTTCTGTCCTGCTGGCTCCCACTACTCCCCCAGCTTCGATAATTTGCTAGAATGACTCACAGAACTCAGGAAAGCACTACACTTAACGACAGTTTTGTTATAGCAAAAAGGATACAAAGGAAGAGACTCATAAGGCAGGGTTGGGAGGGTTCCCAATGTGGGGTATCCAGGTGTCTCCCATGTTCACTAATGTCTATCACCAACCAGAAAGCCCATGAAGCTTCCATGTCCAAAGCCTTTCTCGGAGCCTCATACTTGGGCATGATTAAATGACTCATCCTTCAGCCTCCCCACCCCTCCACAGAGTTTGGGCTGATACTACGTGATTGGTCTTTCTGGTATGGCCAGTTCCCACCCAAGAGTCACCTCATTAGCATAAACCCTCAGGTGTGATATGAAACCCCTTTAGTTAAAGACATTTCAATCGTGGAGAATTTGAAGACTTTTGACATTATCTCTCTGGAACCAAGGGCAAAGGCCAAATTCTTTAGCTAAAGTTAACCCCACACCAACCTATCTTGATTTCAGTTTCAAGCAAATATGAAAAATACATTATTAGTTGCTATTAAAAACCTAAATGCTTTTCATCAATCCATTCATAGAAAGCATTGATGACAAATTTTCCTTTTTAGAATATTGTCTTGATAAGATTTATCTAGAATTACACAAGAAAGTTAAAATGTTCCCAACAGGGAAAAAATCAAATCAAAACACCAGTTGAGGAACCTAACCATCACAGAGTGAGTTAGCATTTCCTATTTTTTTTTAAGTTTTTATCTGGACATAGACATTTTCCTTTTAAGAAATATAACGCAGAAATACGGTGCAGAGTGGAGACACTCAGAATGTGGTTGCTGGACCTCTTTTAACTACTAGAATGTACATCATTAAACAAAATAATAAATTAATTGCAGCATAGCCAAAGACTTCAGAGTAAACAGACTATTTAGAAAAGAAGCTTTAAAGAATGTTTTAGCCCATTCTTATCCGTGAGTGTGTAGATGAGTTTATAAAATATTGAGATATATATAACCAGAATATCAGATTTCTGTTTTGGCATTTGGCATTAATGTATTCAAGCATAAAACCACACAGCTTCTTGGATCTATATAGTTATTGCCTTTCCTACTTATTTCTTAAAATCTAGAAGTACTTGTAAGCCTCTAAGGAAGGGTAAATAATGGTGTATTATTAAATTGAATGCTTTTAATGTATATCATAAGTAGAGAAGTTGAAAATAATTACATAAAAATACTAGCTTAATCAGTTAATTCAGAGACCAGTTAATTAAGGGGAAAAACATTAGTCAAGTAATCTGTATTTTTAACTTGTCAGTTCTATTAAAACTGTAAGCACAACCCATATTTTATGTCAAATAATTAAATTTCCCAATTCTAAAGTATATTTGTAGGTAATAGCTGATTTTAATCAGAAAACAATCATTACATTGTTGTTGTTAAGTCTGTCGAGTCAGTTCCAGCTCATAGCGACCCTATGTACTGCAGAATGAAACACTGCCCAGTCCTGTGCCATGCTCACAATCGTTGTTATGCTTGAGCCCATTGTTGCAGCCACTGTGTCAATCCATCTCTTTGAGGGTTTTCCTCTTTTTTGCTGACCCTGTACTTTACCAAGCATGATGTCCTTCTCCAGGGACTGGTCCCTCCTGATAACATGTCAAAGTATGTAAGACATAGTCTTGCCATCCTTGCTTTTGAGGAGCATTCTGGTTGTACTTCTTCCAAGACAAATTTGTTTATTCTTTTGGCAGTCCATGGTATATTCAATATTCTTCACCAGCAGCACAATTCAAAAGCATCAATTCTCCGGTCTTTCTTATTCATTGTCCAGCTTTTGCGTGCATATGAGGTGATTAAAAATACCATTGCTTGGGTCAGGCATGCCTTAGTTTTCAAGGTGACATCTTCGCTTTTCAACAGTTTAAAAGAGGTCTTTCGCAGCAGATTTGCCCAATGCAGTGCATCTTTTGATTTCTTGACTGCTGCTTCCGTCGGTGTTGGATCCAAGTAAAATGAAATCCTTGACAACTTCAGTCTTTTCTCTGTTTATCATTACATTACACCCTTTAAATAAATTTGAAAACTAAGCAAGTTTCCAATTCTGACTTATAAAATAACGGTGTTTTTACAAATGAATTGGTTCAAGTCTAGTTTGGATGGTCCAAGGACACAGTCTATTTGCCTCTTCTAAAATGTCTGAAAGGAATCCTAGCCTATTAAGCAAAGACTGCACCCTGTGAACTTATGAAGCTTAGGCCAGGTACATACTTTTGAAATAAAATTTAAATACCTTTGACACCTGAAGAATAGTTTTTATGTTACCAGAAAGATACCGCTTTTGTGTTTGCTAATCTTAGAAAAAGTTCTACCATAAACAGAGGAAAATAACTTTGAATGTATATGTTGGTGTTAGTCCAACATTTTAGACTCGAGAGAGACTTTTGAGGTAAGATGGCTGAAGGTCACAAGTTTGATCAACACCAATTTCTCCTTCTCCAGTTCTCATTTCACAACACACAGCTTCCTCGAACCTCAGCTTCAAGTAACTGCTGTTTCTTTAAAGCATATATTTTGGAGACAGAAATCAGAGGAGTAGGTACTTCTCCTCTTAATTACTGAAGCTCTCTGCCTCTCTCCTTTCTGTGTGAGTGAAAATTTCTAGTCATGTAACTGTGATAGATACTCTAGGAATTTTTGGCAGGAAGACATTTTATGTGGAAATAAAATCTGTCAAAACGGCAAAATTCAATAAAATAACCCATTTTCTATATATGGTATAAAACAGTTGTAAAAAATTGACTTGATAGTTTAACAAAAAGTTTTAGATTGAATATGTCACATAGCTACTAACATAGGGTCTTACTCCATAGATGGGCAGAGGCCTAGTGCCATGGTTCCCAAACTGTGTGCAGGATGCCCCAGGGTGCTACAGCAGATTCACAGGGACATGCAGTATAGTTGTCAATTTCAGGAAAATACAGAGGCATTTGTCAGACACTGCAGGAACTATCCCAGTTAAGTTGTTTGGACTTTAATATTTAATCAAATAGAATTATTGGATATTTCTTTTGGCCTAGGAGTGTCATGAAAAAATTATTGAGCCCCTGATGGTGCCTTGAACCAAGAAAGTTTGAGAAAGTCTGGTCTAGTCTAAAGTATATTGATTTGTTTAAAAAATACTATGACCTCTTGTCACCTTGAAGTTATTGTTGTTGACCTATCATATTTTCAACCACAGAAGAGATTATTGTAACAAAAATACATCTTACACTTACAGAGCTATTGACAATATTATGAAGATAATCAGTTGGGTCCTTTGTCTATACCACTTGATCCTTTTGTCTGTGTGATTTCAAGCATTCACTTGTTTTATTTGTTTTGATTTAATTCACCCAATCTCAAATTGGCAACTACAAACTGAAAGGTACTTGGAATGGGGGAGCATGGAGTTGGAATCAAGTTTTGCCTTATTCAGCTTCTTTGGTTGTCCTTTTCAAGCTACTAAGCTTCAATTTCTCCATCTACAAAATGGAATAATAAAATCTATTTTACTAAATTATTACAGAGATTAAATAAGAGTATGTATGAAATAGTGCCCAGCGCTGTGTCTGTTTTATAAGGAGTAATTTAACCTTTTCTTAAAGAATGTTTCAATAACAATTTGGGATCAAAACAGAATTGTTTTTCCTGATAGTCCTTTGTTGTTGATGTTGTTAGGTGCCGTTAAAAGTAGAATCAGACTCGTAATGACCCCATGTGACAGAGTATAACTATCCCATAGGGTTTTCTTGGCTGTAATCTTTATGGAAGTAGACCACCAGGTCTTTCTCCTGCTGAGCTCCTGGGTGGGTTTGCACTGCCAACCTTTTGGTTAGAAGCCGAGCGCTTAACCGTTGCACCACTAAGTCTCCTTCATGATAGCAACATGCAAGCCACCACTGACAGATGGGTAGTGACTGAGCCTGAAGTGCATTGGCCAGGAATCGAACCCTGTCTTCCACATGGAAGGTGAGAATTCTACCACTGGCCTACCACTGCCCTCAATAGTCCTTTAACTGGCTGTAAATAGGTTACTTAGAAATGGTAAATACTGAGAATACCAGCAATTTATTCTAAGACCACACCCACCATTCAATTGCATATCACATTTTATCTAGGATCAGACTCACTCTGCCACACCTGAATGAGGCTTCCTCTAACTGAGGAAAATTAAAATTGTACAGAAAAAAGTAGTACAGTGCTGATCGAAAACATTTGTTTTATGTAGATACAACCTTAACCGTTTGCATTGTTTCCATTGTAATTGTCAAGTTTTAAACCTTTTCTGTTGTCTTTTTCCACTTGTCTATTTATCACAGCTCGTGTTAGGAAAGAACTTACGATTTTAAAAAATGCATTTAGTCACTGTTTTGGCTGTATGAAGCTAGAAATATATTCACATACTCATTCTGTATCTTAATACATTGATAAATTTTTCAGAAATGTGCCAAATAAAATAGCCATATAAACTTATTGGTTGAAATATTTAATTGCCTTATGAGATTAGTTTAAATAAATAGAAGTCAATGAGCCAAGCTTAATAAACTTAAAATATGCTGTATTTACTCTTCATCAGTTTTCTGAGCAGTATTTCCGCTTCCAATAATAAAAGGAAACTCTCAGTTAATTAGTTCCTCATACACCACAATAAAATTAATGTTTAGGAGTTAAATACCATAAACTTCCTCAGGCATATTTGCTGATGTGTTCCTGTTTTTAGTGAATGTCACATGTTTCATTGTTTAATGGGGTATCATGTGGATTCCATTATAATCTGTCTTGTGCAAAGGGTCCATGTGTCTGGCATTTTAGCAGACTGCATGCTAATTTCTGATTTAACTATGTCATCTGACACACCAGTCATTGACAATCAGTGCCGAAACAATCACCAGTTCACAAGCTAAAAACCATTGGCATGGTATGCTTTTATCAAACTGACAAAAATAGGAAACATGTGTAGTCAAGATCATATACTGTAGATTCTTTATAAATAAGCAGAGAGAAGATGAGGTAATCATATTTTCAGGCTTCTGTGTTTGTGTATGTTAGAATTATTTTAACCAGCTTTCCCTCCTCCCAAAAACTTCTCATGAGCCAATGACTTTGGGAGAGCCTGACTTAGTTATAGAGCTTTGTAGGTATTTAGTTTTGTAAGGAACTGCTTTGGTACCTAAAGAGCCAAGGGCTTAAAAATATGAAGTGATTAAAAAATAAAGAGAATTGGGTACGGAAATACATATAGTGGTCCACAATTAAATGGTGACATACATCGTCTGTTTCTCATGGAAAAAAAAAAAAGTTCCTTGGTTAATAAAATATGTTTCTTGATAAAAAATTGACTTGCTAATATTTTTACAAGATTCATAAATGAAAAAAGGTAGCTGTGGACGTCTTTCTTGTAGCAGTACGTTGTTGTTGCTGTTAGGTGCTGTCGAGTCAGTTCTGACTCCTAGTGATCCTGTGTACACAGAATGAAACACTGCCCAGTCCTTGTAGCAGTGTCTCAGTCATCTGGTGCTGCTCTAACAGAAGTACCACAAGCGGATGGATTCAGCAAAAAGAAGTCCATTCTCTCACAGTCCAGTAGGCTACAAGTCCAAATTCAGGGCCTCAGCTCCAGGGGAACGCTTTCCCCATGGGCTCTGGAGGAAGGTCTGTGTCATCAGTCTTCCCTTGGTCTGGGAGCTTCTCTGCACAGGAACCTCAGGTCCAAAGGGCACGCTTTGCTCCCAGCACTGCTTTCTTGGTGGTATGAAGTTCCCTTGTGTCTCTGCTCGCTTCTCGCTTTTATATCTCAAAAGAGATTGCAGTAAGATACTATCTAATCTTGTCAGCCTCATCAGTATAACCTCATCACAGTGATAGAATTGACAACACATAAAGAGATCACATATATCTCATCATAGTGATAGAGTTTACAACACATAAGGAAATCACATCACATTACACAATTATACAATACTGGGAATCATGACCTAGTCAAATTGACAGATATTTTTGGGGGACACAATTCAATCCATGACAAGCAGTATATGTAGATGTATATATCCTTGTTGTATGCTGGATATAAAAATAACAGCTTTTAGTATAACATGCTTTATTGTTTATAAAACAGCACATAATTTTAAGTATCATAACAACTCTGTGAAGTAATAACTAAATGATATTAGTAACCAGTGTTTGATCCAACCCCTATCACAACCAACAAAACACACACACACACACATGCACACAAAACAAATGCCCTTTCCTTGACATATTCCTCAGATTTTATTAGCCTATAATTCTGTCTAATCTGTAATTCACCCTGTTTGCTTTTTAACAGTTAAAACATGAGAATGATGTTCAATTTAAACATAAAGTTCATTCAGCTCAGTATTCTTTTTTTACATGATTCTCCTCCTTCATGATGTAGGTGTGCAAAAGAGTGCTTGGCTAATGGCGCTATGGCTGGCTATCAAAGAGACCTCAAAATGTAGTATTACCGTAGTGAATTTTCCATAGTTGAGCCTGACCCTTAGACTCTAGGTTCATGTTTTTGTTGCCACAGTGAGCATAGAATCTCATTTCAGTAGTAGACTCACATTAACTGAGCTAGTCAAACTGAAGTATAAACCCAGAAGAGAAATATATTATTTTAGTTAAATGAATGTAACTGTTTATGGCATTGGATAACTATTTTCTCCAGAAAGCATGCTGTTTTACTGTAGAAAGTTCTGTTAGAAGGCACATGTTAATCATAAAGGTGCTTGAAAAGTACAGAAGCAGAAAAAAAAATTAATAAAATAGGCTAAGTTAGGAACTCTACAATAGAAACATATCTTACAACATATCAGCAGTGGGAAGAGAAGCAGAGGAGAACTACATGCGGCAATTATTTATAATTTATTTATAGGGTCACTATGAGTCGGAATCAACTCAACGGCAATGGGTTATGGGTTTAATAATTTATTTTGGCTCTATTTTTAAAGGATATATTTAAACTTGTCTTAAATCTGTTTACACAGTCGGCTCGTAACAACTTTTCAGATGTTTAAATTCATAAAATGCAGAAGTATATAAAGCAGAAATTAAGTCATCTGTCTACTCATACACTCCTATAATCCTATCCCCAGAGCTAACTACTGTTAACAATTTGCTACATATTTTCCAGATATAAATATATGTTATATACATCTATTGTATATCTATGGAGCCCTAGTGGCACAGCGGTTAAGTGCTCGGCTGCTAACCAAAAGGTTGGCAGTTCAAACCTACCAGCTGCTCTGTGGGAGAAAGACGTGGCAGTCTGCTTCCATAAAGATTTACAGCCTTGGAAACCCTATGGGGCAGTTCTACTCTGTCCTATAGGGACACTATGAGTCAGAATCCCACGACAGTGGGTTTATTGTACATCTAGATCTAGATATGTAATATAGAGTATGTTCACATATCTGTATATTACTATTGCGATGAAGTGAATTACTTAATATGGCCCTTCTAGCCATAGTCTTTGTAATTTCCAGCAAATGACTAGGTGGGACTCTGCATATGAGGTGTTTATGGCCCACCAAGGGTATTGGATAGGTTGCTAATAATGTAAATAAGATGCATGGTACCCTTGTGGTGGTGGGGCCATACAAATAAGGTGTATGGAACCCTAACGAGGGGATTGGTCAGCTTTGCCATCCCAGTAGGCTTAAAATGAGCCATCCTAGAGGCGGTAAGGGAGGATCTTACCACCACCAAGAAAGAATTGCCAGAAGTGGAGTGCATTCTTTGGACCTGGGGTCCCTGCACTGAGAAGTTCCTGGAATCAGGAGACCGAGAGAGAGAAACAGAGATACAGAGAGAGAGAGAGAGAGAGATTGAGCTGTAACACCAAAGAGTGTGAGAAGAGGTGGCAGAGAATCAGTGGCAGCAGAGGCAAGAGACCTGCAGGGGGTAGCACGGTGGGCTACGCAGCCCACAGAGTGAGAAAGCTGAGCACCTTCTTGCAGGAGGCTTGCTGGCAGAATAGAGTGCCTCCAGGCACTTGGTGGAGCTAGGTTTGCTCACCTACAAAGCTAGAGCTGAGTGCCTTCAGGTTTCTGGTGGAGTGGGGTGCCTCTGGTACTTATCAGCAGAGCTAAAAGAGCTTCATAACACTTGCCTAAGCAGGGCAGAGGTCAGGCTGAGGGTCAGAAAGAGACATGCTTATGGGCACAGCTGAGAAAAGACTGTCCTGATCAAAGAACTGTATCCTGCGCATTCCTGAACCTTAACTGTAACCTGTTACTTCCCTAATAAACTCCATAACTGTGATTGCAGTCTGTGAGTTCTGTGTGTACATTGCAACAAATTATCGAACCCAGCAGAGTGCCGTAGGAGGAACAGTTGATGTCAGAATTGGTAAAAAGGTTGGAGAGAGGAGGCATGTCTGACCCCTGCCTCATAGAAATCAGCCTTGGGCTGTCGATCTTGGTTCTCCTTCCCCCTTGTGAAGTTAGAGGAGGTGGTCAGCCGCCCCTGCCACACCATTTTTATAATGATGTGTATGATATAAGAGCCCTGGTCGTGCCAGGCTACTAACTAAAAGGTCAGCAATTCAAATCCACCAGCTGCTCCCTGGGAGACCCCATGGGGCAGTTCTACTCTGTCCGATAGGGTCTCTATGAGTCAGGATCAACTCTACGGCAGCGGATTATTGGTTTTGCTATATATGACATATGTACTATATAATACATAATATATGTGAGGATGTGTATTATATAGGGTATAATCTACTGGTAAAAATGAAAGTATCTTGGACCTCTTTCTTCATTAATGCTTTCAGACTTAAATTATCTTGCATTATGTTTTATTAAGTTAGATGCACCGTATTTTATTTGTGATGTCCACTAGTGAACATTTAAGTTCTTCTACAAAATTAACAGTTCCAAGAAATGCTACAAGGAACATTTTTGAATGCATATATTTGCCCCAAATTAATTCTTCATGAAAGTATTTCTATTTTCAGAATATGATATCTAAGGAGTTTATTCTGCATCATTATACTTCTGACCATTCATGACATCAGGTTGTTAGATTTAAGTGAAAGTTTTATTATTTTATTTTTACTTTAGGGAATAATCTTCCTTAATTTTCAGAGGTCAGAAATTTACCATTCTAGTAGAAATCGCTGAGCCAGGAGTCACCACAAATGTATATGCCATAGGCTTATTGTTACAGTGGTTTAGGAAGTTTCCTGTTCTCAACCTGTAGATGCCAAGTTCTGCATATACTCCCTCCAGTAGGTATACCAAAAGCCCTGATAGACAGAGTAGTGGAATAGCTATAAAGGGTGTCATAAAATGGAATGCTTGCTGAAGTTTATTATTAACAGTGGAAAATAAAAGGGAAATAGCATTTGATTTGGTCCTAAGTGACTTATAACAATGTTCTTCTTCCAAATTCCTACTTTCTAATCCTTTAATCATTTTGGATGCTTTTCTCTGTAATGTTCATTTCCTTAAAAGACACAGAGGCAAAATGTAGACATAGTATTCTAATATTCGTGGATATAGAAGCAGTTCCTTAACTGGTGACTTTCTTTATAGTTTCTTAAAGAGAGTTATTGTGCAAGAGCTGAAATGATGGCTTCGTAGTAATGCTGGAATACAGAAGGAAAAGGAGACTTCTTTGATTCATTGTCACCTTTTCAGAGTTACTCAAATATCTAAAATAATTAATCCAGGAATTTTCATTGGTACTAAAATTTATCCAATTTATGGGCAGAGGAGTGAAGAAAAATGCTAAATATTATATATGCAGAAATGTCTTCCCATTGTGAGTTTTTCTTAAAATTTATAAATAAATCTCTTTCTACACTAGACAACTAGGAACTATTAAGCAGGATAAATCCTTCATTTGCCATGCTGTATTAAAAAGACATAAAAATAGATTTCGTTTACAAAATCTCTTACTGAAAAAAAGTTAGCCACTGACAAAGCAGTTAAGAACAATTATGTCAAAATATCTTCCTTTAAAATAGGAGTATATCAAATGAGCTAATTTATTAATTTTATCTTCTCAGATAAAATTCATATGACATATTTATATTCATTACTTACATGTCCATAACATTTATGGCATATATTAGCAGTTCTTATAAAAAGTTTCAAATGTTAAAAATCATACTCTTCTAGCAAATCCAGAAAGATTTACAGATTCTCTGCATCTAGAAATCCCTTCACCTTTACTTATGTACTATATCAATTGTTCTGGACTTCTTAACTTGGATTCCACAAGATAGTTTGGGAAAGTTATTATAAATTTTAACTGCTTAAAAAGAGAGAGGAAGTATAGCTATAAAGAAGCAAAGTTCCACTTGCTTAGATTTCAGAAACTCTAAGGAGATTTGAAGCAATCACAATAATGCAGGATTTTGTTTTTATCATTTATCTGTTATGGCTTATTTTGTAGTAGGCACTTTGACCATGCTCAGGAGCTTTAACGGCATCATAATAATGCATTCTTGTTAGTGAACTGAAAGAATTTTAAGGCCTGTGAAATGCATATTATATTCTTTTAACACCCATGAGGTTATGAATTACTGTAAAAAAATTTATGAAAGATATAAATTATAAAATATTATAAAAGAACTATTTGATGTGTGAAAATATGTTACAGGAGATTCATGTATACTTTAATAGTACCTCCTCTTCCAGTTCCTTATTTCCCCACACCCCAAACATCTAGGCCTCTTTCCTCTCGCATCCACTAGCCTTCCTTTACATTATCTCTAGCTTGTCTAAAACTCCAGTGTCTTTGAATTAAACCCTGCACACACACAACAGTTTGTTCCTTATTTGTGCAATTATTTGCTTACAGTCTTTTTTCTTCTACTACATCTTTAGCTTTTGTCTTAAGAGTTGTCTCCTATGTTTGATATTTGTTAATTTCTTATTTAAATAAATTCTTCATTCAGTCAATAAACATTTTAACATCCGTAAATGGACAGCCAATATGTTAGGAACTGGGGATTTAAAGATGAGTGAGACACAGTCCCTCCCCTTTGCATGTTCATAGTCTAGTTAGGGAGAAAAGAATATAAAGAGATGTAGTATGACAGAGATACGCATAGCATTTTAGAAACGTCAGAAGAAGGGGAATTAATTCAAATATAAGATTGTTTAGGCTCATTCATTTATTTATTCAACAAATATTTGGGGCAGTTATTAATTATTCAAAAATAATATTGAAGCAATTGGATATTTGGGGGGGGGATGCTATTTCTATCTTAAATGATACACCAAAATAAAATATAAGCTGAAATGATAATTTATTTTTTCTTTTCCCCCCATCTAATTGGCCATCAAATCCTATCAATTCTACCTTCCAAATACTATTCAAATATGTTTCTTCCATGGTTTGTTCAGGCCATTATCATTTCCTGCTTGATTTACTGCAGGAGTTTTTTACATGTCTCTTTGCTTCCAATCTCTCCCTCTTGCAATCGATTCTATCCCTTGCCACAAAATTGATCTATCTGAAACACAAGTCAGACCGTGTCACTTCCTTGCATAAAATCTTTCAGTCACTTACCATTGCCTTTAAAATAAAACAAGACTTTGCAGGATATGAGTTTTGCCTTCTTCTTCAGCTGCATAGCTCACACTTTCCTTTCTGCATCGGTCACACTGGGAGTATTAACAATATCCCTGAATGTATTTGGTCAGTAAAGGATACTGGTTATTGTTGGTGGTGCTCTATGAATCTCTAGGGGCTTTTCCCAAACAAAAGTCACCCATCAATTCCTCCATTGGCCCACAAGATGAAAGAAAACAACATTTACTTCTTTAAAAGTTCCATCCACAGTATTCTTGTTAACTCCCTCCACCTGGAAGTTAGAGTCATCAGAGATGGGTGTTTTAAGTACCAGTTAGAGAAGATGATTAATAAGAGCAATCCTGGATGCCCTAGGGGTGGAGGCTTACCGTGTGATTCTCTGGCAACTAGAACACGTGAAAAGTAGGTGGTAAAATGGTCCTGAAGTCTAATTTGATAGTGAAATTAGCCTTCTTTTAAGAGACACCTGAACAAATAACCATCCTTGACCCTCTTTTTCCTTTTGAGGTTGTCATGTTCTTTTTTCCTTGAGGTTTCCAAAATACCGTGTATATATATCTACTTTGCTCAGTGTATCATTGGACTGGTTTACATATTTATCTCCCTCATGTAATTAGGAACTCCTCGAGGCAGGGATTGTGCGTGTGTGTGTGTGTGTGTGTGTGTGTGTGTGTGTGTGTTTTAATTTTTATATTTCTCACCACCTAGAGAAGGAAATCTGGTGTTTGATTAGGAAGCAAAACAAAACAAAAAACATTAAAGGCTAATAAAGAAACAAATCTCCTTATTTCAGTGACGATAATGCCATACAACTTTCCAGAATATTTACGTTAGTTTAGTGGATAAAAGAATGTGTGTTATCGACCGTGGATAAGAATATACTTGATTTTCCCAATCTTCCTGAGCCTAAATAATCCTGTTGGAAAAATTGTTCTTCTTACACTGTGTTAGTGTAGAAATGAGTATCCCATAGAATCACTGGAGACAATTAATGTCTAAATATTCCTTAGTGTAATACGAATGAAATTACATGCTTTCTGAGGGGTATTTAATATTAGCTGTATCGTTTGTATCAGTAGATACTGCAAACTAGGTTGTGTTCTGAAAGCAATTGACTAACAGGCCTCAGTATATTTTTTAGCTTCTTGAAAAATTTTATTCTATAGCTAGAATTTTCCAAGATTGGCCTTGAAATAAGAAGCAAATTAATTTTGGAAAGGCTTAGGGAAAAATTGTTCAAATGGTTAAAACCTAAGAAAGAGCAAAATAAATTACTTTTAACTAGTTGAAAGTCAGCTTGAATAACTTACATATGATTGAACTTTAAAAGTCAGAATTTTCTATTATCTAGTAGTCTTTACTAAGTAAGTTCCTCATGAGGTGTTTACAAAATAAACCTGTTGTAATATTTTTTAACACAGTTATTTGACACAAACTGATGATAGTATTTACTTCGATTAAAAAACACTGTTAATTTTTTTCCAGCAGCTTCTGAATTTCTCTTTTGCCATTAAGAACGTCCTGACCTTGTTTGTGAAGCCTTATAGATTTTGTGCCCACTTTAGAACACTGGCACATGCATGTAATATATCTTGAATTCTCATAATTAAGACTTAAATTATTGTATTGGATATTTTTCACAATTTTTTTATTTGTATTTACTCTGTAACTTGGGGCAAATTTCAACCAAAGCTAGTTCTGCATTTATTGTGAGCCTGAAATTTGGTAATAAGGTAGACATATTTCAAGTAATTATGTTTTGGTATGAGATGGTGTTGGTGGTTGCAATAATATTGTGCCTTAGAAACATTTCAAAGCTAGTTGACACCCTGTTTATGATTACATATTTATATCTTGGAAATTATGTGTGATTAAAGATATATAATAGCCATAGTAGTCTTTTTAAGTCTTGCTGCTTTTTCCAGTCTACTTGTTCTTGTTGTTATTAGTTGCCGCCAAGTCCATCCACTTAAACACCAAGTATATTGATATGTGTCTGTATATGGCAAACATATAAAGTTAGTTAGTTCATATATACAAAGTTTCACATATGAACATACATTTGCACACAGGAAAAAATGTATTTATGCATAATTAAAGAAAGATGACTGTGTTGATTTTATTAATATACATTCATGAATTTAGGAAACAAAAAAAGTTAAGATTCTAATGCCTGCACTTAAAAAATATTATCTCATAGTCTAGATTTTAAATAATGAGCTTTAAATGGATGTATAGTACTCAATTTGTTATTAACTTCTAGAAAGTAGGAATGCATATGTACCCCCCAAACACCTATTTGAGTGTTTTTCTGTCAATCCAAATTTATGAGTAAGTGCATTTGTCTAGGTTAGGGATCTAGAGTCATCTTTAAGACCTCCTACTACTTCTCCTCTTTAACGGTACTTGTTAAAACTTGATTTCATATCCACTGCCTTTTCATGTCCACATCTCCTTAAGACTGCAGCATGAGAAGTCTGCCAACTCCCTACCTTCAATCTCTTCTTCCTCTAATTTATTCTATCATCTATCGGTTAAGCCAGTTTTATCTCCATTCCTTCAACATGTCACTGATAGTTTGATGGATGCATTTCACCTAACCTAAAAAAATCCCTCATCCCCTCCACCTACAAATCTTCAAGGCCAAGCTCCCTCTTATTTTTGCCCTTAACTATTCTATAAAGATTGAAGCCTGGAATTAGTTCTCCCTTAACTCCTGTAGTGGTCAATATTTCTCAAATAAGCACTTACTTAGAAAAGATAGATGCGTAGTCTATAGAGACCAAGTTTTGTTTTATTTTCCTTTTGTTTCCATAGCACCAAGCAAAGTTCTGGCCACATAGTAAATGTTATAAATGCTTATTAATTGACTAATTTACAACAGGGAAATAAATTATGTAAAGGGAATTATCATCCTAAGGAGCAACAAGGCCTCTACACTTTTGCTTTAGTTAATTTAAGATTATATTCATTAAATGAGGAATATAAATGAATTACTTAATTTTGGGTATTTAAATTGTCAGTTTTAACAGGCATACTATAATAATATTTGCTATTTTAGCTAGTTTGCATAGATACAAATTTAGGTTTTAAACATCTAAACTTCCCTTTACCTTATAAAATGTGAAAGTGTTTTCTAGATTAAATAACCAAATTTCTAGATTAGAGTACCAAAAATAGTAATAATGCAAACCCTTATCATATAACATTAATTATCTTCTCTCCCTCCTATATCATAAATTTTCTCTCTTTACTGGATCTTTCTCATAAACATACAAGCATGCTATAATTTTCCCACATACGTATCTTTTTAGTAGTTTTCTTGTGCACACATTCCCCTCTAGCTATTGTAAAACTCCTGTGTGGAATTGTCTGTTCCGATGCTTCTCAAACTCTAGCATGCCTGTGAATCATCTGGGAATTATGTAAAAAAATTCTGATTCGGAAGTTATATGCTTGCTGCCTTAACAAATTACCCCAAAACTTAGTGGCTTAAAACATCAAGTGTTTATCTGGACATAGCCATGCTGGTTTCCTATGGCTCTGGATCACTCACAAAACTGCAATCAAGATGTTGGCAAAAGCTGCATTTATCTCTAGGTTTGGTTTGGGGAGGATTCTCTTCTAAGCTCCCTCCTTGGCTATTGGAAAGCCTCAGGTGTTCTCTGGCTGTTGGTCAAAGACATCAGATCCTTGCCGTGTTGGCTTCTCAGTTGGGCAGCCCACAAAATGGCTGCTGGCACCAATAGAGAGGAGGGGGCAGACAAGACAGAGTATTTTTGTTACATAATCTCAGGAGTGACATCCCAACACTTTATACCATATTGTATTCATTAGAAGAAAGTTACTAGGTCCATTCCACACACAGGAGGAGGGGATTACACAAGGACATAAATACCAAGAGATGGGGATCATTGGCGGTTCCATTTTAGAGCCTGCGTCCCACAGTAGATTTGGGGTGGGGTCTGAAATTCTGCATTTCTAAGTAACTCCTAGATAATGCCAATGCTGCTTGTCAAAAACTTTTTTTTTTTTTTTTTAAATTAGCGTCTACACTTCCTGCCTCTAATTCATTTCTTTCTGTCATCCTAATTGATCACACTGACTCCAGCGAGGCTTTCTCACACTCCATTCCATGAAAACATACATAACTGAGGTTAGCATGATTTTCACTTTGCTATTTGTGGAGCATTTGAAAACATTGGTCACTCTTTCTGAAATTCGTTCTTTATTTGGCTTTTCAAACTCCAAATTTACCATTTTTCCTCAGTCTCTTCTGCTGATTACCTTATCTCCCTGACTATAAGTTTTAGAGTACCTACAGTCCAATCCTTGGACCTCTTTTATCTACGGTTAGTTCCTAAGTGGTCTAGTCAAAGCCCATAGCTTTAAATTCCGGATACGTGCTGACCATTCTCAAATTTATGTCTCTTATGTGGATTTCTCTCCTAAAATCCTAACATGTTTAGCCCTGGTAGTGCAGTGGTTAAGAGCTCAGCTGCTAACCAAAGGGTCAGCAGTTCAAATTCACCAGCTGCTCCTTGGAAACCCTATGGGGCAGTTCTACTCTGTCCTATAGGGTCGCTATGAGTCGGAATCTACTCGACAGCAATGGGAATGAACACCCCTACCTGAATATCTAATTTCAAACTTAAAGTGTCCAAAACAGATTTTTTTATTTCTTCTCCTCTGCTCCCCCTTTCTGTTCACCTCCCCCATGGCTGGCAATCCTGCTTCTCATCCATTTCCAAACTCCACAAATAGTACCACTCCCCAATCGATTGTTCAAGTGAAAACCGTTTTAGTTATCCTTGAGTCTTCCCTTTTTCTTATTCTCATATGTAAATAGTCATTAAGTTTTATCTGTTCTACCTCTTAAAAATCAGGTGAATCTCCCCGTTACTCTACATCTTCACTGTCACCAACCTAGTCCAAACCGTTATTACTGATTGTGCCGATTTCTGTACCTGCTTACTAATGGATTACAGCCTTCAAACACCAGCCCAAGTGATCTTACTCAATCAATCATTTTTTTTTGTTTTCTCTTGCTCATGGTTTCTTTTATCCTATAGGATACAGTTTAGACTCTTTCATATTGTTCATAAAACCATACATAATCTGACCTCTGAGTCCCTCAGCAGCCCCATTTATCTCTGCTTTCCTACCTGCACTACTTCAACTATGCAGGGAGTGGGCTGTTGTTCAACACTCCCATCGGACTCTCAGCCTTCATGAAAATTATTTCCCTGCCTGGAACACTCTTCCCTTCTTTTACCTTGGTCACTTTAAAATTTTCAGGTTTCAGTTTAAGTGTGACATCTTTCTGGAGACTGCCTTCGACCTCTTAGACTAGGTTTGAGGAGCGTACTGTGTGGTCTATAGCACTACATGCCTCTTTTTAACAGTCATTATTTTTTATACTAATCGTTTAAGTCTCTTTTTCTCCATTAAACTATAAGCTCTGAGGCAGCTATATTAGCAGAGGTAAATTCAGGTATTTTGAAGCCTGAAGCGTAATTTGGAGGACCTTCTTTAAGAATAAAAATACGAAAGTTATACATACAAACTCCGGTATAAAAGTGAATATGTGTTGATGAGAAGAAATCACAACAAAGTATAAAATGAAGGAAGCAGACAAGTTTAAAACGTATGACCCTGTGAACACACTGCTAGGAGCCCCCTCCCAGAACCCCGATGATTAAGCTTCATGAAATTCCCGGTAAATCCACCTCTGCATATTAGTCTTTTTAGAGCTCTATTTCTCATGCCAAGAGTAATGCTTAACCCATAGCAGGTGCTCAATAAATATTTTTGAATGAATATGTCTAGTTATTTAACTTACATTATCCATACATTTGACATTCAATACACTTTTCAAAAATTAGATTCTAAGAAAATGTTTTCTATGTTACAAATTGTTCTTATAGTTACTGTTTTCAATTAACTGCTATTATTGTATTTCAGATGACTAATACTATGTGTTACTAGTTATATCTGTTAGGAGATCATTGGGCTGTATACAAAAAGTCTGTTGTCCCTCTTTACTAAGTGAAAAAACCTACTGATTTGCATTAAAAATATGTAGAATAATCTTTTAGTATGTGTGTGTGCATATATATATATACTATATATATACATATGTTTGTGTGTATCTCTACATTTTATAGATCATATATAATAAAACTTCAGATTAATTTTAATCAGTTTGGTTTTTTAAATTTTTTTAAAGATATTCCCAGAAGCAAAATCCTTTGGAGGGGAACCACCTATTTTCTGTTTTCTGTATAAAATATTTTATTAAACATTTATCTCTGGAGTAACAAGAAGCGAGTACTTTATATAAATTAAAGAGTATAGGAAGTGTCTTCTTTATCATAAATTTGTCCATAAGTTATTATGTAAGAGATTATTTGAATAATACAATAACATAGCATCCAAAAGATAAGCCACTTGTCTTAAATCTTTGGAGTTCAGTTTGTTAAAATAAAAATAAATTTAGTGAAGTTCCTTTTAGAACATTATAAATTTGCTGAGGATCTGCTGTGATCATATCGAGATTCAGGCGTGTGTGTGTGTGTGTGTGTGTGTGTGTGTGTGTGTGTGTGTGCGCGCGTGCGCGCACACACGCGCGTTGTAAAATACAGCCCTCTGATCAATGAGCACTTTTTTCCCCCATTTTCCTAAATACATCATGAAAAAAGGATGAGGTTTCCGCCTTAATTGCTTGTGCCTTTTATTCACATTCCTCTCTCAGCCAGAATTGTGAAAAGAGTGTTAGTAAAAGGCTGCACAATAGAGCTTTTCATTAGGCCTCAGCAAGGCACACAAAAGAAGGCTTTTGGAAAGAGTGAATGCATGAGTTTAATTTGCAGGTGGAGAGGAGATAAAAGGTGCTGACGCCTCTATTATTCTCTTACTTAGGTGACCCTTACCCTGTTCAGCTGATCCCAACCACCATGGCAGCTGCTGCCGCAGCAACACCAGGCTTAGGCCCACTCCAGCTGCAGGTAAGTCAGGAAACAATACCAAAGAGACAAAGGTTAAGTAAATATCGAAAACAGCTATTATCGTGTTAAAGCAAAATAAAACTGACTAGTGATATTTGTCTCACACTTTTTTTGTTTTTAAATTTATTTGTACTGATCCTCAAACACAAGTTGAGAGGTGGAGTTTTTTAGTCTTTATCCCTATTTTCTCTACTTAAGGTAGCTTATTGTAAACTTTTATTGCCTGGTATGATTTAACAAATGAGTTGTACTTTTGCTTTTATTACTATTTGCCATAATTTCGTCGCAGAATGGTCCCCATCAAGACAAAAAGAAAAAAAAAAGCTGCAAAAAAGATATGCAAACATATAATTACGGATCAAGACAACTTAAAGTAGCATATATTTATAACTATTCAAGATGCCTAATAACTAAGCATTCTATAGGTACCCTTTATTCTCCTGATAATGCCAGCTCAGTTGGGCAAGCAAGAAAAAGTAGACCAGATAAGCAAGTGATTAAATGAGTACAACTCTATACTGAACATCCCAATTAAGACCCTTAAAAAAAAACCCGTTGCCATCTAGTCGATTCCAACTCATAGCAACCCTATAGGACAGAATAGAACTGCCCCATATGATTTCCAAGGAGTGCCTAGTGGATTCGAACTGCTGACCTTTAACCATTATGCCACGCGGGCTTCCAAGACCTTATAGGGTCGCTATGAGTCGGAATCGACTCGACAGCAGTGGGTTTTTGGAAACCCCGGTGGTGTAGTGGTTAAGTGCTATGGCTGCTAACCAAAAAGTCAGCAGTTCAAATCTACCAAGTGCCCCTTGGAAACTCTATGGGGCAGTTCTACCCTGTCCTGTAGGGTTACTATCAGTCAGAATTGACTCGACAGCAATGGGTTAAGACCCTTTTAACCCTGCAGAATACATATTTCCGTACATCTAAGAGTGTCAGTGATAACTTTACCAGATGTACATGTAAGTGGTTTTAGAAATGTTGTTTCTGGGATCGAAGAGAGAATCAGTACAGTTACACTTAAGGTAGCTCTCATTAATTATTTTAATCTTTGAATCAACATCCTACAAAATCCTCCATAGTTTCCATTGTGATATGTTATAGTTATGCAATTAATAAGAAAAAAGTCATCTAATAATGGGACTTATCTCCCTTCTGATAAGTTTTATGCTTTCCTTAGCATGAAAGACATAATATGCCTGCAAAGACAAATGTAAAGCAGTTGTACTTAATGAAATTAAATTGTATTCATGAAAGTGCATTGTCATAATAAATGAACTTATTCTATAGGGCAAAATGTAGTTCTATACTGTAGCATCAACAGACAGATACATCTGGCCGGCACATGGGATTGTCAGCAGATCTGGTGGGTTTCTGTAAAACCAGCTGAGTTTCACAGGAGGGACTGCCAGTATGATAGCTGAGACTTACTGTGTTCTGCAGAGATTCATAACATTCACTACTACTCCACTTTTTGTACGAAAAGCTACAGTGTGTGTGTGTCTGTTTCTTTGAGCTGGAAATACCTTGGGAAGTGTTGGAGCCATGGAGAAAATAAAAGTAACATAACATTTGTTATCCTTTGAAATGACATCTGGGGAACAACTACAATACAGAAAAATGATTCTAATAGGTAAAACGAGGAGTAGAATTAAAGGAAGAGGGGAGAATAGCCAGAAATAGATTTGAATGTGGAAATGGGAGTTTCAGGATGTCAGTTTATAAAGCACGTTAGACACTCTCATTTCATTTCACTGTAAGGTTAGAGGTGAGAGGAAGTGAGGGCAAGTTGGAGGTATCCCTTATGTTTTATTACAGGACTCTAGTAGAAAGTCACTCCACTAGGCAACGATTTCATTTTCTTTTCCTATAGAGATAGGGATAGAATATTTGATAAAAATTCAGCCTTATTTCTGTTCTAATAATGTGATAACCATATTCTCTTAAAATTTAGGAATATAAAAAAATTCTTTATCAGAAAATAAGAAAAACTCAAAGCGTAAACATATCTGCTCTGGTTTTAACTATAATTTGATCTATAATGAAATAAGGTTCCATTTATAGAGGTGATATTTTACCATTAAAATTTATGAGTTTTAGTTAGAATCCCAAATAATCAGCACTTTGGTATTACAAGCAAATTAATAATCCCCAAACTCTTCACGGTAAACCATTAGCTACTATTAAAACACATACATAACACACGCACCCACATACACACACACACGTATCTTTTGTTAATGAGAAAAAGTAGTATTCAGATGCAGACACATTCCAAAAGCATGTCATGGCAGACATTTTAGCTTTTTCATTGAAGTGGGTTGACTCTCCCACCTTCACTAGAGTGCCTACACCAACTCACTTTTCTACTTATCACTGATGTATTCACAGACCCCTGACCCTGACTTCAGCCTTCCCTAGAGTTGCCAAAGAGACCTGTAATGCTCTCCTTTCTTTAAAACAGCACCTCAATTTTTTTTGTCTCCACAGACCTGCGCAGATGGGTCAGAGAAAAGCTAATTACAAAGCCTAGTCAGAAGTTGTGTCTTAACCCCAATCTTGTAAACCTGTTTTAGAGAAGATTCATCTAAATGAAGTATAGTGTATGAACCAAGTTTAATGTTCTCCAAACTCTGCTTTTAATTGTACTCTGTTAAAGATCCATTTTCCATTCCTTAATAATATCTTAAGTGGAATCCATCACTTTTTGGTCCCTTTCAGTTACTAAGATTTCATTTCAGTTATTAAGACTCAATCTTACTGGAAACTTTAATATCCAGCTCACATCTCATTGCCTCCTTTTCCCTTAGTAGGCAGGAATCCTGGATGTAGAGACTGAAAGTGAGGAAGAGTGTGGCTTACTCTTTTGCTTCTTCAGCTCCAGCTTAGTGTCTGTGCAGATTCGGATTGGGGAAGGAGAAGGGAGCATAATGTACCTCTGAGACACCTTGGAATAGTGTGTGTGTAGTTTTCGTGGAGTTTTTCTCAGTATGCTAAGGTAGGGACAGATATATTTGATGATCTGTGCTTCCAACCCTCTTTCTATCTGGGGCGTCGCCTCCCTTGGCTGGCAGCCGTTTAGGTAGCAAGAATCCTGCCTCCTCCTTCAGCCTCAGTGTTTCTTCACAGTACTCCACTGAGGTTCTCTTCTATGCCCTCTAAGGGCTGCGGAGGCACCGCACCACAGACCCGGTCCCAACATGAGATGTACCCCACCCTTCACCTCCATATCACCCTCAGATTTAGAAAACCTCTGAAACAGGCACTGCTCTGTCTTTATTTACATGCACCCCAAACTCCAGTCTGAAGTTCTCTTTAGAACTCTCTCACCTTGCTCCTAGTGGGTGGGGCTTTAGTTTTTCAGCTCAACAAGTCTCCAGTTATGGGACAACTTGCCAGCTTCTCTTTTTTTCAGGCTTCTTCAGTTTTTATGCATCTGCCTCCTAACTTGGCAAGGGTGGGAGGAGCACCTTCTTCAAGAACCAAGCTCTCTTATAAAGCCGTAGACCCAATCCTCTCTTTCCTCACCTCTCTCACAGGACACCCATTCATATGTACTGTGGGGGTGGGAAGCTGGAGAAGGGAGGATGAGGAAGAGGTGAGAAGCAGCATGAATGTTTATTGAAATAGGGTCAGTTTAGCCAACTTTTAATAAGGGGGAGATGGTGGTAAGGTGCTGTCTATAACCAATCACTGGTGGCTGTCTTTAAAACCACTGAAAGTTTGTTGTTGTTGGTTTCTTTTCTTGGGTTTTGTTTTTGTTTAATCAGGGAGCTATAAGCTCAGAGCTGCATTTTGCAAGTCAGCAGTAAGCAAGGTGGGTTGGGGTAATAGCAGGAAGACTAGCTGAGGGAATGATTGCCATAGTCATGGCAAGAGAGAAATGATTATTTGAATTTGTCCTTATTCAGTGGCAGCGGGAATAGCATGGTTGTTGATGTTGTTAGATGCCATCAAGTTGCCCTGACTGATGGGGACCCCATGTACAACAAAACAAAACACTGCCTAGCCCTGTGCCATCCCCATGATCAGTTCAAATCAGACTGTTGTGATGCGTAAGGTTTTCCCTGGCTGATTTTTAAGTCAATCACCAGGCCTTTCTTCCTAGTCTCTCTTAGTCTGGAAGTTCCAGACTAATAAGCATCATAGCAACATGCAAGCCTCCACTGACAGAGGGACGGTGGCTGCACATGAGGTGCATTGGCCAGGAATCAAACCTGGGTCTCTGTGTGGAAGATGAAAATTTTTCCAATGAAACACCAGTGTCTCACTGGGATAGTATAGAGGGCATATATATTATAAAAAAATAGGTTGCTGTTTTCTTTTCCTTATGTCTAAAAAAATAATTTAAACCTTGGAAAGTGCCATAATTGATATCACTAGCTCCCACAAGCCATGGTTTATGGAGTACTTTCTTAAACTAGGTTCTCTGGTAAGGCTTTTACAAGGATTATTTCACTTAGTTCTTATTACAGAACTTTGTGTTGTATATTCGTTTCTCCATCTGATAAAGAAAAAAACCAAGTTATAGAATCCAAAACTCCTGCTCTTTAAACAATTACATTTCCTTCTCTAAGCGTGGGAGATTTTATTTTAAACTTTAGAGTCACTACCCCTTTTAAGGCATTTGCGAACTCAGTAATCTGCTTATCAGATTATAACAATAGCACTGATTAATTGGCACCAACACAAATACTCTACACGCACTGCAATACTGAAAGCAGTAGCGGGATTCATAATGACAGCTGTCTACTTCAGACT
Source organism: Dugong dugon (assembly GCA_030035585.1). NCBI lineage: Eukaryota > Metazoa > Chordata > Mammalia > Sirenia > Dugongidae > Dugong > Dugong dugon. The sequence goes on from CM057465.1 coordinate 172,052,713, forward strand.
CTGCATTTGCCATTTCATGTCGCTTTCCACAGATATATGTTCGTTCAAGTCCTTGTTTCTAACACCTAGCTCTAAGAAGGGTCACTGATTATATTTCTACCCATAGTTGACTTTGTTTACCTATAATTTGTTTTTCTTTTGAAATGATTTTTTGCATATAATTGCTCACACTTGGGTCATGTTATGATAAGTAAAAGCAATAACCAGACATTTATAAGAAAGAATAAATAGATGAGTACAATTATTTTATAAGACAATCAAAATGATATGCTTTAAATTAAACCACCATTTATTACTTAAATATTATTTTATGTCCCTGGAGATCCTAACCATTAAAATAAAAAAAACAAAAAAACTTTATATGAAAAATAACCTGACTATGTACTTCTAAGAGCAGCTAAGATATTCTAAGCACTGTTATATTTTTATTTTCTATAGAGAAAAATTGGCTTAATCCAGATTATATATATATAAAATACAAATTAACATGCTGTACTGAGATACTGTTTTATCTTTTTTATAATGAAATATTCATCTTTGTCTCTTCTTCCATTCAAGTCTTTCCTGTGCTTCAGACCCATGTGTCTAACTGCTTGTTGACGATCAAGTGGAAGTATAGATGTGTACGGGAAGCATAAACTGAGTCCAAAAATGGAGCTCACCAGTTCTCCCTTGATCCCGGATCTGCTCATCCTCTGGTCTTCTTTAGTGAATGGCATCATTCCATCTACCACCCAACCCAGATACCTAAGCTCTGTCTTTAACTCTTCTTTCTCCCTCTTTCCTTACATTAATTCACCAAGTCTATCGATTCCAGCTACTAAATACCTCAAGAATTTCTCTTTTTCTTTTCCTCGTCACTGTCACTATTCTGGGCCAGGTCACCCTCATTGCTTGCCTAATTTGTTGCAGCCATCCCTTTCCTGGTCTTCCTGTCTTTGGTGTTGCCTCATTCGGTGTGCTTTCTACCACACAGGAGCTTTCTAATGTTAGAAAATCTAGTCACACCCTCCTCTTACTTACTGCCCTTAAATGACTCCCTGGTGTTTTCAAGCTCCTTCCCCCTCTGGATTTTTGCATGTCGTGTGTTCTCTTCCTGAAACCCATTACCCATCATCATTATAAGGTGAACTCCTGCCTACCCTTTAGATGTCAGGTTAAAACCTTACTTTTTCACACAAAACTTTATTGATCCAATGTCTGGATTAAAGTAGCTCCTATGTGTACCCCGAGCACACTTATTTTTCCTCTCATAGTACTTGTAGAATATGCTGTATATATTGCTTTCTGGCTTCTACCGGATGGTAAAGTCTATGAAGTCAGTGACTTAACATTGTTTGCACATAACCTAGCACTTGAAATATTTTATGGGCTCAATAAATATCGGTTAAATGAAAGTGTGAATGAATGAACCTTAACATTACAATTATAATAAATTATGTTACCTATTTTATTCAAATAGCTATACCTGCTCTATAATATTGGAATTAAGCTGAATATCAATGATAAGTTTCCTACATAAATTAGTCCTTATCTTTTAAAAGGAGTCCTTGGGCGGTTCACTTGGTTAATGCACTCAACTGCTAACCAAAAGATTGGAGGTTTGAGTCCACCCAGAGACACCATGGAAGAAAGGCTTCGTAATCAACTTCCAAAAAACCAGCCATTGAAAACCATACGGAACACAGTTCTAATCTGACACATATAGGGGTCACCATGAGTTGGGAGGTGACAACAACTAGGTCTTTTAAACTGAGACAGGAATACAAATATCAAAAACATCATTGGCACATGGAAGAAAAAGATAAGTAGTTTGAATTCAACTCAAATATACGTGAAAACTATATAATAAAAAACGACTCCCATTTGATGAAATAAAAGAAACGTACTGAAGAACTCTATCTACCTAGTATATATTTAGCACTAATGTTCTCACCTCATTTAAGTATTTGCTCTAATATCCTCTGTATGAGGCCTACCTTAACCAATGCATTAAAATCGCAAAGTAACTCATCCACTGATATCACACTTCCTATAGCCCTTAAATGTGCTTTTTTCTCTGTAGCAGTAGTCATCTTCATGGAGCCCTGGCAGCACAGTGGTTAACAGCTCGGCTGCTAAGCAAAAGGTCAGCAGTTCGAATCCACCAGCTACTTCTTGGAAACCCTATGGGGCAGTTCTACTCTATCCTATAGGGTCCCCGTGAGTCAGAATCGACTCAACAGCACTGAGTAGTCATCTTCAAACTATATAATTTACTGACTGTGTTTCGAATTTATTGTCTGTCTTCTTCAAATACAGTAAACACCATGAGGGCAGGGATTGTCATTTGTTTTGTTACAATAACGTATATCAAGTGCCCAGAAGCATGCCTAGCAAATAACAGGTGCTCACTTAGTATTTGTTAAATGAAAGAATCATGAGGTCATAATAACATTAAATATAACCATAAAGCAGTGTATGATTAATTTCTGGAAAAAATGATGTCAATTCAAAGACCAAGGAATTTAACTTTTTTTTGTCTCTATTGGAAGATTTTTTTAATGTAAAAGAAAGCGCTAATTCTCTCTCCTGCTGTTTTCTTCCTTTTTCTTATCATAATCATGGGCTGCTGTGTAAGGACTGTGTATCAAACATTTATTGCAGATTATCTAATTCCCTTAAAGTAATTTTAATTTATCAAAGAAAAGACCAAACATTGCACTATTTGATAATTCCTATGGTATGTTTTTATATATGTATAGGTGTATACATGAGAATATGAACTAATGGAGGTACTTTTATTTGACTCAGTGTGGCTCACCTCGCCAACACAACACTAAGGTAAATTATTTCTGAGCAATTCAAGGATGTAGTAACAACATAGGAGCTAGGCAATTAGCAGTTTCAAATTCAGAGTTTACCTTCTTCTCCTTCTCCTTCCTCCTTGTTTTCTTTTTCTTCCTCCTCTTCAAACCCCTCTTCTTTCCCTCCAAGAACCAATAATGCCTTTAATATTTGTTTTCCCATTGTTATCTCTTTTTAAAGGAGGATCATTAATTTGTAGAGAAAATTAATCTAGCTTAATTTCAATATTGAAAAGTAGGTATAACTATTTAAGCCAAAAAAATTTACACTCTGAATTTCAGACTTGTGCTAGATAAAATCAGCTAAGAGAATTGTCTAATTAATAAAACCAAATGAAGGCAACAGTCCATCTAACATCTATTTCTTAAATTCATTTTTGTTATTTTACATTTTACTTAATGGGCATCATGAATATTTTTAATAGTAATAGTTGTAATGTAGTATACTACTATTTCTTAACTAGGCTTCTAAAATGTGAAATTAGAAGGAAATATTTATCCACTTATTTCTCACTTCATAAATACTGTATTTGTGTTGGCCAAAAGATGGTTGCCACCTGTTATACCTATAGGAAGCCAAAAATGTTGACTCCAACCAATGATTAATAGTGATAAGCAGAAGGAAAAAAGACTGAAATTCTTCTTGGATCATCTTATTTTACTCAAAGTAAGCAAATAGCATTCAATCATGAATTTACTGAATTGATTATACTTTTAAAATGATTCTGTTTAGAAAAAATCCATAGTACTAATTTTGGAATTAAACATTCAAAATTCCAAATTGTCATAAATGAAATCACATGGGGATACAGTTCCAGGAACTAGTAACATCAGTAACCAGCTTTCTCTGGGATAGAGAAAATGATAGATGACGTGTGATCATGTTAGAGAATGAATCATACAAAATATCAACTGAAATCAATCTTTTTTTCATAACTGTGAAAGACACATGGCAGTTACAGTGAAAATGGCTTAAGAGTCTGTCTGATACAGAGTAACATCAACGTAGACGTGGATGAAAAACTCAAGTTCATCTTTTATGGGCCTCTCTCCAGTCTTGAAGGAGGTCAGTAATTACGACAGGACGCAGATAAATGCTTACTATTTCCCAGAGCACTGCGAGTGACTGAGCATGGCTTTATGTGGCTGGCCAAGACAAACCAACCCAGAAAATCGATAAAGAGGAAATAACCACATTGTAACATCTAAATGTGAGGATTTTTATTATTGAAGGAATTCCTTGCAAGGATGAATGTAAATTACCTAAATACCCTACTACCCCACTTAACTTTTTCGTGGCAGTCATTTCCCTACAGGGTGAAAAATGATCAACGTCTCCTCATTTCAGTTGCAACACCGATAAGCTGTTTGCTGTCGGACTTGTCTGCATGAGTGAGTTTTCTTGCAGGTTATAAGACTGAATTCCCTCCTTTCCCCTCCCTTTGACCCTGAGCCTGCAGGGCAGACACAGAAGCACACATATGATTAATACAGCACAGCTGCAAGAATGAGTCATTTGCATATGTATTAATAGAGGCAAAAAAAACAACAACAATTAAATTATATACAGAGACATTCTGCATACCAAAGAACATATGCTAATAGGCCTGCAAAAGTGCAGCCAACATTTTCTCTGACTTTTCCAAGCCCATATGGGCTAGAGTCAGAGCCCAGCAGTTTTCAAGAATCTCCTTTAAGGAAGAACCTGTTAGGAACTGCTTCCATAGTTATTCCCACCCCCAGGGATCCCAGGAGGTGTTTGACAGTTGGACAATGGAGATAGTACAAGCAGTGTCTTTGTCATGCTATTTCTGTATTTTCTTGTTTTCAGAAACTTCGTGGTGTTTCAATACATAAGAGAATCATCAGTACACACAAGCTTTACCACAGTTAGTGTTTATTTTACCAACCAGTGAAATAAATGGTAAACTTTGAAATTATATTTCAAATTCTATCAGTGCCTACACTAAAGTAACTATTTGTCAGAGCCAAGTTTTCTGATTACAACAAGTCCATGCCCATTCCTCAGTGGCATCCTGTGTTCTCATCAAAACACGGTCACCAGTTGTTAAGTCAGTTGCGACTCATGGTGACCCTATGTGTGTCAAAGTAGAACTGTGCTCCTTAGGGTTTCAGTGGCTGTTTTTTCAGAAGTAGATCACCACAGCTTTCTTCCAAGGCACATATGGGTAGATTTGAACTTCCAACCTTTCATTTAGTGGCCTACCATGCTAACTCTTTGCGCCACTTAGGAACTCCAAAACGTAGTTAGGTTACTTTAAAGTGTTTGGGGCTAATTAATGTACATAAAAGGATTTCTAAGGCTTAAGGCCAACAGTAGATATCATCATGGAAATGATACTAATTTACTGATATCTTAAAAATATACAGTTTTTATTCTTTGTTAAGAAAAATAGAATTATTCAATTTTCTGGTCCTGGCTGTCTGAAAGAGCAATTAATATTCTTCAGTCTCACCAGATTATATTTGTTAGAAATTCAATATTTAATCTAATTGTTGATTTAATTTTTGTTACTATTATCCTTTAATGTATTCAAGGAATGTTTTGTGAAGACAATTCAACCTCGGGAGTAAATTTTACATAAGTGAAAGTTATCATTTATTAGTACCAACAACCATCTTGGACCTAGAGAATGAAGATAGATGCCTGTTAAGAGGAACAAATGCTAAGTTTTTCTTGGTACCAGAAATCTGTTGAATATTACCCATTATTTTTCTTAGTAAGTCTCAAAGCATGCAACTGAAACATGCAAATTGTATTACATACACCTGTTAACCATAGGGTAGAAGTCTTCTTAGTTAGTTAATTAAGTAAAGACAAATTTAGTCTCTGAGCAAGGGATAATTAGAGAGAAGAGAACATAAAGAATAAAGCAAAGTTTGTTTTTTATAGTAAGGCATTGTGTTCAGAATAATATTTTAAGAGTCACTATTACTTAATGAGAGCAATATAGCATAATGGTTAGGAGCATGGTTCCTGCAACCACCTGTGCCTTATATCATGGTTTGGCTACTTACTATCTGTGTGACTTTGGAAAAGTTACTTAACCTCTCTGTGCCTCAGTTTTCTAGTCTGAAAAAATGTGGGTATAAATGATATCTTACTGTGAGAATTAAATGAGATAATGTATGTATCATGTATTTATTCATCAAAAAGTACGTGCCAGGCAATGGTAAATGTTTGGTATTATTAGTTGACTAATAAATGTTATTAACCGGTACTAAAGAATTTTTTATTGACTAAAGGAAGCCTTGCAAATTAGAACATGACAGACTTGGTTGCAAGGCAGCCTCCCAAGCAAGTTAATAAAATTGAGGCAAATTGTCTTTTTTATGAAGAAATAATTTTATTCCCCTGCAGGATATAATTTAAAGACCCCTCACAGGAGTCTAAGGGAGTCAATGAGTTTACTTAACCAAGTAGGTGCTTGAGATATAGTGTTCTATATTTTGCTATTGATCATTCTTTATGTCTTAGTCATCCAGTGCTACTTTAACAGAAATACCACAAGTGGATGGCTTTAACAAAGAGTTTATTCTCTCACAGTCCAGTAGGCTACAAGTCCAAATTGAGGGTGTCAGCTCCAAAGGAATGCTTTTTCTGTCGGCTCTAGAGGAAGGTCTGTGTCATCGATCTTCCCTTGGTCTGGGAGCTTCTCTGCACAGGAACCTCAGGTCCAAAGGATGCGCTCTGCTCCACACACTGCTTTCTTGGTGGTATGAGGTTCCCATGTCTCTCTGCTCACTTCTCTCTTTTATATCTCAAAAGAGATTGGCTTAAGACATTGCCTAATTTTCTAGACCTCATCAGTGTAACTGCCACTAACTGCATCTTATTTCATCATAGTGATAGCATTTACAACACATAGGGAGACAGATCAGATAATAAAATGGTAGACAAACATACAATACTGGGAATCATGGCCCAGCCAAATTGATACACCCATTTTTTTGGAGGACGTAATTCAATCCATAATACTTTATTTCAGTAGTTACATCTCTGTTATGAGAATAATGCATCCTGTGAAGTCCTTTTTTTCCATGGATACAATACTAATTAAATGTTTCTATGAGCTGCTTCTAACTATTCTAAATAAAATACCTTATGAAGTCTAAAATAATATTATTTCTGCATAGGTGCTTTGAATGTAACATGCAGTTTTTTTTTTTTTTTTTAATTAAAAACATTTTCTGATATAACCATTCAAAGATTACTTGTTTTCAAAATATATGTCTTATCCTACCTTTCTATTATCTAGAGGTAAATTATTTTTCAAATTAAGAAACTTTACAAACTTTTCATTTTTTCTTTGAAAAAACACCTCTACTGTTTCAAATGAATATGGAAGCGAGTTATTTTTCTAAACCTCATAGTATCCTGGAATATTTATTTTTTTGATACTAAGCTAAGCAACATAAGAAATGCAGAGATGAGCTTGTTGAATGGACACGGGAAATCCGAGGTGGAAAGAGGAGTGTGCTGTCACAGTATAGGGAAAGCAACTAGGGTCATATAATAAAGTATGTATAAATTTTTGTATGAGAGACTAACTTGAATTGTAAACTTTCACTTACAGCACAACAGTAAAAAAAAGAAATGCAAAGATGAATTGGTCAAGGATCCTTGGTGGATCATAGAGAGGCTTGAACTTTAAGAGAATGAATGGATAGGAAAGTTGAATAGGGTTTGAAGAAAGTCACACAACCTACTGTCTTAAGTATATTTGCAAAGGAAAGGACCTCAGAAACCATTGATAACAGTTGTTTTCTAATTGAACTGTTCACTGGAGTCCAAGTGGCTCCACGCACCCCCAGACAGTATCGTTCACTTTTATATATTCAGCTCTACTGGTAAAGATTGTTTTAATAAAAGAGTCTGCTGCTAAAACAAAAGTTAAAAACTATTTTTCTCTTTCAACTTCTTAATTTGAAGTTGAGGCAATTTAGACTCTTAAGTAGAACTGAGACTGGAATCCTAGCAACTAAAAGCTAAATCTAGCTTCTTCCGATTATACCATGGTATCCATAACAGTGAATGTATATATTATGTTTTAAGATGTTTTGTGTAAAAGAAGAGGGGAGAAATTGCTATTTTTGTATTTAGACCATTAAATTAAGGGAGGATGAAGAAAACAATGGTTAGATTTGCATATCAGTGACAATGGCAACCTTCTGAATTGCTTTCATTTTGCTGAGTTCAGTGATTGTGCTGTGTAAATTAATTCTTTTGTGAAAAGCTATTGAAAGATCAAGGAATTTAGAAAACAACACAACAGAATAGCATGCTGTTTCATATCTGTTTGTACATAGAAGGTTCAAAGTGAGATTATTTACATCACAAGTCTTGTAATATTTTATTTGCTTCTTAGAAGAAAGATCGTATTCAGGGTGATTATATAATCATGCAGATACTATTCTGCTGTCATGAATGAGCTGTTCTAAGAGAAGGTCCAAGAAGAAAATTTTGAAATGTGTTTGGTTGGCAGGTGTCTTCATGGGACTTGAAAATAGAGCCCTGTCAGATTCCTCTAGAGAAAAAAGTGAAAGCCAGCCCAGCACATTTAAATTTGCTGTTTCCTGTGGTGGTGTTCAGTATTGTCATGCCAAACCGAGGGCATGAAAAGGAAGGGGATGGGGTAAGAGGCAAACCCTATTATTTCCATCTTCCTTAACCTTGGCGTTTCCTTTAATGATATACCCCTTTTTATGTTGTACCCAACCACTCCTTGGATGAAGGAAGGATATAAGGAGAAAAGGAGGAACAGACTCAAAGGATGTTCCCAAATGATATGCTACAATGAGCATCAAACTAGTATAATTAATTTCTCTAGCATGAAAATTACAACGATGTTCTCTCTTGCTTTTCCTATTACCAGAACTTCTTCAACATAGCATGAAAAAGGAGTAATAGTGAGTGACAATTACAGTTCCTTTTATTTTGGGGAATGAGGCAGAACTATAGAAAATATTTTAAGTCCCTTAACCCATCTATAATCCATAGCCTTGGAGTCCATTCCGATTCATGGTGACCCCAAGTGTTATAGAGTAAAACTGTTCAGTGGGGTTTTCTTGAGTGTTATCTTAACGGAAGCAGATTGCCAGGCTTTTCCGTGGTGCCGGTAGGTGGATTTGAACCACCAACCATTAGGTTAGTAACCAAAACAAAACCAAACCCATTGCCATCAAGTCAATTCCGACTCATAGCAACCCTATAGGACAGAGTAGAACTGCCCCATAGGGTTTCAAAGGAGCAGCTGGTGGATTCAGATTGCTGACCTTTTGGTTAGCAGCCGAGCTCTTAAACACTGTGCCACCAGCACTCAGTTAGGTTAGTAGTCAAGTGCAAACCTTTTAATTCTACGTTTATAATTGATTTGAGATGACATGGAGAAGTTTCCATCTGAAATTGGGCTACATTATATTATCTAACTCCTACTTCTTCAAATATGTGTTCTAACTACTTTTCATAGGTCTAGTTTTCCCCTGAATTTTGTTGTTTGCTTTTAAAGGCACTTAAAATTATTATAAATAGTACAATGAAAGCATCTGTAAACATACAGAGGACAAACTAAGACATTCAACCCAACAACAACAAAAAAAAAAGAAAAGCCTTTACATGTTCATTTTTATTCTCGACTTGGTTTGGTTCTTTTTACAACTTGTTTCCTTCCAGGACAATTTTAAGTTTGAATGTTTTAGTGTGACACAGGCTCGCATTAAATACAGTAGGAAACCATAATATATCTTGTTTGCATGATCAATCCTTCATTGAATATATATCATAGTACAGAAAACAATTAGATGACTAAAGTTTTTTTTCTTTAATACATGATCCCCCAAATTTTACTTAAACATTTAAAAATGTTAAAATAAAGCTCACAAATAAATAATATTTAAACATGTGTAGTGTCATGGATTGAATTGTGTCCCCTGAAAATATCTGTCTAACTTGGCTAGGCCATGATTCCCAGTATTATGTGATTGTTTGCCATTTTGTCATCTGATGTGATTTTCCTGTGTGCTGTAAACCCTACCTCTATGATGTTAATGGAGCTCTGGTGGCGTAGTGGTTAAGAGCTTGGCTACTAACCAAAAGGTTGGTAGTTCAAATCCACCAGCCACTCCTTGGAAACCCTATGGGACAGTTTTACTCTATCCTATAGGGTCACAATGAGTCAGAAAGGGTTTGGTTTTTTGGTATGATGTTAATGAGGCAGGATTACAGGCAGTTATGTTAATGAGGCAGGACTCAGTCTACAAGATTAGGTTGTTTCTTAAATTAATCTCTTTTGAGGTATACAAGAGAGAGGTGAGCAGAGAGACAGGAGGACCCCATACCACCAAGAAACAAGAGCCTTGGAGAATAGCATGTCCTTTGGACCTGGAGTCCTTGTGCTGAGAAGCTCCTTTACTGGCAAAGATTGATGACAAGGACCTTCCCCCAGAGCCGACAGAGACAGAAAGCCTTCCCCTGGAGCTGGCACCCTGAATTCGGACTTCTAGCCTCCTAGACTGTGAGAGAATAAATTTCTCTTTGGTAAAGCTATCCACTTGTGGTATTTCTGTTATAGCAGCGCTAGATAACTAAGACATGTAGTATAATGAGTTATGAGCTTGAGCTCTAGAAAGAACTTATTTGTGTGTGTCTTTGGTCAAGTTACTGACTCTTCCTTAGTTTCTTCATCTGTGAAACAGGATATTATTCTTGTGTGATAAAGGTGTTATGAAGATGAAATGAGATGGTAAATGTAAAATGCTTAGCATAGCAGCAGTGTAGCATAAGCATTCAGTCTTAAATAGCTGGTATCATCCTCATCATCTGTTGGATTCAAGAGTTTTCCATTTTTAGAAACAAGCCTACCAAATCCTTCTATAGTTCAAGTTAGAAAGTAATTTTCTTGTATACAGCAATTATGTTCTGTCATATATAGGTATATGGCAAATGAAGAAATACATCTTAATTCAACTCGGTTTGAATATCTGCTTTGGGAGCCAAGCTCTCTTATTTAATGCAAGAAGAAAGTCTTTATGAAAACAAAATAACCCAACAATATAAAAACCTTTTCTTCTACATTTCAGATTACAAATCACCTGTTTCATTTCTTCCTAAAAATAAAAAAAATACATATATTTATTTATTTACATTCCATAGGAGTTACTAAAGCTTTTTTTTTTTTTTTTTTTTTTAAATGACATTGAAAGTTACTTGTGAAAATAGCAAACTTTCCTCTTTGAAGGGAAGCCATTGTGTTACTGGAAAGTTGTAGTGTTTTGTTATAATTAGGAGAGTTTTGATACGAATGGCTACTTGGGGCATTTTAAAGGCATCCAGAGTAGTTGGTCTAACTGTCATGATCCCTTCTAGCCTCCCATATTGCTAAACAAATACACCAATGAATTCAGAGTTCTAGTCTCAGTCCACCTCTGAAATGATGTATGAATCTGCTGTCAAGTCATTTAACCTGCCCAGGATACCAGTCTTCTTATTTGTAAAATGCATATAGGATAGCTATCCTATCTATATCTCATGAAGGAAGGGACAAAATGAAGTAAAATAAGCACTAAAGGAAGAATCAGAAGCCCCAGAAATCCCCAGAAGGAGCCTTTGCACCTTGCAAATGGACTTGTCTGATTCATGAATACATTTATTCACGTACTGGTAAGGAAGAAATGGGAAAAGGATGATGAGGCAGTTATTGACCTGAGACATTTAAAATGAAATGCCTTGGAGCCTTAAAAATAGTCAAGCTTACTCTGAAGATTCCGTTAGGTTAGGAAGTTTTTATTATTCTCAGTACATCTACCTGGAATGAGAGGGAAGAAGAGTAAGTCAGACCAGTGCTAGATGATTCAATAGGCAACCTTAAAACATGCTTACACAGAAGAAAAGGAGAGCCATCCAAAAATAAATAAATAACAATTTGATATAAAATAGCTTCATAGTAATAATTATGGAACAAATAACAATGTTGTTTTAATTTTCAGTTACAGCCAACTGGATGGGCACCAAACCCTTTTGGTTCTTATAGCTTATAAAGATTTTAAACAGGAATTTATTTCCTAAAGTTTTTCTGTTCCTGTTTCTTTAATCAATCAGTTTCTCTCCCTCTCTTACTTTTATCTGTCTTCCTTTTGTCTTTGTTTTCCCTTCAGCCTCTCCCCCCATGCTTTTAGCTACCTTCTTCTGTTAATCCCTCTCTTCTGTTCTCCCACTTCTCTTTTCTTCAGTTCTTTCCTCCCCTCTCTTGTTCATCAAGTTCTGGGCCGTTCGCTACTTTTTTATTCTCCTACAATTGCAAAAAAATAAGGAACATATCTAGTTTAGAAATATTTGCATGTTGCCTAAACAGTTATAACAGCAATCCAAATATGAGCAGATAAATCAAGAGTTGGAATTGGGAATACCAAATGGCGAAGGTGGAGAATATCAGAGAAAAAGCTATCTGGACTTTTTTGTGTATGTGTCTAAATAGAATTAATAATACCCTAGCTCTTAGCCACAGAAACTTCCACATAGGCCATACACCAATAACAGCCCTCACTCTCACACACTGTTCCATTAGAGTTGGATGTTTTCAAACTAAGCTTTAGAGATGAGGAAGGAAGTGTGAGTTCTCTTGGCAAGGAAAAATGTAAAAGTGGAAGCACAGCTCTCATTATTTTTATACTAAGAGTGTACTTCACAATTCGTTTCTTAGCATCAGCTGAAATAGAAAGAACTGCTTTTCACCATGTTTATATAATAGCCTACTATCAGCACTTTATACTCCTATTATCTGAAATGGTAGGTGGTGACCCCTTGCTACCTGCTCTCCTGCACACTCAACCATTTGTTATTCATTCTTTATATCATATAGACATATTAGATATACAGAGAGATCAAGTCTAAATTTTGAAGGGATTTTTTAAAATCTTTATTATCTACATTTAGCTAATTTCCACTTTTCCTAATTCTTTCTTGGGAAGAAAGGCCAAAACGTTTAAGAAATGAAAGTGAAGGTTGTTTAATAAAACTTACGGAAATTGAGTCCTAGGTAGTCTTTACTTTTTCACTTTTCCCACTTTGGGCAGGACTTTAATATTTGTTGAATGAAAGAGGGATGAATGAATGAAAGAGTAAATGAACAAGTACTATCTCCCGTTACCATCCAGGATGGGAGGTGGTTAAGAGAATAGACTTTGGTATTAAGAACATTTGTGTTTGAGTCTCAGTAACCACTATATTTGCAACCTAGGCCAAGTTCCTTAACCTTGCTGAACTACATTTTCATAATGTATGAATGGGGATATTAATATTACCTGCCCAATAGGATTGTTATGCAGCTTAAACAACATGAAGTACACTTAGAATAGTAACATATAAAACATGAAATTAAAATTTGCTAATACAAAATATATTAGTTAATATTTATCATTGCATAATATTTTTAAGCACTATAGTAATACTTAAATGCTGATTCTTCATGTTTCTCTGCTGTTCATATTTTGTGAATACCTTTTATAATAATATTATTCTTAAAAAGTGGAAACTTCACAGGAACTAGATCAATAATTTTCAAGAAATATTTGTTGACTAAAGAAAAGAAGGAATGAGTATGCAGATGTGCATATACATACACACACTACACACAAAACTTTAAATTGTGTTTGACCCGTATGGATTAAAAATTTCACAGTGTAGCTTTCTCGTTGCTACTAGTAAATCCAAAATATGTGTTGCCTCAAACTCTATTGGATTGATATTTGAAGAACTGTTAAGTCTCTGGCGAAGTACTGAATTAAAGGAAAAGAGCAAAAGTTCTTTTGTTTGTTTTGGTGGCTAAAATAATATACTGTAGGTGATTTTTATATGAATTTTTTTTCTGATTTATTTTATATCATTAGTAACAACGTAAATCTTTATCAATAAAATAATAGTAATATTTATAAATTAAATTGATGAGAGTATGACATGGTATTTATTGAGGATTGTGTGAACCTTTTATTAAAGTTTTTGAAAATATGAAGTATTGGAAAAATAAAGTACAGAATCAATGGTAAGTTGATGTGATGTTGATACACCTTAACGGGTAAATTTTCCCAATTATGTGAGAGAAAATGCTACTGGAAAAATGCATGTGTTCGATACTGAAGTATTTTCACTTTAAATCAGATTGACTTTATCATCAATTTTTGAGCACTCTTTTTAATTTCAAATTGACTTTGATATGAGTTTGATGTTCATGTACTGATTTCAGGCAAACCTGGAAATGTAGAATCAAAAGAGGAATAAGATATGGTCCAAATAAAAAAGAAATGTTAGATTTTTTAAAAAAAACTAATTTGTCACTTCACTCAGAGTATGAACTGAATAGACTTCTAACCCTTAAAATACCTTTTTTCTCTTTTTATTGCCTAGAATCTTAAGAGCTTTATCATTTGCAGTCATAAAATGAAAATATACACCAAACCCTCAAAGGGCAAGTATGAAATTAAATTATATTTGGGCAGCTGTAACCTTTTAAAACGATCAGATTCCAGTTAATGTATTTCTTCCTGTTCCAAGTGCTGCCATGGTGTTTGATGGTGGGAAGCAGTCCAAAGGGCATTGGGAGATAATAAATTCACTGTAAATTTTACCCCAAGGCATGTCTCGATACACCAAGGCCTCCATTTAGCAAGGCTGACCTAAAACTCTTGTCACATCCAAAGGTCATTTAGGTTGGGGTTGGTGTGTCCCATCTATCTTCCCTTGATGCAAAGAGTGACAGTTGAAACAAGGTTGAGCTTAGAAACAGTCAACTGAATATGAAAAAGAAGCTGGCTTTGGAGAAGGAGGGAAAGTGAAGAGAGAACCACCTTTTACTGGAACTGACAAATGCTGCGCTTTTTGCAAAGCCAGTGAAGGGTCGATATGATCTTCAAGCTTCTGTTTGAGAGCAACCATTAACTCAAAAGGGGCATTGCTGGACTGGCTGATTCAGAACCAGGTTCTCCTTGCTCTCACTTTTATTTACATTTGTTTTCACAGCCTGGCGGAGTTTTTAGTAAATATTTGTTAAAGAATCCAATATTCCCAAGCTCCCCTTACTTTAAAATTACAATACTCCTTCCCCCTTTAAGACTGTACTCTTGAGTTAAATATAAAATGAACCAACACATGCAAACAAAATAGTAAGAAAATTGTTTTAAAGAAATAAAGCTTAATGTGATCCTAGTAAATAGTTCCTTTTTTTCCTAACATTCTCTCAATCATATACTTTTAAGAATGACTTCAGTTCTCTCAAAAGCAACATTCATTTACAAGTGTTAAGAATTATAGATATGTAAATTATCAATCCTAATAATCATAAGTAATGTATTGTGTCAGATGAAGAAATATTAGACAGCAACTGCGTGGCTATAACAAAAGATTAAATGCTTGCAAGTCGTCTTACGGGAAAAAAATTAAAAATCATTTGGTGAAGGCAGAGATATTTCCCAAGTGTCTAGAACAGTCTTTGGCCCATAGTAGATGCTCAATAAATATTTATTGACTGAATGAATCAATCTATGACAGGAGAGCAAAAGTTACAATAGTTGATTATTTCTCTGGACTACTTCAATGATAAATGAGATGCACGTCCTGTACAATCGAAAAGGAAGTCTGTTGTGATGAGAGAAGCTAATGAAAGTCAAAGCACATTGCAAATTACAAGGTGCAGTTAGAGTGTGTTTTTGTTACTTTAATTGAATTAAGAGTTAGGTGTTGTTTGGATAGTGCAAATGACTCATTTTAACTATACCTTTCTTACTCATTTTCAAATGGTTTAGACAAATTAGTGACCATGAATTGAGGTTTATGTGATTAAATTCTTAAAAATAGAGTTTTATGTGATTAAAATCTTACTATAAATTATACAAGAAAGAACAAGTATTTAAAAAAGGATGAGACTCAGATTGTTGAAAATTATATATCCAGATTTGTTCTATATTGATTTTGAATCAATTTCATATCATTTAAAAAAGTGACTAGGTAAATGTTATTCCCTATGTGGTATATACAGTTAACTTGCTTGGTTGCTAAATGAAAGGTTGGAGGTTCAAGTCCACCTGGAGGCATGTTGGAAGAAAGGTCTGGCAGTCTGCTTCCAAAAACTCGGTCATTGAAAACCTTATGGAGCACAGTTCTACTTTGACACACATGGGGTCGCCATGAGGTGAACCAAACTCTTCCAATCAGTTTTCCGTATTATATCTAGAGTAATCTTACGGGAATGCAGATCTAATTACAGGCTGCCCCTGGGTTACAAATGAGATCCTGAGTGTGTCTTTAAGAATATGTATGTAAATCATAGCAGGTGTATACAGTTCTTGTTTAGCCTTACTTTAGTGCAAGAAAAGGCTCAAAGCCTATTCACTAATTTAAAAGCTGCACTTGTAGCAAGTGAAGGTTATTGTGAGGAAGAATTTTTTGGAAGTAGGCGTTGGTTCAGTAGTTTGAAAATGAGGGCAAATTCACATGACATTAAATGGCAAGTATGAGTTGTCCTAAGTAGGATGTTAGTAACCTGGGAACTGCCTGCTTCTTGCCTACCTTTGCAGATATCTCTCTTACCGCACTGGAGCCTCACTGGCCTTCCAATGGCTTATACTGGTCACAATTTCTACCCCCACAGGGTTTTTCTGCCAGTACTTTTTCCTACTGGCATATCACCCAATGCATCATCTCATCCTTCTGACCTCCAAGTAATTTTACTTCGAGAGAAGTCTTCCCTGTTCTGCTCAACCATCTTGTATCCCTCTTGTACATGCTCTCTCAACGTCATGTACCTCGGTTTTGTATTATGTATTACATGTGCAATTTTGTATTTCATTTGTGTGATTATTTCATTGATGGTTTTCTCCTTCACCAGAATGTAAGATCTATGCGCTAAGGACCTAGACTAAAACTGGTGTTCTGTAAATTTTTGAGTGAATAAAAGAAAAAATGGCAAAAGATAGTAAGTATAACAGCTCTTCCATATTTCACAAGGTTGTCCCCCTAAAATTCTTGAAATGGTTAAAAGAAAAAGGCAAGTATTAGCTAATTTAGAACAAAATCAAACTGAAACAATTTTTTACTGGCAGTGACCAAGAGGAGGAAAAAGGATGCAAGATTCTAGGAAGAAATTTCCGCATAGAGGCTTCTTTCATCTTTCTTCCTCTTCCTCCACAGTTGCAGTGTTCTTATCAGAAAAGCTCAAGCTTCTGTCAGAAGTACTCTTAAAATTGCCTTCCCCAGGCTTGTCCACCTCTTTGCCCCAAGGTCCCAGACCCTATTACTGCATTAAAATGACCAGAAGTACTGAAGGCATGTTGGTTAAGAGTATGAGCTCTGTAGAAAATAAAAAACACTTAGGTTCTAATCTCAGCTTTGTCTCTTGCATATGTGACTTTGGACAAATAACGTCTAATTTCTCTGGACCTTAGTGTCCTCCTTCATAAAATAAGAAAAATACCTGTTTCCTAGGGTTATTGAGAAGAGAGATACAGTAAACATGAGCCTGGCACACAGTAAACATTCTATAAACTTTAACTATTGTGATTATTATCGCTGCCATTGTTATCATTCTTTGTCTAGATTTCCCCTGAAATTTAGATTCATTTATCATAATTTGTGTACTCAAAGAATCAATGCTAGTATTAATATGTAATATTTTCTTAATCTTAACATTTTATAAGAAGAAAAAAAAAGAAAGGAAAAAGTAGAAGGGGGTCTGAATCCATTTGTTGTTGTTGTTAGGTGCTGTCAAGTCAATTCTGACTCATAACGACCCTGTGTAAAACAGAACAACACACTGCCTGGTCCTGTGCCATCCTTACAATTGTTCTTAAGCCTGAGCCCATTGTTGCAGCCACTGTGTCAGTCCATCTCATTGAGGTTCTTCCTCTTTTTTGCTGACCCTCTACTTTACCAAGCATGATGTCCTTCTCCAGGGACTGGCCCCTCCTGATAACGTATCCAAAGTCTGTGAGACGTAGTCTTGCCATTCCTGCTTCTAAGGAGCATTCTGGCTGTCTTCTTCCAAGACAGATTTGTTTGTTCTTCTGGCAGTCCATGGTATATTCAATATTCTTCACCAACACCATAATTCAAAGGCATCAATTCTTCTTAGCTCTTCTTTATTCTTTATCCAGCATTTACATGCATATGCGGTGATTGAAACCACTATGGCTTGGGTCAGGTGCACTTTAGTCCTCAAAGTGACATCTTTGCTTTTTAACACTTAAAAGAGGTTTTTTGCATCAGATTTGCCTGATACAACAAGTGGTTTGATTTCTTGACTGCTGCTTCCATGGGCATCGATTGTGAATCCGAGTAAAATGAAATCCTTAACAACTTCAGTCTTTTCTACATTATCATGATGTTGCTTATTGGTCCGGTTGTGAGGATTTTTGTTTTCTTTATGTTGAGGTGTAATCCATTCTGAAGGCTGTCGTCTTTGGTCTTCATCAGTAAGTGCTTCAAGTCCTCTTCACTTTCAGCAAGCAAGGTTGTGTCATCTGTGTAGTGCATGTTGTTAATGAGTCTTCCTCCAATCCTAATGCCTCCTTCTTCTTCATAGAGTCCAGCTTCTTGGATGATTTGCTCAGCATACAGGTTAAATAAGTATGTTGAGAGGATACAACCCTGACACACATCTTTCCTAACTTTAAACCAATGCACAGGAAGAAGTATTTTTTTAACCCATAACATTTGCTGCCTATTAGTACTAGCAGTCAAACAAAACAAGAACTTAAAAAAAAAATCTTAAATGGCTGTATGCTTTTTTTTTTATGGGAGAGTAAATTTCTGTCCATACTGATTTAAGAAGTGCCTCACTCCTAAAGCCTTTAGCCCCAGGCCTTGGGACTTATCATTAGTGACTCAGAAAACCACAAAAAAAAAAAAAAAAAAAAAAAAAACCCCAAACCCATTGCCATCAAGTCAATTCTGACTCGTAGCGACCCTATAATCTAGGGAAAATGCCTGTTTCCGCTGGCCAACAGGCAGGGGAGTCCCACCTATATCCCACTGCAATAGAGGGAGATGAATTCATTAGATAATGTTTGAGTTTTGACAACTTTTTTCCATAGTAACATCCCTACATATATGGTAAGTTTATATTGGGGTACTCAGACTTCTGACATTTAGTTGCTTAACCTTTCGTAAGTTATTGACGCACCAAACTGGTTGCCATGGATTGGATTCTGAATCATGGGAAACCCACGTGTGTCAGAGTAGAACTGTACTTCATAGGGTTTTCAATGGCTAATTTTTCAAAATTATATCACCAAGCCTTTCTTCCAATGTGCCTCTGAGTGGACTTGATCCTCCATCCTTTTGATCGGCAGCCAAGTGCCTTTATAATTTACACCACCCAGGGACTCCTATTGAAGCACTATGAGCTTTTATTTCCCCCCACTGAACACGCAGAATTGTTGTGATCCCTTAAATAGCATGCACACTTCTAGTCAAGTAATTGGTACATCACAGTCACTGAGAAAATCTTGGTTCTTGCACTTACTCTCTCTATATATGCCAAGTAATTTCAATCATCCAGCAAGTACACACTCTAGAAGTGAGTATGTTTTCATAGTTTACAAAATAATAGTCTGATTTAACATGAACTAACACTCAATGTTTTTTATTTTGAGTTAGAATGCTCACTATTTCTTAATAGTTTGATCACAATCAACCCTCCCACCCCTAATCTACAGGGATAAAATGGACAATGACTTCACAATTATGAATTTAAGCCAAGAGAAGTGTTTGCTTTAATAATTTTTCTGATAATACTCAGCTTTCCTTATTAATTAATGAGTTTTTGGTAGCAACAGAATTGGTTTTTTCCCCTTGGTAAACAAGCATTTCTCTTCTTATTGTTTCTTTGAAAGAAATTTCATCGGTATTTTTTTCTTCTCTAAATTAAACTAATTAAAGATATAAGTATAGCCACTGATAGATGAGATTTGAGGAGGCTTCCAGCCAGTGTCCTCCTTACCTTGCCCAGTGGAGATGGATTTACTGGTTGGTGACCTCAGGAACAGATGCAGTGTTCATACTCCCACAGTAATGAACAGTAAGTCTGGAGCAGCATAAAAAGGGTCAATCGAATAGGTCATACATCATATGGGGAGGCAGATGTTGGAACATATTGGAATGGATGACTATGCAGTACATGAAGACGGCTTGTTGAGTAGAAAAAAGCAGGGAAGGAAGGGGAGATAAACTGTCAGTTGGCGTTCTCTTGCGTGACTCTCGCAAATGTATCTGGTTCTTTAAGGAACTGCTTCAATTATAAAAGTCAAAATGTTTTTCTTCTAGCTGTTCAAAATTTATTGGTGTGTAGCAAAATGAAGAAAGCTTTTTCAAAATCTAGTACATTTAAAGTGTTTCTTATTTATATGCTTCAGTATCTGAAATGTGAAAGAAACAGCATGAGAATATCATACCTGTGAAAAAGGTCTTAAGATTTAAGTAAGTTCAAATGTTTTCTTTAATTTTTATCAGGATACCATGTTCACACCCTCTCAACACTCCATCCCTCTCAGATAGCCGCATATCTGGTCCAAGTATCACACTGAGTTGGACTGAATTTTGAATAGAGTAATAACAATCGCCTATGTATTATTAATATTTGGTGATAACAGTTTTACATACATCACATTATAACTGTCATGCATGGATTCACTATAGCATAGTGTAGTATTTTACTTTTGCACCCAAGCTTTTCCAAGACATGTCACCCAGGAATGATATTTTCAAGGAAGTGTGAGTCATATTAACAGGAATTTCTGCCTTGAAGCCCCTACCAGCAAGCCCCTTATTTCCACAGGCATACTTCCCACATGGCTCACCTCTTTTCACTGAAGGCAGAACATCTCTTCTCTGAAGACTATGACCTGTATTTCCATCTCCCTGCCCCCAGCGTGCAGTCCTGCCATCTTGAACACATCTCTGCTGAGGTCAGCTGACCTTCCAGCCTTTTGGGGGTTTTGTCCACTCAAGTCATTTCCTTCAATAACCAGATATGGAAACTCTTATAATCCAACAGTTTCAACTTCTTTGTCTTTTAAATTAGGCTCCATTGATATAGTGGCTATTAGCTCTCTTCCATTTGGACAAATCTCTTAAAATCCAGTTTAAGTGTGAGTTTACATGCTCCTTGGGTTTAATACACTTCTTTCTTGCTGCCCTGAAGTTTCTGTGGAATTGTATACAAATCAAAAATCCTGGATGCCCCACAGTGTATGTACTCAAATTTGCTCCTACCAATGACTGTAGTACTGGTATACCCTGGCTATTACTTCCTTCGATATGAGCTCTTCTTCATTTGGGACTCTACTCTGGAGAATAAATGAAAACCCTTCCTGCCTTACCTTAGGCACCTTCCCCCAGTACCTTTTCCCAAATCACCTTTCCCCAAAGTCTGTGATAGAACTGGTGAAGCCCCCACCCCACTTCTATGGGTTAAACACCAAGGAGATTAGGGGAGAAGTCTTCCCATCTACTCCCTCCGTAATCCTGGCCCTTTCACCCTCATACACGTTTGACAAATTGGCACATCCTGAGAGAGAGCTGGCTGTCGTCCCTAACTGTCTAGTCCTCATTTTTTCCGGGAGTCACCTTAGTGGTTAATGAAGGTTGTCAACTTTCAGAGGCCTGCACAGTCTCTCTGTTAAGTTTTACTCTTCAAAATAAATTCAAATACATAGAGAATGCTCACAACTCAATAATAAGAAAACCCAGTGTTAAAAAGAGAGCAAAAGATCTGAATAGACATTTTACCAAAAAAGACATAGGAATAGCTAATGAGCAAAGGAAAAGATGCTCATCATCGTTAGTCAGTATGGAAATACTTATTAAAACTACAATAAGGTGTTGCTTCATATTCATTAGAATAGCTATAATCAAAACAAGAGACAATACCAAGTATTGGGGAGGCTATAGAGAAACTGGAACCCTCATACATTGATAGTAGGAAAGTAAAATGGTTCGGCCACTTTGAAAAACTTTTTAGCAGTATCTTTAAAAAGTAAACATAAACTTACTTTATGACTCAGCAAATCCAATTCTAGGAATTGGGTAGCCAAGAGAAATGAAAACATGTCCACACGAAGACTTGCACTGCAATGTTCATAGCAAGATTATTCATTATAGTCTCAAACTGGAAATAATCCAGATGTCTATCAACTGGATAAATGGATAAACAAATATGATATATCCCTACAAAAGAACACTATCTATCAGTAAAACAGAACCACTACCGATGCACACTACAGAATGCAGAAACCACAAAATCTTTATGCTAAGTGAAAGAAGCCGGATCTCGCTTTCTTCAGTCTCCTCCAGCATTGCCCCACTTGTGTTGACTGCAAAATTTAATGACCTCACATCTGACCTAGGAGAAGTAGAAGGAACATGTTCTTTTATTTTAAAAGATGAGGAGAGGGTCTCTTTTTTAAAAAATAAAAACCCTTCTATTATTTACAGAAAAATCTTAAATGCTTATGAACAGATTTTGTTGGTTGATTTGAAGATTAACTTTATGTCTTTGCACGTTTAAATTCACCGTGCCTGGAGTATCCTTTCATTCCAACTTACTCTTAGACTTCTTTAAAGACTCGGGTTTAGCAGGGCTGTAGCCACGTCATATCCTGGGCCCCACCCCTCAGAAGCTATTTGCAAATCAGTTGCAGCCAATAAGTCTAGGACAAAAGCTGTTCATTTTCTCTTGAATTGAGCTAGGGGTGGAATAAGAAGGGGCATAGGCTGTAGGCCCAAACCTGCTCTCTCTGTGCCACCATGATCTAACGTGGAGCTCCAAGAAGACCAAGAATTCTAAATTCAAACCTGCCCCTCAAGTCACTTTGAAGGTGTATTTGTCAAGATGGGAGAATGGAACATATTTTATTAAACAGTTCATTAGCTTGATTTATAACTTTTTTTACTGTATTTGCAGTTTTATCCTGGACCCAGCAAAATTTAGGGCCAATCGTGTTTTTCATAAAATACACTTGAAGAACACCAGAAAGAAGAGCTGATGATGTTACAGAAAGTCCATATTTAAACTCAAGTTGCTCTGGTAATTTTCTGTGAAGAAACATTATGAAAAATAATGTGCAAAGCAAATTTATTCACACTGAAACATGCTGGTATGTTTTGAAAGATTTTCTCCAGTACATTAGTTTCTCTTTAAACTCCACATTTAAGTTACATTAAGAAGCGGAAATTAAGCTATAAAGATAACACTTATGGAGCCTTGAAATTGCTTTCTGAATTTTTTCCTCACAAATGCTATCCCCTGTCCCTTTAAAAAAAAAATCAGAAACAAATAAATGCTTTTCCTACACGTCATGTATAACATTTATCTTTCAGATTTGATTTAAACCTTAAAAGTACACGTTTAACTATTTTTCAGATTGTAGTATAATACAACACACATTTTAAATTCTCTATTCCAAATATTTAGCACATCTGTAGTCAACTTTGATCGCCAGATTGCAGTCCTTGGACGGAAAAAAAAAAAAAAACATCGTTTGGCATTTCTGTATGTATATTTGAACTTGATGGTGCTGTTACTTGGGAAATTTGTAGCTCTGTAAATCCCTGGGTGGCATAAACGATTAAGCGCTCAACTATTAACCTAAAGGTTGGTGGTTTAAATCCATCCAGAGGTACCTCAGAAGAAAAGCCTGGCAACCTACACCCAGAAAATCAGTCACTGAAAACCCTTTGGAGCACAGTTCTACTCTGATGCACATGGGGTCACCATAAGTAGGAATCGACTCTATGGCAACTTTTTTTTTTAATGTTCTTTTTGAAAACTGAGGTCTATATGTATTCGGTCATGTGAGAGTGTAAAAATGACTATATTTATCTGCATCAGGCTTTCATTGATATTGCCAGCCAGAACTAAATCAAGGGTGATAAAGAACTATAGCTTTCATCCCTATACCTATTTCAATTCTTAGAGTGAATTCAAACAACCTCATTTGTCTTACACGATTAAATATTAAAGGTGTGTAAAATATATTTAGTTATAGCATACCTCTTTGTGCTCTCTTTTATATATTGATGTTTGATATAAAATTTCATTTGGAAAAGAGGATTCCACTTATAATAATAATTTTAAACAATTTAGAAAAACAAAAGCAATATTAAGTGGTTATGCAATCTGTTAGCACTCTTGATCCAGGTATTGACAATGTAACAGTTCACAAATTATCTTAAAGAATCAGTATGCTTTACTATTTAGCATTTAGAGAAGACAGATTTTTCAGTCATAATTTTAATGTCATTTTTTTTTCTTTAAATGTTTTTTATACCCAGCTCCCCTCCTGTCTAGTGTGCTGAAGTTGGGGATTCAGGGAAGAGAGATGTGGGGAATAAGAAAAAGAAAGGATAAGGATAGAGAGATGATGGACATAGCTTATTTTTGTTCTGTCTTCCAGTAAGGCAGGAATATCCCCATCTCCTAATCCATGCCGGAAGTAGAGGAAGATAAGTCAAACATACATTGTTGAATGCTCCTGACTTCTGTGGAGATGCCAGTATATAGCATCACTGTGTCTCCTGTGGCTTTATCCAGCTTGCGTCTGCACATGGAAGCGAGACCTGATAATAGATCTTTATTTAAATAGAAAATTAAGCTTTGAACTAAGAAAGACCCTAAAGAACAGCTTATAGCTGCTAAAAATGGACAACCATAGCTCTTACTAAATTCCTTTGCTCTCTAAATAGTATTTAAGATTCAAGCAGTACATAGTGTTATATCCACTTATTAGAAAGAATGCATTTCTCATTTGTCTTTTCCAGAATATTTAAGGGTATCTATAAAGTTAACTCTTGGTTTTATTGTCTTTTTTTAAGGCTATAAACTTTTTCCTAATAATCTTTATCTATTTTTTCTGTGTATGTTTCCAAATTAACTTATTTGCTTACTCTTATAATTGTGGCTACAAGGGGTATATTAAAATATCTTTGTTCTTATGCTGATAAGATTTTTTAATTTGTTGTTTCTTTGCCCTCTTGCATGAATGAAATGAATAAATGAATGAATATGAAGTTTTATCAACAATGCTAATAAGCCTTTCTTTCTAATTCCTCGAATAGTAGAAATACATCCATTTCCTTCCCCAGAGTTTTAAATTTGTTTCACGTAGTCACTATCATTATTAAGTATATATTAAATATATTCTGGAGTTCTGTGTTTATTAATAATCAATATTATTTGACATGCTCTATTCTGCCTTTACTCAATTCCATGTTCTCTTGCTTTTAGGATTTCTTGATAAAACAGTGAATAATGGAGACATAATCCCTGTCTTCAGGGAGTTTACTAGTTAGTAAATGGTTTGCAGGAACAAAGAGTGATAGATACTTTTGTCAGAGCCTCTAACTCTTTGAATCCAAATATTCCAGATGGCAATTAGGCACTAGACTAGTAGCCAATGGGAGAAGTTTTATTTTTAATAACTTGGGAAAAATAAGCTATTAGAGCGAAGTGGCAGGAATTTGCCATCTCTAGGAATTAATGCAATAATCCAGCTTAGAATGTAAATAGGCTCTTTTGTGGAATTTCTCCACCCCTAGCACTGAACGGTATTGACTACTAGCTCAGGATATCTGAGTAAAATGGATGGATGATCCTGATCCTGAAAAGAAAATACAGTTTTATCTACTGCAGTATAGAAACTGTTGTCAAAGTATTACTATTTTTTTTCCTCAAATGAGCAACAATTAATTAGTACAGTTAAAATACCTGTCTTTTATCGTCCCATCAGACTTTTTAACCCTACACTGAACCATTACAGCTCAGTTAGAAGAACACCTACTAATGAGCTGTCAACCCATTGCTTAATAGTGCTTTGGCAGACAAGGTGTACATTATAAGAAGAAAAAAAAAAATACAGATTAAACTTGGCTAAAAGAGATACCTGTGTGACATAAGCAGTGTGTGATCAGCTCCTAAACCAGTGACTTCACAGAAGAAAGATCTAGCGGTCTGCTTCCTTAAAGATTACAGAAAACCCTATGGATCAGTTCTACTCTGTAACTCATGGGGTCACCCTGAGTTGGAATCAACTCAAGCAGAATGAATATGGGCAAAATAGATAATAGCCCAAGTTTACATTGTTGTGGATACAGTGCATCATACTCTTAATACTTAAAGTTTTTAAAGAATTATATTTTAGGGGAAGTCAATGACTGAATGGTTCTAGCATTTTCACTATGACAATGCAGAATTATAGGAAAATCTCTCTGTTTGACTCAGTTCTTCCTTCTTCCAAAAAGGAAGAAAATATATGTGTTTTGGCAATCTTACCAAGATAGTATGACTATATACACAAATGAGAATATATAATAGGTGAATACATATTATATGTATGAAATGAAGACATTACATAGTTTCTACCATTCCTCCTATTTCTCTATTTCTTTTTCTCTTTCTCCAGTTAACTGGAAGATGTTTATGTGTCTAGTATGCTATGAACTTGGAATCCTTTTTCCCTCTTCATTTTCACAACTGTTACTTCAACTAAAGTTCTTATGATCAAAATTATCACAACTAAATTTTGATAGCCTCAGAGCTGATATTCCTATCGTTATGCTAGCTAAAAACATTATATATATTGTGCTTAGTATATATCAGTGGCTTTCACTTACTTACATATTAAATTTGAAAACCTCTGCCTGTATTTCAAGAGCTTCCATAAGGTGAACTTAGCCTACAAGCCCAGTGCTGTTTTGCTCTAACCAGGGTATGCACTCCATTTAGGCCACTGTCCCTTTCTACTGCTCACTCTTCTATACCATCTTCTATATTCCGTTGCAGAACTAGCCCCTTCCTGCTCCAGTGCCTTTTTAAAAAGTGTTCTCCCTTCCTGGAGTGCCATCTCCTTTTTCTTTAACTGTCCAAACTCCACCCATCTTTTAAGGCCCAGCCTAGCTGCTTCTCTTCTATGAAAACGTATCTGAATGCACGGACTCATTTCCTCTCTTAACACCTCTAAGCGTGAAATACAGTTATAATATACTTCGAGTCTCATTGTTTGTGTTTTTTGATCTTGACTTAGGGCAGAAACTATGTTTACGCATTTTCTGTATCCCCTTAATCTACCTATGACAGTCTAGAGTATATAGTAGGAAATCAGCACTTACATGTTGCCTAGTTTCTTACTTGATACAATTAAACTACTAATAATTATAACTGTTATTTAGTGAACAAGTATCCTTTGCCATGTGTTTTTCTGAGTGACGTTTATATTATGTGATTTAATCATCACATCTACCTTTATAAGGATCAGTTTTATTTATACCACAGTTTACCTATTAAGGAATTGAGGCCAGAGAAGTGGTCTGAGGTCACATAGCTCACAGCTGGGATTAGAATTGAGGTCTGCCTCTGTCCAAACTTCATGTTTTTAGCTATTCCACTAGAGGTAGAAAGCATGATCTTGAAGGAGCTTAATTGTTTGAAGAGATAAAAATGTAGATTTATAGAACAATCTGAGACAACAGTGAGAGTCGCCTGTATGTATGTATGTTGTTAGTTGCCGTCGAGTAGGCTCTGACTCCTGATGACCTCATGGGTAACAGAATGAAACGTTGCCTGCTCGTGTGTCATTGCCACGATCTTTGATATGTTTGAGCCCATTGTTGTGGCTCTTTTGTCAGCCTAGCTCAGCAAGGGTTTTCCTTGTTTTTGTTGACCCTCTCCTTTACCAAGCATGGTGACTTTTTCTAGGGATGGGTCTTACCTGATGACGCGTACAAACTAAGCAAGACGAGGTCTCGCTATCCTCACTTGCAAGGAGCATTCTGGTTGTATATTTTCTAACACAGATTTGTTTATTCTTCTGGCGGGCCATGGCATATTCATTATTCTTCACCAACAGCACAATTCAAATGCATCAATTCTTCTTTTGTATTCTTTATAGTCCAACTTTTGCAAGCATATGGGGTGATTGAAGACCATGGCTTAGTCATCGAAGTGACATCTTGGATTTTAGAACTTTAAAGAGGTCTTTTGCAGCAGACTTCCCTAATGTGATATGCCGTTTGATTTCTTGACTGCTGCTTCCATGGGCATTGATTCTTGATCCAAGTAGAATGAAATTTTTGACAACTTCAGTTTTTTTCTCTATTTGTCATGCTGTTGTTTGTTGGTACAGTTATGAGAATTTTCATTTTTGTTACATTCATGTGTAATCCATACTGGAGGCTGTGGTCTTTTGCCTTCATTAGTAGGTGCCTCAAGTTGTTTTCATTTTGGGCAAGCAAGGTTGTGTCATCTGCATATCATAGGTTGTTAATGAGCCTTCCTCCAATTCCTGCAATTATACCTACGCCCATTCCTCACTTAACATGGTTAGGTTCCAAAGACGAAGTCCTTATGTGAAAATCAGTGTTATGTTTGAGAGTCGGGGCAGTGCCGTCTTTGGTGCTGGTGCCCCTGCCCCCTTACTACCTGTCAGGTGCCCCAGGCATATCTTGGTGTCGTGGGATGCACTCGGCACTCCCTTCCCTACCACGCCTTTCCCACTACCGAGGATCCTGCAGGGTTGGGGGTGGTGGTGATGGTGGTGGTTAAGGGTTGCGCACCACCTCCAGAGCAGAAGGGACCCATCCTCCCTTGGCCGCGTTCTGGGCCTCCACAGCTAGCCCGGTGCCTCGCCTGTCCACCTTCCTGCCCTGCCGGCCCCAGACACGGGCCTCAGCGGTGGACAGCTCCTGGACCTGCAGGCAAGTGAGGCCCAGCTACCTGGGCCCAGCAGAGGCTATGGAGGCGGCAGAGGGGCCCTTTTGGAGGAAGAGACTACTGAGCCCCCCACATGACTCCTGGGGCTCTGGCTCCCGCTGCCTCCTCGTAGCCCGGCTGCCCCCGCCTCCTGCACGCTGCCTGCCTGCCCTGGGCTCCAGCAGTTGGCTAGGCTCCTCTGCAAGACCGCAGGTAATATGAACTGCTGGGGGCCCACGGAGCCTCACTGCCTCTTTCAAACCTCGCCCTCCTCCTCCTCCCTGCTCAACTCGTTAATGCGCAGAATAGTTAGGTAGTAGATTTTTTTACTGTTGTCTAAATGGAAAATTTCATATAACTAGATAGTTGATTTACGTGAGGAGTAGGTGTCTACATACGTATATATATATGTTTATGAACACATAAGCATCAGGCAGACACAAAATAATCAATGGATGGGGTCCATAATAATCTTACGTGATTGTTTCCTTAAAAAAGTCATTATCTGAAGGCGTTGAAGGAATGGGGGAAGAGAAAGGGAATAAGAGTGCAATATTTTATGTAATACAAAGATTAGAAAACCTAATGTTCTGGGGAGTTAGGGAATTTTGAACTAATCCCCACCGCATTAGTTCAGAATGAAAACCAAGTTATTCTGCAAGGCTAAACACACTGTTAGTTTGCTTAACCTACTGCAGTGAGTGCTCTTTTTCAGCTTTAGCCTTTTATGTATAGTATCTCTCAATTTGTTTCTAATGTTTTGAACAACTTAACTGTTTTTCACAAAAGCACGTTTATCCTAATACACCTTATATATAACTTTGAGTTTTATCTGTCTTCCTTTAAAGAAAAATGTTACTGAGATTTTTATTCAAACATATATGTCCACATATGTGTATTTGTGTATATATGTATACATGTGAACATAAAATAAGTAAGTGAGTTATATAGCTCACAAGATCTTTTACTTCAGGTGACCTTCCAATCCCCACTAGATTGCTTGCCTCTTCATTCTCTAAGGGCCAATCAGTGGTTCTGTGACTTATAGACCTCACTTTGGGCAAACACATATTTATGAAATCACATCATCCAGATTTTATTGAATTTATTAGAAAGTAAAAAATTTAAGTCAATTTAAATACTTTTATTATCCTTGATTTTGCTTCAAGAGCATGTAATATTATTTTTAAATATTAAGCATTTCTTGACTCTCGTTTTTAAATCAGTCATACACAAATCTTTTTTTTAAAATTGTACTTTAGATGAAGGTTTACAGAGCAAACAAGTTACTCGTTGAACAGTTAATACATATATTGTTTTATGACATTGATTGCCAACCCTGTGACATGTCAACACTCTCCCCTTCTTGACCCTGGGTTCCCCATTACCAGCTTTCCTGTCTCCTCCTGCCTTCTAGTCCTTGCCCCTGGGCTGGTGGGCACATTTACTCTCGTTTAGTTTTATGGGCCTGTCTAATCTTTGGCTGAAGGGTGAACCTCAGGAGTGACTTAGTTACTGAGGTATAAGTGTGTCCAGTGACAATACTCTTGGGGTTTCTGCAGTCTCTGTCAAACCAGTAAGTCTGTTTTGTGTGTGTGTGTGTGTGTGTGTGTGAGTTAGAATTTTGTTCTACATTTTTCTTCAGCTCCGTCCAGGACCCTCTGCTGTGTTCTCTGTCAGAGCCGTCAGTGGTGGTAGCTCGGTACCATATAGTTGTGCTGGACTTAGTTTGGTGGAGGCTATAGTATTTGTGGTCCATTAGTCATTTGGACTAATCTTTCCCTTGTATCTTTAATTTTCTTCTTTCTCCCTTGCTCCAGATGGGGTGAGACCAGTGTTAGTATCTTAGATGGCTGTTCACAAGCTTTTAAGACTGCAGACACTACTCACTAAAGTAAAATGTAGAACATTTTCTTTATAAACTATGTTATGCCCGTTGAGCTAGATGTTCCCCAGAGCCCTCAGCCCAGTAATTTGGTCTCTCAGGGAGTTTGGATGTGTCTATGGAGCTTCCAAGACCTTCCTTTGAGTAAGTTGTACTGGCTTCCTCAATATTGTGTACTGTCTTACCCTTCACCAAAGTTACCACTTATTTATTGTCTCTTTAGTATTTTTCCCTCCCACATCCATCTTCCTTCCCTTGTAACCATCAAAGATTGTTTCTTTTTTGGGGTAAACCTTTTCATAAGTTTTTATAGTAATGGTCTCATACAATATTTGTCCTTTTATGATTGACTTATTTCACTTAGCATAATGCCCTCCAGATTCATCCATGCTGTGAGATGCTTCACAGATTCATCATTGTTTTTTTATCATCGGGTAGTATTCCATTGTGTGTATGTACTATAGTTTCTTTATCTATTCATCTGTTGGTGGGCACCTAGTTTATTTCCAACTTTTTGCTATTGTGAACAATGCTGCAGTGAACATGGGTGTGCATGTGTCTATTCGTGTGACAGCTCTTATTCTCTAGGATATATTCCTAGGAGTGGGATTGCTAGATCATATAGTATTTCTATTTCTAGCTTTTTAAGGAAGTGCCATATCATTTTCCAAAATGGTTGTACCATTTGGCATTCCCAGCAGCAGTGTGTAAGAGTTCCAATCTCCCTGCAGCCTCTCCAGCATTTGTTATTTTCTGTTTTTTAATTCATGCCAGTAATGTTGGGGTGAGATGGTATCTCACTGTAGTTTTGATGTGCATTTCTCTAACGGATGGTGATTGTGAGCATTTCCTCATGTATCCGTTAGTTGTTTGAATGTCTTCTTTGGTGTAACGTCTATTCATATCCTTCGCCCATTTTTCAATTGGAATGTTTGTCTTTTCGTTGTAGAGGTGTTGGATTTTCCTGTAGATTTTAGAGATTAGGCCTTTGTTGAATTTGTCATAGCCAAAAGTTTTTTTCCCAGTCTATAGGTTCTCTTTTTACTCTTTTGGTGAAGTCTTTTGGTGAGCATAAGAACACACAAATCTTAACGAACCTAATTTTTTAAAATGTTGAATTAAAACAAATTACCTAGTTTTTTTGTTTTTTAAGTTGTCCACCCTTACGTACATAGCCAGGTAGAAGAATCACTGTCAGCTATCTACTGAAATTCCCTATTAACTTTCAGTGGCCAAATTAAGATTCAGCTGTATCAAGTTCGTCTGTCCAGTATGTCAGCCTCTTTAAAACTTGAGGCTCTTTTATTCCTCTGTACTGCAATGTAAGTTTAAGTAACATATATCTTTCACACAAATTAAAATGCACTGGAAAGAGATATTTCCTGGCTCTACTTCCATCCCTTGGCAAACCAGGTAAAATCAGATGTGCTTGGTAGCATATGCAATGATCTGAGAATAGTGAAAAACTGATCACAGTTGGGGAAGAGTAGCTTTATGAATGGTTATATTGTCGCCTTTCATATGGAAGACCCAATATGAGGAAGTGGATATGGAGACTGGGGGAAAGATGAGCTACCTAATGTTGACCATACTCTGGCTGAATAGTAGGCTTAAGAAATTTTTAATCATAAATCACTATTTCTGCATTGAGGAGAAATACCAGTAAGGTGGATGGTAGTACACTGTTCTGGTAGAAATGTTAATTTGTTTAAATGAGTCCATCTCTTATACAAATTAATTTTCTTCCCTTTCAGCTCAGAAGCATTTCTTAGGACAATTTACTGCAGATAAACTTTAATCCCATATTTAGAAAAGTAAAAATAATTTGGATAAGGGATCATTTCTAAGTTTTTTTTGTAAGTTTTTTATTCCATGTATGTCTCATTTCCAACCTTTAAATTAATGTGTTTCAGAGTATATTTATACTTGTATTTTGAGTAGTAGTTCTTATACTTTTTTGGAAATTATGCATCTGTCTATAGCAGTAGTTAAACACTGAATCACATTTTATGAGTAATCAATCCATTTATTTAATGAACTAATTGCCAAAAGAATTTTTTAATACTATGAAATAATTCCTTTACAATCGAAATTAAATTTTAAATAACCATATTGTTTGCATTTTTCTTTCTGTACAGATGTTAAAATGCCCTATGTCGTCTTTAATGGTTATGAAACAATCTCATTTTTAGTGTCTACTAAAACAGCAATAAGTATTTTTATCCTCTGGGAATAATAACCAATGGAATCATTTTCAAAGATAAGGATAAATATGTAACACAATATAAATTTATAATATGTTACATAGTTATCCAGCCAGTTTATTAAAATGCATATATTTTTAAAGTTTATATCCATACATGTATTCTACTGGACAAATTATAAATTTTCAATTGGTTATTTTCTTAATGACTTCATAAGCAATTCAGGATAATAGCAGTTAAAACTACTTTTCTCATTGTAGAATACTGCATTTTTAATACATTTTATTTTTTAGAGCAGTTTTAGATTTACAGAAAAATTGTGCAGAAAGTAGAGAGTTCCATTAGACGCCCCTCCATGCTGTACACTGTTTCTCCTGTTATTAGCATCTTACATTCCTGTGGTACATGTGTTACAATTGATGAACCAATATTGATATGTTACTAACTGAAGTTCATAGTTTACTTCAGAGTTCACAGTAGGTGTTGTACATTCTGCGGGTTTTGACAAATGGGTAATGTCACATGTCCACCATTACAGCATCCAACAGAATAGTTTTACTGCCCTGAACACCTTGTGCTCCATGAATTGGTTTTTAATACAAGTGTGGGAAATGGACCAATTCTGATACTTTTTAAAAAAAATAGCAAACACCTTGTCATCATATTTGAAGTGAATTATCCTATTACTCTTTACATAAACTAAGATTTAGGAATTAAATATTATCCTACCTTTTGATTGACTGAAATAAGAAATAATGGGCACACTAACCCAAAAGCAAAGACAAGAAGGCAGGAAGGGACAGGAGAATTGGACAAATGGAAACAAGGAACCTGGGGTGGAGAAGGGGAGAGTGTTGACACATCGTGGGGTAGGCAACTAACATCACAAAGCAATTTGTGTATTAACTGTTTAATGAAAAACTAATTTGCTCTGTAAACTTTCAACTAAATCACAATAAAAAAGAAAAAAAATTCTGCTAAC
This sequence comes from Dugong dugon, assembly GCA_030035585.1. Lineage (NCBI taxonomy): Eukaryota > Metazoa > Chordata > Mammalia > Sirenia > Dugongidae > Dugong > Dugong dugon. Next base: position 172,086,378 of record CM057465.1, read on the forward strand.
TAGGCTTGTTTCTTCAGCCCTTCTTTATCTTCAAATCACACAGCAAAATCTGACTTAAACTATTTTCTTGGAAGTACTCTGGCAAGTCACCTTTTACCTGAAACACTGTTAGAACTCTTCCTCTACTAAGCCATGAGATTTCACTATGTAACAGGAGATTTAAATGCTCTTTGTTCAGGTTTTCACAAAGTTTTAAAAATATTGTCAAGTAAACTGGTTTTTAATAAAATTAACCAAGTTTGTAGCATCAAAAAAATAATTTCAATACACACACACATGCACACAAACTTTTGTGGACAGTCATTTGATAATATAAATATACTTCACTGGGGTTTCTTTTTTTTCCTTTTTCTTTTTTTGGTCTAGAATATATCCTACAATGAGTTGGCATAACAAAAAATAAGCTATAATATTTATCCATTATTGTAATGTCCTATTTTCATTTAGACGTAGTTTCTTAATATCTTAGTGAAAAGTATGAGCAATGTGTATGTGTTTTGATGTAGACATGAGCCTGTCTTCAGTTTGCATTGATTTCATTTATAGTGGCTCTACTTATCAGGATCTCTCATTTATCCTGGAAGTTTTATCCTTTAAAATTTTCCTTTCAGAGAGATATCAAGATAATCCAGAGAACTGTCTCACAGTACTTCTCCTGCTTTTTTCTTTAGGGTTAGTCTTTTCATTACAAAGTTTCTAGCTTGCATAGTGAAACTATCCATGGAATTTCAAGACAAATGGGAAATAGGAACTTGGGCTGTATATGTATATATATTTTATGAAATGTAATAAGTACTTCCCCATCCAGATTCTTTAAAGTTTTCACAAAGTACTAAATGGAGATGAAAGGAATACTTAATCTAAATGTTTGATGAGATTATTTGAATCTACAGCAACCTTCTTGTTTTAGGGTACTGTATCATGGCGATTATCAAAGTAAAATCTTCCTTTTAATTTATTATTAACTTGAATTGTAAAAGATTTTTTATTGCTTATTTAATAAGAATTATTATGTGATGGCTTAGTGAAAGAGTATGTGTTTTAGGCAGTATTCTTTAAAACCCTAATCCTCAAGATAATTTCAGGTGTGTCTGTGTTTATATATCATGAAGTAAAGTGGATTTCTGGCAAGTATCCAGTTAATTTTTATCATTGCAGGTAGACTGACCAGATAATGTTCCTCATATCCTCTCCTTCTGTTCCCTTTCAATGCCTTTTTTGTATTTCTACACAACTAGTGCCCAGGAAAATTGTTGCAGGTGCCCGTTTCAACAATACAGAGAAAACAGGTATGCAGGGCTTGAACGAATACAGATAGTAAGAAAATTACTATGTATATGAAGCTGCATTCTTTTTTAACACACTGTAAAATTTAAAGAGATCGCAAGCAAATAATATATTTGGCCTTTGATAGACATTGGGAAAGAGTAAATAAGGATGACTATCATTTGCTTTAAGTCCCTAGACATACTGAAACTGAGATTCCTCATATGGGGTGTCTGTCATTTCTCTCCTGAAAGTAAGTCATGAAAGTTGAAGTGACAGCTTCTTCCTTAAAATATTTCAGAACACTAAACAAAAATACCCATAGAACCAATAACACATCTGAATATAGGTATTTTCTGAGAGGTGTATTTAGTATTGATAACCTTCTTTTAAATTTTTTGTTTCTTTCTCGCTTTCTTCTACAGCAGTTATATGCCGCTCAGCTAGCTGCAATGCAGGTTTCTCCAGGAGGAAAGCTTCCAGGCATACCCCAAGGCAACCTCGGTGCTGCTGTATCCCCTACCAGCATTCACACAGACAAGAGCACAAACAGTCCACCACCCAAAAGCAAGGTACTCTTTTGAAGAAGCTACAAGATTTGCCATTTAGAGTTTTTCTTGTCATTCAATGTTGTTTGTTGAATATCTATTTTTGTGCCAGCAAGTGGACTAAATTCTGTGTCTGCAGAGAGGTAAGAGTCAATTATGCACAAAAACATAATGCATACAAATTTGCATACATACGTTTATTTAGTCATTCATTTATTCAGCAAACACGCATTGAAAGCTATAGTAGGAAATGTGAGTGGTTTAAAAATTTATCAGATGAGTATCCTGTACCCAAGTAATTTAAGGGTACTTATATATGGAACAAATATTTATTTTAAAAAATAGCCAAATAACCATATTCAATGATGCAAAATAGTAAGTTTTATAAAGAGTTACAGATAAAGTATTTGGGAAGTTATTGGGAGCAAGAGATTACCTTCAGTAAGTGATCCTGGGAAGGTTCACTGAGGAAGGGACAGCTGAAATAGACCTTAAAGGATGAGTAGGATTAGGACATACAGAAGGTATTTTATTTAAATATTAAATAGTTATGATATGGTGCAGTATGGATATAATATTGGATAAATCACACATACAATGACATTATTATGTAGAGATACAGAAATAAAGTATTAGAAGTAAGACTATTTAGAAATGGGCTTATTTTTGAAGCCAAGGGAACATTTCCTGGTAGAACATGGAAGGGAATCAGGGGAGATTAAAAAAAAAAAATGTGTCTTTTTCTTTAAGAGGAGAGAGCAGCAGAAAAACTGATTAGAAATGTTCTTGTGTATTTGTTAAGATCTTACTTAAATGATATTCTATGAACATTAAACTTTCTATGAATGAAGTAAAAAGAGTGATCATAAAGTGATGGTCCCTGAAATAACTCAGGGAATAACCATACATACTTCTCTGACTATTGCTAGAAGATAGTTAGTAGCAAACTGATGCAGTTAATTTTCCCCCAAAATAATACTTTATCTATTGCCGAATTACCTAGAAGATTGCTTCTTCCCTCCATTTCATAAATGCCATGTTGAAATGTCTAAAGAGTAAGAGGGTAAGAGTCATCTCAAAAGCTGAAAAAAAAAAAAACAAAGAGAAAAAGATGAGAAAATACTGAAAAAGAAAATTCCAAGTTTATTTTATCCTTCCCCAGTGTCTTGGCAGCTCTACTAGCATGCTCTTCACAGTTACTGCATTGCTCCAGAGGATGAACTGGTAGAGAAAAAGGATCAGTTGGAAATATGCACTCCATCCTCCGTCTCCTAAGTTCTTTTCCATAATATTAAGATATAAATGCATTTGGGATTTTATCATAACTTGGTTAATAATTGAGGAAGAAATCAAACATATTCAAGGACCTTAGGGTAAAGCCATGATTTACCAGCAACATATATATAAATATAGTGCAAAAATGAATTGTACACACTATTGTGATATTAGGAAATACACATACACCACTTTTAAGATCTATTTCAGCTTTTTAGTAGACGTTGCATATTTTATGCTTTATGTATACATATGGCCTGGTCTGCTCTTCTTTATAATCAAAGTAACATGTAACTTTTAAAACTTAGTAGTAATTATAACATTTACTCGATACAGATTAATTTTCAAGCAGTGAAATTTTGGTGTTTCTATGGCCTAGAACGTTTAATGTATTACACGTACAGGGTAACTTTGAGTAAAATAAATAGCTATGGCAGCATAGTCATCACACACAAACACTTGCATGAAGTATTATTCTGTTTTTCCTTGATTTATTAATGTGATTTCATATTATGTTTCAGAATGATGCTTTACATTAGGACATTTTATTTCATGGTTTTAGGGTATATAGTTCTCTTTTAAATGACTAATAAATATTTTTCTTTTTAATACTGTCTCACCAAATCACTTGTGCAAATAATCATGAAGATTTTTTAATCAATCAACCTAATCCATCTATCTATCAAATCATTTGTTCATTTATTCATCCATTCAAATCTTTATTGAATAGTTGCTACAAAGATACTTTCATAGGTAACCTTGTCAAACACAAAACTGAGTGAAGATTTGCTTTGCCAAGATTAGGAAACTACTTCATGAGCTATATTTCTAAATATTCATAGAACCCTATAGATTAGGTGTAATAGACTGATTATTTCAGTAATGTTAAAATTCTGCCACATGGCATGGTCTTATATACCTCCATTTACTTAGTACTAAATAAAAATAGATTGCTTCCATAGCTCTGATTGTACACAATTTAAAATATTTTATAGTTTATCTTCAAAGTTCAATTACTTTTTTAAATTAGCCCTTCACCTGGATTCTGTATCAGCCCAGAACTAAAACAGTTTCCGAGGTCAACACTTCAGACAGGGATTGGACTGGACCGTGGGACATAAAGGGATACTCTTGAGGAGTGTGCCTCTTAGCTCAAGTAGATACAAGAGACTAAACGGGCAGCTTCTGTGTGAAGGTGAGATGGGAAGGCAGAGAGGATTAGGAGCTGGTTGAATGGTCACGGGGATGCAGGGGTGGAAAGGAGGAGTGTGCTCTCACAGTATGGGGAGAGCAATTAGGGTCACAAAGCAATGTATGTACAAATTTTTGTATGGGAAAATACAAAAATAAAATTAGCCCTTTGTGAGTTTTCTATTGTATAAAGTTTAAGAAAACTGGATGTTGTATTTCTTTACATCTGCAATTACTGTAAAAAATGTAAAAGATTTGAACAAGAAAGAAGTGTTTGCTTTTAAGTAAGAACAATTTAATAAAACTTACGACCTTTCTTTGTTCAACCCTCTAGTAAACTCTCTGCAACTACTCTTATGGTCAGAAAATATTTCTTAAGTGTGATTTTGCTTTAGAGCAGCAGTAAAATTTAGTGGATTAAAAATTGTCAGACCAATAAGTATTACCATTGTCATTTTAATGAAGAACATAGCCTGAAAAATGCAACCAACAGTCAATAAAGAGCCTCCATTGCATTACATGAATTTAGTTTCTTGTAGCCTAGAAGTGACATTTATACGTAGCATAATAAACGTTTTGACTTCACAAAGCTCTTTTACCCATGTATAATAACTATCATTTATTATCGTATTTCTGTTTTTAAACAATCATTTATTAGTGTCTTGAGGCTATACTCTATGTATTTTATTGGTGAATTTGCATGTCTATCTTGCTATAAAATAGAAATATATTATTAAAGATCTTTGTGTTGTCTATATACCTACCTGGCATAAACCAAATTAATGGTTTAAGTTGAAAGTATATTTGTTGTTTGCAACAATAGACTTGTAAATCACATCCAAGTGATAATGTAAGGATAATGATCTTATTGGCAACTATCAAAAAGCAGCCCTGTTCTCTGAATTGTGTTGCCTTCCCTTCTTCCTAGGTATTCCTTTGCCTTTGACTCACAATTCCAGAGAAGGACACAAACAAAACTTATTTGCAATTTGCAAAAAAATGGAAGGGGGGAATCAAAAGGAGGGGGCTCCAAAAGACTGTAAAATTGTACAGCATGAGTCCTCTGATGCATGCTGTTTTCAATCTGCTGTGTGCCAGTTGGAGGCTTGGGGAGTGCATGTGCACGAGAGAAAGGATAATGCTGAGAAATGATAGAGTGGCTGTGACCTCCAAGCTCAGCCTGGAAATCCAAGACATTGATTTCACTTAGCATTCCTGCTGAGAAATCTGGCGGAGTTCAGTTGTAATAAAAGAACAAGATTCTGTTCTAATGGTAATGGCGTATGACAGACATATCACTTTGTCTGTCCTCAGCACCAGAGAGAGGAGAATTGGAGAAAGGTCACCTGACCTGCCAGTGGTGTTGTAGGAGTTCTGTACTAAGCTTTGAACTGCCACCTAGTAACACAATTATTTATAATATTAAATGATAAAGAAACCTTTAGAGGACTCAACAGTGAACCTCTAGAAACTACACACAGGAATTGTGTTCTATAACTGTGAAAATATAAAAAGAAAATCTGGTCTGTTCAAAGTCTGCATTGGAGAACATGGATAGTAATGCTTGTTGAGTTATATGTCCTTGAACCTGCTGTTTGAGAACTGTTTGCATTCATGTCTGACATATAGCCATTAGTTAATTTTTCTTCTTCTTTTTTTCTTTATGCCTTGATTTTATTAGCTACAAGAGAAAAAAATTTTTTTGGTCTGTTTTGCCAAACATCAGTGATAGAGAAGTAAGAACATTAGCTGGTTTTTAAAAATTCTCAGGTGTCACATAAAATGTTTCTAAAAGCAAGTACACTTGTCTCTTTAGCAATCATTAAAATTTTTGTTCTCTGGATTCTACTTCAGAATTTTTTTTTTCATTGATCAACGAAACCAAATATTTTTAGTTCTTCAGAGATATCCTTTTTACCTCACGTGTGTCTTCATAGCTGAGTTTATAGCTAAATATTGGTAACCAACTCGAATGAAAGTCTGGAATCTTGAACTTTAGTGCATAAGAGATCCTGTTTAAAGGAAATCTTTAAAATAATTCTACTTTTTCTTCTGAAAAATTTTTTTTGATTAAGATACAATTCAGCAGTATAGGTTCTTGAATCTCATATACAATAACACTACTTTGGATTTACTTATATGTCTAACAAATGTTGATTTGTTTACTGTTACCATTCTGCCACAGCATAGGCCAATATGAAATGTACTCAGTGACTTTCATTTTGTACCACATATATATTTCTTTTATTTAAATGATTTTGAGCATATCTTGCTACAATCTTTTAAAAATGTTGATACCCTTTTCTTTGAGATAGTAATTGATCTTGATACATTTTGTTTTTTAAGGATAAATTATTTCTTCCTGAAATAGTAGAATCAATACCAGCCTTAAAATAGTAGAATCAGTGTCAGTCTTAAAGTAGTTGGGAAGAAGAGAATTTTTACTCAGCTTCACACTTAACTCATATAATTGTTGATAAAGGATAGGCTTGTAAATTTCACATTATCAAGAAATGGTTGTGTGTCATAGGTGTGCTAGACATCTGAATTTCACATTTTAGGTGTTTTGCCACTGCAAAATTAGTCACCTCTTGGGAAAACTGTAAGGGCAACTTGTAAATACTACTAAATGTCTCTCGGTGCTTGAGGAAAACTTATATATCGCCTTGCAGCAACCAGTAGTCAGTTTGAAAAGCTGATGAGGAGAGAATTCCTGGGTGCTTTTCTTTAAACCCTGCTATGACCCTAGTCATACCCCTAGTCACAGTTGTGTCTCTATCAATGGCAAGAGCACACATATTGTCCGAAGCAATTTATTGTTCTTTTCAAATACTACTGGCAGAGATTTCCCATTTGCTCAGCAGTAGCACCTGGGAGTTATGACAAAGAAAAGAAATGTTTCTCTTGACAAGCCAGAAACACCTCTAACCAGCTGACCAGACAAAATCAAATTCTTTGAACTGCAATATCCTATAAATAGTGCTTCAAATTCAGAAGCAAGAACTGGAACTTTATGGTTATCTGATACTCTTTCATAGGTACAGTAATGAAGCTCTTTCCCAATTTGTTAGTCATGTGCTTGTGTTAGTAATGTCAGGATTGCCAGTGACTCCTATTAGAACACCTTTTCTTTGCTGTAATGGTACCAATTGTATAATTTCTTCATGTTACCAAGTAAACATTATATCAATACACACTGATCTGCAGGACAGAATTTCATAGTTCAATATTATGAGTCACAAACTGTGGTTCATATACATACAAGGTTACTTAGCAAGCTGTGGTTAAGAGCTTGGCTGCTAACCAAAAGATCAGCAGTTCAAATCCAGCAGCCACTCCTTGGAAACCCTATGGGGCGGTTCTACTCTGTCCTATAGGGTCGCTTTCTGAGTCAGAATCAACTTGACAGCAATGACTTTGGTTTTTTGTTTGGCTGTGAGAAATCAGAGGATAATCAAGATTTCGTCTTGATTGAGAATTAATTCTACCAGGAGATTTGGGAAGTAAAGACATTTTCAGTAACACTGAGGGAGTGTTTTGTAATGCCAAGTTGGGAGCAAGGGGAAGACAGAATACAAAAGTATACATACAGTATAAACACAACCAAATCACCAACAACACAAACTATAAAAGCATTATTTTTAATATTATGAGAAACACATACTTTAAAGATAAAGCACAAAACATCAAAGAGATTTTATAAGTTTGAAATGGACCAGGAAGTGCTAATGTCTCCATAGGAGTATTAACATGGTAAATTTTTTTAAGTTCAAAAAACGACTGCCCAATATAAGTATAAATGCATTTAATATTTTTTACATTTTATCTGGCCATGAGAAATGGTGGGTAGTAGTAGTTGCTAGAGATGTAATTTCCAATATGTGGAAGTTTCCTAGACTACTACTATTTACCTTATTCTTGGAGCTTTTCAGGGCACAATCTCAACTCTTACTCACTACACAGGACTAGGACTGGTTTCTGAATGTGGTATACTTCAGTAATCCACTGTGTTGAAATAAGATTAATAACAGAAGAGCTGTGTCATTCATCTCTATATGTCAGTATCATATAAAATCAGTGATCCATCCTGAAACTGTTGAACCTGGTCCTTTTATAGATTCCATTTCCCCTAAAACATCAGAATAGAAAAGGATGTTAGTCTCAGCTGATTATGACCACATTGAAATAGGTTGTTTTCTATTCTTGTGTTTTAAACTCCACCTAACATATCAATCAAATACTAGGATGGCCCAAATATCTTGCTCCATACAGCTGCTTTATGCTGTGTTGAATAGCTGTTCTATTTCCCTCACTCTCCCTGTATTCCAGTATCTGTGAAATAACTATTTTGTGAGCCTTTGAGATATGATTTGGATGTGTCACACTCAAGAGGTGAATACATTTAAGAAGAATCACCCCATAGGGTTTAACTGTAAATGTGGCCCATTATCATTATCATCACTTCCTGGGTGGGACGTATTTAGAGTAGACATAACATAGCCAGCCTGTCATTTTGAATAAAAGACTTTCCTTTTTGTGGTCTCATGTTGCTGAACTGAAATATGTTAAATGATGTGTTATCAGCAGAACCCCTGTGATGAGCCTCCTCCTTTCGTTTTCATCTTAATTCAGTTGACAGAAATAGAAAACAGATAGGTACTTAATAACCCTTTCAGGACCGGCAGTATATACAGTTACCACTTGCTTTTTGTGCCTCTGGGGTTCATTGGGAAGCTACTGTCCAACTGACAAAACATGCTGCCGGCAGCAGGGCCCTATAGAACAGTTTGAAATGGAAAAAAACAGGCATGTGCCCCAAATTACTGTTTTTACAAGGTATTATATGCCCTGGTTGTACAGTGGTTAAAGCACTCGGCAATTCAAGCCCACCAGCTGCTCCACAGGAGAAGGATGTGGCTATCTATTTCCATAAAGATTTACAGCTTTGTAAACCCTATGGGGCAGGTCTACTCTGTTCTAAATAGGGTCACTCTGAGTTGCAATCAACTTGACGGCAGTGGGTTTGGTTTGTTTTTCTGGTATGAGGTGATGCTGAATCATTGAATTTTTGGTAGAAAAAACATAGATTTTGAAAATTTTTATCTGGTACTCATATGTATGTCTGGACTCTGGGGGTAGATTTGTGTTCATAAGGGGTACACATACGTACCTCCGGACTCTGAGAATATGGTATGTGGAATGAGGCATAAAACAAAAACCATATTACCTACCAAAGCTTCAGACACACTCAATGATTCAGCTTGCCCGCCATTACTGAAAACACATAGTATCAACAGAAAATTAAAAGGAAAAAATAATTGAGTCATGAAAGGGTTACAGAGGCTTTTCTGAGCTCAATGGTACTAAATGTCAAAATAGGTCATTTGGTGATGTATTCTTATGACTGGAATGGTGGACGGGGTGTTTAACCAAAGTTGTACCATAAAACAGTAAAAAGTATAAAACAGATAGACTAAATATAACATTAGCATTAAAAAAAAAAAAAAAACAGGAAATATGCAGAGGGATTTAAGTAATGTCCTCAGAAATTAACTGACCAGGGCTATGTTTCCCAGTATTCTCACTTTGTTTTGACAGGAACCTACTTTGAACATAGCAGCCAGCTCTGATGAGCCGTGTCAAAACTTTTTAATAATGCAAACCGTAGGGAACGCTAGAGGATGGGGAGTTTGTGCAGACACAGGATATCCACAGAATCGCACTTTTTTTAATGAAAGGTGTGCTCTAAAATAGGTTCAACCCAAAGAGCTCCCTTGTCCAAAAGCTGTGAGTTAAAAAATGTTTTAAATTTTAAAGCTAGGCAGTCAGTGCTAAATATTTTAGGGAAGAAAAACAGAACAGTATGAAAAGATGTCCCTGTGTAGGAGAAGTAGAAGTATCCAGAACAATCACTATGAACAACATGGCTAAAAATGCCGAGTCATTACTTCAGAGATTCAAAAAGCAAAAGTACACTTCTGGAGTTATTTTGCTTCTTTGGGAATCATTTATCATTTTGCTTTCCTAAACCATCCTAGAAATCCATTGAAATCCTTCATTCCCTATCCTAAATTATTGATCAGTGCCTCACTTGAGCTGTTGGTAATTGACCACTTTTCATCACATTAGCCCCCACGATACTGAAACTGTTTGAATAGAAAACTGATAAGTGAAACTATAGAGCACTACTCTCAACCTCAGAGTAAATTCTCTCTCTCTACCTCATTAAATATGTTCTGCTTCCACATTCCTCCTTACTCATAAAATGTGAAGAATTTTATTGGTTTCTCACAGAGATGCCTCAAAGTATAGATTTGTTTTTAAAATGACAACAAATACTAATGTTTCATTTAGGTTTCACATTTATTCATTAGATTTTATCAAGAGATTTTTTTTCCTAGAGAAAAGAAAGCATTTGTATTAATAGTTCTAAATATTACAAAATGAAGATGGAAAAGAAAACAAGACAATAATTGAATAGACATAGATGTGAGAGTCAGAAAATAAACTGAAGACATGCAAGTTCGAAACCCAAAGGATTCCAGAGTTTCATTTGTTTAAACAAAATATATCAGACGCCATTAATAGAATTATGGAAGTTCAAGTAAGAAGGAAGCCCAGATGATATTCAGTCCAACACACAATAACCCAAGCACAAGGCCATTTTACCTCTTCTTAGACTACTACAGTGACAGGGAGTCTACCACGCCATGAGGTGGCATTGTTTTATTCAGAATAACTCTTCATAACACAATGTTCTTATTAAAATAGAACTGAAATCAGCCTTCCAGGATGTGAACTTGTGGTTCCACAGAATGGCAATTTTATTTGTGAGTTATCTCTCAATTGTGGGTGACAGAAAGCCCAACTCAAATTGTAATAAGCAAAAAAGGAGATTTATTATTCACATTTAAAAAAAAAAAAAAAAAAGCTATACTGGCTTCAAACATGGCTTTATTAGGGGCCCAAACAATATCACATGGAACTGGTATCTATCTCTCAACTCTGTTCTCTATGTTGGCTTCATTCTTAAAAAGCCTGCCCCTTTTTGGTGTCTATAAACTCTGTGTTTATATCTACCATCTATTGATTCAACAAATATTAATTTATGCCTAACGTGTGCCAAGTTCATTTCAAGGCAGTAGAATTACAGCTGTGAACAAAGCAGTGTGTGCTCTTAAGATTTTGCAGTCTAATGGGAAGAGACAAATGATGAGCAATTAAACAAATTGATAATTTTATTTATTGGTAAGTGCTGTGAAGAAAATAAAACATGGTGAAGAAGTAGACAGGGCCTAGGGACAGTGGAGGGGATCTTCTTGAGGTAGAGCTGTAAAGGAAGCCCTCTCTGACACCTGACTCTTGGTCTGAAGAAAGAATATGCCAAGCAGGAGAAATAGCAAGTGCAAAGACACTCGTGAACGAGGTTGACGAAGTCAAGGTTTAGAAAAAGTCTGGGCTAGGTGATATGCAGTGAACAGGAAGGGAGAGTGATAAGGAATAAGGCTGGGGAAGAGAGAAAAGCCAGAATTTGTAGGACTGTGTCATAGTAAGGGTTTGAATTATATTCTAAGTACATTCATTTTTAAAGGGAAATAATGTGATCTGATGTATAGTTTCATCCGTCACACAAATTATCCAACTGTTGTAGTTAACTACTGACTTTCTTTCTTTCTTGGAGTATGCGGTCTTTGGGGCAAAGGAAAAAAACTTTTTTTTCCCCCTTTATATCCTCTAGGTCAATTAAATTACTGTTCTAAGCATCTCTACAATACTTACTTTAGAAAGACTTTTTTCATTAGTCATGTAAGAAAACACACACATACATACATACACACACACACACACACACAATCGATGCTACCAGTCACCACCTATATGAAATAAAAGGCTGAGTTTTTGGAGTGATACTTCTGTACTATCACATGAGTGTTTTAAAATGGTCACCAGAATTGCTATATACTAGTGCTCATAAGCATTTGGAACTCTTATTTTACTTAATACCTGTTGACCAGGTTAACAAAGCATATAAGAAAATAGACCCTAATTTCTGCTTAATCTGATATTTGTTTTTGCTTTTATTTTTTTAATTTTTGGCTTTTACCCAAAGCTTTATAATCTAGCTTTATTTAAACAAATCTGCCAAGCCCAGCAGACATTTAACTATTTTTAAAAAATTAGTGAAAATATTAGTTTTTTAAAGTAGTATTAGCATAATTTTCATCATTAGGATAAGTTTACAACCTCCTAAATTAAGTATTTTTGAAAGAATAGCTTTCTTTCAAAAATCTCTCTTTCTTTGTGTGTTTTTTTTTTTTTCTTAGCTTATCTTTCCTTCTTCTCTGTCTCTGCTAACCAGATTCTTCTTAGTGGTATTTGAATATTTGAGCCAGAATGTGTCCAAAAGTTATATAAGTTCTCCATCATCATTCATAAAATTTTTTATTGCTGCTAATAACCCAGCTGAAGAACATGGTCATTCTCAATTATGGTTCTTTAAACAAAGACCAGAAATTGTATGACATGATTAGTGTTAAATGTGAAAAAATGGCTTTAATAAATGCACAGTGAGTGGCATAATTCCCATTAACAGAATTATTGCTTAGGGTGTGCTTGATATGATCAAAGGAATTTGCAAGTACACATACCTTATCTAATGTATCCTGAAGTTTTAGAATGTAAGAGACACATAATAATCATTCGAAATACAGAATTCTTGTTGTGTGCGGTGGAGTCGATTCTGATTCATAATGACCCTGTGTGATAGAGTAGAACTGCCCCATAGGGTTTCCTGAGCTGTAATTGCCAGGTCTTTTCTCCCCTGAAGACACAAGTGGGTTTGAACTGCCAAGCTTTCAGTTAGCAGCCAAGTGCTTAACCATTGTACCACCAGGGCTGCTTGAAATATAGAATAATGTGTTTTTCTTTTTAGGAAAAAAAGAATCATTTATAGCTCTGCTTTTAAATAAAAATATATTTATCATTTTTTTCTCATACTGAAAGAAGAATTCTGCTCATTGAACTTTTAAATGTTAAATTTGAAAAGTATTCTAATTAATAGCAGAATATCAAATATTGCTAAGATGAACCTGGTTATTAGAGTGCAGCCTGAAAAGCGGCATTCCTACAAAAATGCAAGTACTAAATATCATGAACAGCTAGGAATTTCCTTAAACCTGAATCATTTACATACGTCTCCTGAGGATCTCATGGTAAGAATGTGCCCCTTCCCTAGTTCTGCAGTTTCTTATAGATGATATAATGGTATGTTCCCTCTTGTGATCTACAAGACTTAAAATAGCAATATCCTATAGCTTTTAGCAGCTGTACTTCCCGTTACGGACTATCTGATTCCATTGGGTGACTTTTTCAGAGCTCAACAGTTTAAAAAATAATCATTTATGATTTTGATTTTTCAAAAGGATGAAGATGAGATCTCTAAATTTGAATTTAGAAACTAAAGGCCAGAGTTTTCATCTAACAGGTTATATAGTATCAAAATAATATAAAGAGAAACAAAACGTATACTCAAATAGATAAACATTTATTTTCTCCCAGATTGTTTGCCAGTGCCAGAAAAGGCTAATAATCTCAAATTTTCATAAAACCACAATTTCTTATGAAAAGTTTATTATAGTGGTTTTCAAGACTAATCATCAATATTGGGACTTTATCGGAGACTTTAATTTGAATTGGGCATTTCAAGAGCCAAGGAGTTTTATTTTTTTCTGGTTTATTACATAATTCAAGTTGTTAAGGTTTGTTCTGAAATTTTGATGACTTTTGGCAGGGTGGGTATTTCATAAATAGGAGAAAAAGAAATTGAGACCAGAAATAGAAAGGATGAAATACTGCAAAAATTCTTCTCTTGTGGTATTTCCAGTAGCAGTTAAAATAACATAAGAAAAAAAACACTGTTGTGAAGTATGTTTAAAAGCATTATGACAGCAACAGGAATGTCCTTAAATAGGTACAGATTTTTGTTTTCTTTATTTCTCTATGCAGCTCTTTTGAGGATCAAAGTTTCATTTTAAGTCAGTGGGAGCTCAATATTCAGGTCAGCCCTACATGAGTGCAGGGCAAGACAAGAATTTTGGGTCAAATGATGGAATTTTTAGTCCTAATTTCCATGCAAATAGTGCTATAATTTATCAAAAAAAAATGATGGATCTGATACAGTATTAATAAAGAATCATCTGAGTTATTTTTGGTTGTTTTGTTTTTGCTTGTCTTTTTCTGTTAGTGTTCATAGAGTTGCATTGGGCTAGAATTCTGGTCTATTATATCTGGGATTATAATTTATGAACTAATTGGAGTAGAGATCAATTCCACAGAAGACTGACCATATTAGGAACATTTCCTTTACTCCATTAAATCTTAAGGGACTGACCCATAATATGCTCTCAATAAATGTTTACTAGATTTAATGTTTGTGTTATAAAAACTTGAATCTCAGTAATATAAACTGAACTCTTTGGTATCACTGTTTGTGATGTAGTTTTCACTATATATTAATTTTTGCAAAGTTACATTCCATAATGCAGCATGATCTAAGAGAATATGTCTTTATAAGGATTTTTAAAAATTCAGTAATATGTTTTTTAGCTATTGTCAGATGAATTTTTTTTGGCTTTTAGTATAATCATGCTTTTCTGGAATTATTGGGCATATAAACAACACTTTGATAATTTAGTGAGACAAAAATACTAAAATTTTTATGTTTAAATCCTTTAAAAACATACTTAGAATCTTGTTTTAAAAAGCAAGAGCCATATAAAATGTACAGCTAATAGGATGTGACTTGTCCTAAATAAGGTATCTTCTAGTGGGAAAGGAGGAATAAGAATATCTTCCTTTGGAAGCAGACGTGCTGATAATCTGTTCCAAGCAGTAGAATTTACATTTTGCTTGAAATACAGTTATATGTTTCTTCACTGATTATATAATTTAAAAAAAAAAAAATCTTGTAATGACTATGTTGTTCACAGACAATGTTTCTGAGTCAATTTTGGAAGATGTCAGGATAGTATTTATTTGAGTTTTAGACAATGAAACTTTTGGACACTGTGATAGGAAAAAAACAAAAACAATCATTAACACAGTTTAATGGGGAGGACAGACAAGCAAGCCACCTGTTAAAATACTACGAGCTAAATGTCACTAAAAGGGAAGGAAGAAAGTTTCTAGCACAACCTGGAGAGAAATAGTACAATAAGGAACGGATTCCTGAAGATGTGTCATTTGAGAAGTTTTTTGAACGAAAATGGAACAGTCTTTGCAAAAATGCACAAGCATTAAAGAGCAGAGTATTGAATTTCATCTGAATTATAAAAAAAGAAGTGAAGGTGACTCTAATACATATCTAGAAATTGAGGAGTGAGCTTAGGAAGACTGAAAATGTAAAGATGAGATTGCTTAAAGGTTGAAGTCTAACCTCCTGAAAATGGCATCCTGTGATCTAGTCTACCTCACTGGCTTCATTTATTACTGCTGTCTTGATCCAGTCTCAGCAGTTTATGCTCTAACTGTATCACTTCCTCATATATCATGCTGTTTCATCCCTTTTTTGCCTGTGTTTGTACCACTCTCCCTCTCTGGATTGCTTTTGTCCTCTTCACTCTGCTTTTCCTTATTGTCTAGCACTTACACATAAGATTCATCCTAACTACCACCTCTGTGTAGAATTGGCTCTTCCACCATATGTCACCCCACTGCACAAAGATGCAATTTTTGTATATTATCAAAGCATCCTTATAATACTTTATTACCCTTATCTCCATTTTTATGACTTTAGGTCCCTGGAGAGTAAGGATCAGATCTTATTCATCCTTAGCACCAAACACAATACCTTGAATGTATTAATTGGTCTGTTGTTGTTGGCTGCCTGCTGTCAAATTGGCCCCCTGACTCAGTGGTTTAATAGTAGAATTCTTGCCTTCCTTGCAAGAGATCCGGGTTCAGTTCTCAGCCAGCGTACTTCATGAGCAGCCACCCCCATCTGTCAGTGAAGGCTTGTGTGTTGCTATGATGTTGAACAGGTTTCAGCCGAGCTTTGGAGCCCTGGTGATGCAGTGGTTAAGAGCTTAGCTGCTAACCAAAAGGTTGGCAGTTTGCATCCACCAGCCACTCCTTGGAAGCCTATGGGACAGTTCTGCTCTGTCCTATAGGATCTCTATGAGTCAGAATAGACTCAATGGCAATGGGTCTCTAGACTAAAATGAACTAGGAATAATTGTTCTACTTCTGTTAAAAGAAAAAGCAAACAAATAAGCAAGTCATCTGTGGAAGTAAGACAAGAAATTATCTGCAAATGTGTGACAGTTTGGAACTCTTTAGGCAGAAGCATCAAAGGCCAAAGGCTTGGATCACTGAAGGATAATCTCAATGCAGCTTGAGAGGTATAAGATTGTACCTAAAAAAAATGAAACAATCAATACTACTGTACTCTGCAAAGACCAGGTGTGCAGAAAGGTTAGGGAATCTAAAAGTAAGATTTTTTATTGTTTTTCATATCAGTCCAAGTGGGATGCACCAGATTTAGGAAGTACAGCATTCTGATCATTGGAGAGGTATATTCTGTAGTATAGCATGCTTAATTTACCAAGTCTTCACTATGGTCTGAATGAATCAAGACTGTTTATCTCTTTTTGCTCTGATTCTGGTTATGACATAGACTTTTTCAGGTATCTTAGAATTAGGAAAATGATACCTAAACACACTTAGTAACAACCTGGTCATGTATAAACTAGTCAGTTTGAATTCTGGTTTATACATTAATCTCATGTGTTTTTACTATGAATCCCTCTTCAAGTGAATGTTCTCGCTTACATATGCTTAAGAATACAGAGGATGCTGAAATGAAAGGCATAGGCTTACCCTAATACCAGCCAGTTTTGTTATATTATTTTAATTGGCAGCTCAAATAAAGTTTTAGTAGGGAAAATTCTATCAGTTTATTTGTTTTCCTGTTTTATTTATGTGAGATTATCTTCCTCTGTGTCTTTTTGGTGCTGGCTCAAAGATAGCAGAGAAATATCTTGCCCATGTTTGTATACTCTTTATTTCATATCAAAGTACATGGGAAACGTAACCTGGTTAGTAACTCTCATTCCTCATTTTACACCCCCCTGCCCCCAAATGTATATGTATACACACTATATTTTTAACGTATACACATATGTATACCAAATCCAAACCTGTTGCCATCAAGTCGATTCCGACTCATGCAACTCCATGTGTTACTGAGTACAATTGCTCCATAGGGTTTTCTTGCTATAATCTTTACAGATGCAGATCACAGAGACTTTCTTCCATGGCGCTGCTGGGTAGGTTTGAACCGCCAACCTTTAGGTTAGTAGTCAAGCACAAACCGTTTGCACCACCCAGGGACCTTGTGTGTGTGTATATATATATATATACACACACACACATATCTAAATATATTATTTACATATAAATATATCTAAATATACATGTATCTACATATCTACATCTATGTCTATATCTACCTATCTATCTATCTGTCTATCTCTATACCTATTTATATTCCATCCCATACTACACAGGCACAGATTCATTTTGTTTGGCAATCTAGGGGACCATAGCTACATTCAGAGTAAGATCAAATCTAAGGCAAATGCTATTGTTCTTTCTTTGTAGTACAGACTAAAAGGTATGATCAAAACTTGTAGATAAAACCATCATTACAGTTACTCTATAAAATCTTTTCTGCCATCCAGACTGTGAAATGTATTATTCTTTTAATGTTATGGGTTGGGAAAAATTAAACATGAAGCATTACAGCTGAGTTTCACTACACATTAATTTTAATTGACTGTTTCTTAAATGAATAACTGATAAATCAATCTTGCAATTCCTCATGCTTCATGACATGCTTAACTCAATACAGACACTTAAGAATCATTATGCTGTGAGAGCTTTAATACAAATTCAAGATCATTATAATTAAAATTAGACTCTTACCTGATGCTCCATTCTAAGCCTTTTTATCTTTATTTTAATTTTCTCTGGCTTATACCTTGAATTTAATATTTGGGATGATAGGCAGAATATATAATCATGTAAGCATCTTCGATATGTTGAAAAAAAAAATATTTTGTCTCCAGGGCACAACATAAAAACTGCCCTTAGGTGACACTCTATATAAATGCTCATCACTCCTTGGCATTCTTTAAAGACATCAGTTCCCTTCTGGTCACTGCTAGGAAGACAAAGAATGCCTTAATGATTTTATTGTGGTTATCATTAAAATAAAAGATTTGCAGACATCAGCTATAAATCACTATAAAATGGCCTGTGGGTAACCTTTGACGCAACTTGTTTGAAATAAACCTAGGATGGATTCATAGCCTTTGGTCAAGCCAGTATGTGGGCTAAAGGTCTTTTCCATCCTCTTCCCTCATTTTTTGCTATATTAGTTCCGTTCTAAGTTGCTAGAAAGCATTTGGTTGGAACTGAATTGGTATGTGTTTTATGCTGAAATAAAAGTGGTCCATTTAAATAATAGTGTTAAAAATGTCTATGAAATTTACTTGAAAGATTTACTCTTTTGATATATACTTTAGATTTCTAAAATATCTTTTGGAATTTACTTCTAGATATTTTGTTAAAATATTTCATAATTTGGAGTTATAAAATTTTTGCATTATCCAAATTGAGTTCTGCCTGGTCCCTAGCACTTGGGAGATAAAAATTTCTTCAGAATTAAGATGAAATTACATAATTTCAGTTGTTACTCTGATTTAAAAAAAGGTATTGTTAGCAATCTTTTTCTCTTTTGGCATTTAGGTAATTGAGAGGCAACTCTGAAAAGACATCTAGGCTTAACTCAAATGGCTTGGTTCGGGTCTCATGCTTACTAAAAATATTCCCATTGTCAAGTCTTTGATTATCTCTTACCTCAGTTTCTCTATCTTTGAAGTGGGGTTGATGACATCTCATACTCTTGCTGTGAGAATAAAATAGGACAAAATGTAAAAGGGTGCTTTGTAACTTGCAAAGCAAAATTTACATGTCAGGGAGTAAAATGTATGGTATTATAAAATCAGCACTAAAAATGAACAAATACATGATTATTCAAATTATTTTTAAAATTTATAAGAATTCAGGTTACTAAATGCATTAAGCATATTTTTAATATGTTTTGTTAGTATTTAACTGACTTTCAAAAATGTTTATGTAACAAACATGCATGGGTCTTTAGAAGTATTTGTTTCTGCTTTGGAAACTAGCTCTTTCAATGATAAAATTTTACTACAGAATCATCACTTTGTTTGGAATAGGGAGAAGTTCCAAGGTAAAAATTGCATGTTTCCTGTATTCAACTAGACGTGCACTATGCCTTTTATTTTATTATTCTCTAACAGATTTATTATGAGAGAAGGAAAAGGTGAGGGTACAACTTAAATCAATCATAACTGGAAAATAATTGCTTTTGATAAAGGCATTAGTAGGATTTGATCAGTGTGCCTCCTGTTTTCTTACTTTATTTTAGATGTATTAGTTTTGTAAAGCTATATTGCTCTGTGAGCTCCTGTTTATTTTCTTTCTTTTTTGTCAATTCATTCTGTCATTTGACAGTTCTGTTAATTTTTTTCACATATCTTTGTGTGGAACCAATAGGAAAGTAACAGTGACAAAGCTTTTTAATTATGAATTTAAGGACTGGTCCAACGGTGGTGCGAGAAAACGTAGTATCCTTTACATAGAGCGACCAACTTTGTAATTTCTCTAAAGAGTTTTTTAAAAGCTTTTGGAGATTTACATTTAAAGGTTAATAACCATGACTGGTATGATTATTAACATCAATTCTTATTGCTGTATGCTTCTTTTTAGCCTATTGGTAGAAAAACTGTTAATTATTTTAAAAGATAATAGCAATTACCTAGATGTAATGAACACCATAGGACAAAATAACCCTTATTATTAGGAATTAGAAATTGTCTGGGGACCTGAGGTTAAACAAAGTTAAGTCTGAAACACTATACGTTTTATACTGGCTCGTGTGTTCGCTACAGAATATTAATGTTGACACTAGTATTCCTCCCATTCTTGCTCTTTTCAAATATAGTTAGAAATATTTTACTCTGCAGGATTTCCATGAGTTGGTTTTCATCTGGTATTGTGAGCTAAACATCTCATATGGCATTCTTCTAAGTAAATATATAGAAACTGTATTTGCATGGTATATTTTTAGAACACTGTAGAAATAAAGAGTAGAGGTTAGACAGAGGGTCAATCTAAAATGAAATCTCAAAGTAAAATTAGAGATGTTAAAGGGAAGAGGGGGGAATATTAAAAGGGAAAGAAGGAAAAAGTGAAAAGGAAATGGCATCCGGCTCTGCAAAGTATTGCAAGTAAAACTGAGGAAGATTCATGAAAGATATTCATGTATTATGTTTGAAGAATGGGAAACCAGTATTTTCCAAGGAGATCAAAATGGTTTTTTTTTTTAAATTGTGCTTTAGATGAAAGTTTACAGTGCAAATTAGTTTCTCATTCAAAAATTTATACACAAATTGTTTTGTGACACTGGTTGCTATCCCCACAATGTGACAGCACTCTCCGCCTTCCCACCCCAGGTTCCCCACGCACGTCCATTTGTCCAGTTTTCCTGTCCCTTCCTGCCTTCTCATCTTGCTTTTAGGCAGGAGTTGCCCACGTGGTCTTGTATATTTGGTTGAATTAAGAAGGACATTCTTCGTGTGTTATTATTAGTTTTATACCCGTTGCCACTGAATCAATTCCAACTCATAGCAACCCTATAGGATAGAGTAGAACTGCCCCATAGGGTTTCCAAGGAGCGGCTGGTGGAGTCACACTACCTACCTTTTGGTTAGCAGCCAAGTTCTTAACCACTGTACCACCAGAGCTCCTTTTGGTTTTATAGGCCTGTCTAATTTCTGTCTGAAAAGTGGGCTTCAGGAGTGGCTTCAGTTCTGAGTTAGCAGGGTGTCCAGGGGCCCTAGTCTTGGGGGTTCCTCCAGATTGCTAGACCAGTAAGTCTGGTCTTTTTTTGTGAATCTGAATTTTTTTCTACATGTTTCTCCTGCTCTGTCTGGGACCATCTATTGTGATTCCTGTCAGAGCAGTCAGTGGTGGTAGCCGGGCACCACCTAGTTCTTCTGGGCTCAGGCTGGTGGAGGCTGTGGTCATGTGGTCCTTTAGTCCTCTGGGCTAGTATTTTCCTTGTGTCTTTGGTTTTCTTTATTCTCCTTTGCTCTGGACAGGATGGAATCAATAGATGTATCTTAGATGGCTGCTTGCAAGCTTTTAAGAGCCCAGACATTACTCACCAAAGTAGGATGTCGAACATTTTCTTTATGAACTATGTTATAACAGTTGACCTAAATGTCTCCCAAGACAATGGTCCCCAGTTCGCAACTTGGTCTCTCAAGGTGTTTGGATGTGTCTAGGAAGCTTCTATGACTTTGTGTTGGTCAAGTTGTGCTGACTTCCTCTATATTATGTGTTGTCTTTCCTTTCACCAAAGTTGACGCTTGTCTACTGTCTAGTTAGTGATTTCCCTTCTCCATACCTCCCCTCCCTTATAACCATCAAAGATTGTTTTTTTCTATGTATAAACCTTTTCTTAAGTTTTTATAATAGTGGTCTCATACAATATTTGTCCTTTTATGATTGACTTATTTCACTCAACAAAATGCCCTCCAGATTCATCCATGATGTAACATGTTTCACAGATTCATCGTTGTTCTTTTTCATTGTGTAGTATTCCGTTGCCTGTATATGCCATAATTTTTTTATCCATTCATCTGTTGATGGGCACTTAGGTTGTTTCCATCTTTTTTCTATTGTGAATAATGCTGCAGTGAACACGGATGTGCGTATGTCTATTTGTGTGACAGCTCTTATTTCTCTAGGATATATTCCCAGGAGAGAAATTGCTTGATCATATAGTATTTCTATTTCTTGCTTTTTAAGGAGGCACCGTATCATTTTCCATATTGGTTGTACCATTTTACATACCCACCAGCAGTGCATAAGAGTTCCAATCTCCTCGCAACCTCTCCAACAATTCACCATTTTCTGCGTTTTTGATTAGTGCCAGTGTTGTCGGAGTTAGATGGTATCTCATTGTAATTTTGATTTGCATATCTAATGGCTAATGATTGCAAGCCTTCCTGCATCACTGTGTGCTTTAGCCACCTGAATGCTTTCTTTGCTGCAAAATGATTTCTTGGTTTTAAAAAAAAAAAGCTTTGAAGCCATTTAAGAGCTTACTATATATTGGCTACACCTCTTTTGTAAAGGATAGATTAGTTGTCACAGCTTAACAAAGTATCCAATAACTTAGTGACTTTAAACAGTAAACATTTATCTCATACATTTTGGGGGAATCAGGAATCTGAGAGCAGCTTATCTGGGTGGATTTGGCTCAGAGTCTCTCATGAAGTCACGATCATTTGAAAGCTTGATTGCTGCTGGTATATCTACCTCCAATATGGCTTACTCATATGCCTGGCAAGTTAGTGCTAGTTTTTTGTAGGAGTCCTCAGTTCCTTGCCATGTGGATCTTACCACAGGACTGTTTGAATATCCTCCCAACATGACAGCTGACTTCCCCCATTGTATCAACTGAGAGTGATTTTACCCCCCAGGAAATATTTGGCAATGTCTGGAGACACTTCTGGCTGTTAAAACTGGGGTGGGGAAATTGCTACTAGCATCTAGTGGGTAGAAACCAGGGACGCTGCTAAACTTCCTACAGTCACACTGGAAACCACCCACAACAAATAATTATCCAGCCCAAAATGTCACTAGTGCCATAGTTGAGAATCCATGCCCCAAACCAAGTAATCCAAGAAAGAGCAAGGTATAAATTGCAATGTCTTTTATGACCTAGTATCAGAAGTCAAACTCTGACAGTTCTGCAGTATCCAATTGGTTATACAGATTAGTTGTATTCATTGTGGGAGTGTGCTATGCAAGGGCAATGGTGTAAACATCAGGAGGCAAGAAATATTGGGGACCATCCTGGAGGCTGGCTATCACAGAAAGCCTCTGTGTGTAGAAAGAATGGCATTATCTCAAATCAAATTTTTAAATTAAAAAAAAAAAGCTTCTGAAATATAACTGATATTCCAGAAGACACACACTTTCTTTCCTTTATTTGTTTTAAAAAATGTATGTTTATATGTTTGTGTG
This sequence comes from Dugong dugon, assembly GCA_030035585.1. Lineage (NCBI taxonomy): Eukaryota > Metazoa > Chordata > Mammalia > Sirenia > Dugongidae > Dugong > Dugong dugon. The sequence goes on from CM057465.1 coordinate 172,109,843, forward strand.
TATATAATTCACAAAATCAAAATGAGCAAACAAGATAAATAGTCTGTTGAAGTATTGAGAGAGAAGGAACAGGGGACATTTTAAACAACAATTAAATGATGGATAATATTTGAATACCTTTAAGTTAATTAAGAACCAACAATTTAAATGTAAAGGCAATGTGTAATTATCACATTGAAGCAAATGTCCCCAACTAAACTACTGGCATCCACTTTTAAAAGAAGCAGGTATACATTAAGCCAAAGTGTAAAATGGCAAAATAAGGAAGCCAAATGAGACGTTAGAATATATTACTCTCAGCTAAATACCTTAAGACATGCATTTAAATAGCAATCAAGTCTAATGGTAGCATTAACACAGCAAAAACACACCTATCAAAGAATTCCTGGAACTCTTTCTGCCTGGTTAACAAGGCATCTTGTATTTGTAAATCCAAAGTAAGCATCTGTTCATGAAAGAGACTTCAGGACTATGTGCTCTGTAAGATGATAGACTTGATTTTTAGGTAACAGGAGCCTACTAATTAAGTTTAGAGTTTGGATGGCTACGTGAGTAGGATTTCTAATTCTTCAGGGTCTAAGAAAACAATTTTAAGATTGTTAAAGTTACTTTTATATTATTTGATTCACTCTTGGACCTTTTCTCATCTAAGTTATTTATCCTCATTGATGTTTCTGGTTTTTGTTTTTGTTTTTTCTCTCTCTGTCTAGTAAACCTCAGCTATAGAAAAGAAATATTTATTTGGGTAGGAGAAGTAAAGAGTGCTCCCACAGTGAGCAGTAGGAGTAGAAAAAGAAAGAGAAAAGATGAACGTGAGCACAAACAAGGGAGGAGAGATGCAGCAGCAGCGCGCTTCATGCCAGTCAGCCTGGCTTCTGACTTCCCTACTTTATACGATTATTTCATTCGTGAGGATGATAGCAGCAGCATGATTAATTTTGCAACATGTTTCACTGGTACCTTTACTCTTTCCCGTATGTTATTATTACTACTTATTTCACATGCGTGCTTATAATAAATATGGGGAGAATCACAGTTTTCAAATTGCACAAGGGAAGAAGCCTGAAATTATACATTAAAAAAAAAAAACCCAAAACCAAACTCATTGCCACTGAGTTGATTCCGACTCTTAGCGACCCTATAGGACAGAGTAGACTGCCCAATAGGGTTTCTAAGGAGCAAGTGGTGGATTCGAACTGCCAACCTTTTGGTTAGTAGCCGAGCTCTTAACCACTGTGCCTCCAGAGCTCCCAGGGTTCCATATACAGATACTAATACATACATACACACATGTATAACATAAAATATATATACATTTATATAAATAATACATAAATTATTGTTTAATCACTACATGGCTATTAAAGAATCAAAGTATATTTATAAATGAAGCAGTATATTAAATGCATAGCTAAACTGTCCTCAAAGAATTCAGTTTAAAGGAAACACAGTTTTGTACATATCTAAACCTAGGCTTTAAATAAAAAATAAATGCATTTCTTTTCCTCATTATTACTGACCACACCAAATCAAAGTCTCAAAACTAGATGCCTAGTTGATTTACATTTTCTCTAATGCTAGTATATTTTACCCATTAATGAATAGTTAAAATGCTAGTTAGTAAATAATGAATAAATGAGTGAATAAATGTATGATGCTTTTCTGTTTGCTTTAGAATACTATAAATTTGTTAACTACCAAATAAGTCTTTGATTTTTAATAACTACTTTCGGTAGATATTTAAGGAAGTGAAGTTTTGAGACAACAGTGATGTGGCATGAAGTAGGTCATCAATTAAATAATGAAAATGAATAAAGATGTAGCTAAACGTGAAATATTTCTTTTGAAGGGTATCATCATTTGCCCATCCTCAATGATGTATCTTGCAGATATATTTCCATGTTGTGAAGGACAAGGGTACAAATAGGAAGAAACAAATAGGCTTCTCCATGAATCTGGCACCATTATTTTCTCACAGTGACCCTATAGGACAGAAAAGAATTGCCCCATAGGGTTTCCAATGAGTCACTGCTGGATTTGAACTGCCAACCTTTTGGTTAGCAGCCAAATGCTTAACAACTGCACCACCAGGGCCCTGTTATTTTCTAGTCGTCTATTAAATTTCCTTAGCAAAAAAAACGAAGGAAGGCTAAGGAGTGAGGAGAGTGAAAAAAGTATGGTGAATTCCAGAAAATGTTTTTTTCTCTGATAACTTGTGCTTGATTTTTCTAAATAATTTGCACATTATAAAATTGTGAATATTATACAAATATGTTAGAGTAACGTGTTTTTCCAAAATAATCTTATTATTTGAAAACCTTCTAAGTAAAATATATTTTAACTTTATATAGTTCTTGTACAGTGTTTGATACATTTATGTGAAGTAAACCCTGACATGATGATAATAGGTATTTCTTCAGTTTCTATAAGACTACATTTTTTTCAAATTCTTTTTTTATCCATATTATTTTTTTTAGCTGTGTGGGAAATTGTCATTGGCTGGGATATGAATTAATTAGGACCTTGAATATATTTCCACTGCCATGACCACAAGCTGGTCTTACGTGAGATGTTTGCTTTCAAACAAGTCATTAGTAGTTATAAGTAAATAGAACATGTCTGAACTATATAAGTATGTTTAGATTTTACTTGCTTTGCATTCCATTTCAGCCTATCCAATGCTTTATTTGCAGATGTTATCATTATGAATGTTTTCTGAAAACTTGTATTTGGATGTACAAAATATTCTCTTGTACATTATATGAACTATTGTATTTTCTGTCATATTAGACATGAACCCTTGAGATTTTTCTTGAAGAAAAGTCTAATTAAGCAACTCTTTAGTATTAACAAAGGAAATTTTCAGGGTCATATAGTGTAGAGAACACTGAAGCATAAAAACATCTCCAGAATAAGTCAACAATGTGTGCCCTGACTTTTTAACCATGTGTAAAATAGCAAACATGTATATTTATTTTATTGCATATGTACTGAACTTCATGTAGTTTTTATATGATAGAATTGTATTGTTATCTTAGGTCTGAATTTCAGAAATTATATTTCATAAGTGTCTTTCTTAAATTTAAGATTGAATTTGTCATATATATGGAAAGAATATTGTATGTTGAGTCCAAAGACCTGGGTTCAAGTTCTAGCTTCTCTGGGCATTTGACTAGAAACTTCTGAGCTTTAGTTTTCTCCATGAGGTTATTAACAACTAATTTACAGTCTTGAGGATTAAATAAATAATTTGAAATATTTATAATGCACTGTATGTTGTTGTTAGGTGCCATTGAGTCAGTTCTGACTCATAGTGACCCTATTTACGACAGAACAAAGCACTGCCTGCTCCCGCACCATGCTCACAATCATTGCTATGCTTTGAGCCCATTGTTGCTGCCACTGTGTCAGTCCATCTCCTCTTTTTCACTGATCCTCTACTTTACAAAGCATGATGTCCTTGTCCAGGGACTGGTCCTTCATTATAACATGTCCAAAGTACATGAGACAAAGTCTCGCCATCCTCGTTTCTAGGAGCATTCTGGCTATACTTGTTCCAAGACAGATTTGTTCATTTTTCTAGCAGTCCGTGGTATATTCAGTATTCTTTGCCAACACCGTGATTCAAAGACATCAATTCTTCTTCAGTTTTCCTTATTCGTTGTCCAGCTTTCCCATGCATATGAGGCAGTTGAAAATATCATGGCTTGGGTCAGGGGCACATTAGTCCTCAAAGTGATGTCTTTGCTTTTTAACACTTGAAAGAGGTCTTTGCAGCAGATTTACCCAATACAGTACGTCATTTGATTATTTACACTCTACAGGTGTAAATAATTGCCTTCTACTCATTCAAGTTTTCTTACCTTGGCTTATGTGCTTACTTAAGCTAAAATGTTTACCTTATATTTATCATATACAAGTTTGGAGCTACCTAGGAGATACTTAAGATTCTTCTTAACTATTACTTTGTATATAAATGAAATAATTGTAAAGTATGTTGTTTCCAGAAGTTTCAATTATCAACATCATTTAACAATTGGACAAATAATTAAAAGGAAATTGCTTTCCTCACTGCTTGATGATCTAATTGATAGAAGGGCTATCTTTCTAATGCCTTCTTGACCTTGAAAATTACTTATATTCTTGTATGTGTAAATTATTTATTTAAAATTTAAATAAGTATATTTTATTTGTTAGAATAGAGGTGAGTCGTGCTAAGCTTTCAAACAAATTTCCCCTGAATAGTGCAAATAATGAACTAGAAAGAGCCATACCTTCAGCCTTTATTGCTCATACTCATAATTATCAGAATGCGTGTCATAAATAGTCTACTTCCATTTTATAGTTAAGGTTTTTAAATTTTCATCTAGACAAATGAAAAATAATTAATAGAAATTGGGAAAGCAGTGTAATTTTCATATCCTTTATGAATAACAGGCATTTGGTGTACTAGCTCAGTAGTAAATTATTAAAACAACCAAACTGTGAAATAATATCATATAATAGGTCAAAATTATTTATACAGTTACCAGTATAAGGATCAAGCATGTGAGTTCTTGTTAATATACCATTAGCCTGGTCAGATAATGAAAGAGAATGAAAGGGCAATTTTGAATGACATTTATGTCAACTTTGGAACTGTCAGCCTCTTATGTCCTTGGGGCCTTGCACTTTTTGGCTTTCAGACAACTGTGCTGCCTTAAATGGAGGAGAATATTAAGAGTTCCAGTGGGTCTTTTGCTCACATAAATGCTTTGAATCATCTCCTTTTAGCATGTGCATCTAATAGTTCTTAGTCCTTAAAGCGAAGACATAGATTTCACCCCATCCACACCCACATCAGCATCACCTTCATCAAGCCGCAACTCCCCCTATGTACACACTCACGCCCTTCTTTCTTCTGTACTTATTAACATCTTCTCCTCCAACTCTGGGACTGCATTCCTTCCCTTTTTCTGCACAGTCAGATGACACAGCTACCTTTAATTTTTCTAGTATCCCCCAAAACTTTTCCAAGAGTTATGATGTGGTCAAAGAAATTTCTAGGGCTGTCCAGACAGAGACCAGTAATTTTGTGCAGAAGGGAGTAAACAGGTACACCATTTTTTAGGGGGAAAAAATAATTACAACTGCATAGTAAATAGTCCATAAAGACCCTGTCTGACAGTTGGGATTTTTAGGCTGAACTGACAGGGTGATCTGGATTCTAATCCTTATTGTGCCACTGAATCTCAGTAGCATTTAGCTCATTTTGCATTTGTATGCTTTCATTAATTGTTAATAGTTTATAGTATGTCACAATCAAGTTTTAAAGGTTGAGGTAGTATTTGGAGCCCTGGTGGCACAGTAGTTAAGAGCTCAGCTGATGTTAACTCCTTATATTGAGGAAGGTTTTTAAAGGGTTTTTGATGCCTAATAAATGAAAGGTTTGTAATAGTCTCCGTTTATATCATATAAGGTAGCCATTCTCAAACTTCAGCATGCATCTGAATCACCTGGGAGTGCTTGTTAAAACACAGGTTGCTGGGACCTGCCTCCAGAGATGCTGGGACGTAGAATTTGCATTTCTCACAAGTTCCCAAGTGCTGCTGATGATACTAGTCCAAGGACCACACTTTGAGAACCACTGGGATATAGAAAAAGACATAATACTTCTGGATTTCTGCCAACTGAGGCATCGTATGTAAGGATTATAGCTGACCAAGTCAACTAAATGTTTCAAATGGGATGATCTAGGAATAATTTTGCCCCTGTTGTTTTTAAAACTCCAAAGTAAACCTTTCAAGGGTACAAAGTTGCGTGAGGCACAACCCCTGTTCTTTGGAGGTTAAAAAATCTTCCTACACCATTATTTTATATTAACAATGTCATGTCTCTAAAATAAAAATGAATACTACAGTGAATAGCTTTGTAAGACTATTACTGGTTATGTCACTTATGTTTTTTCTGAGTAGTTGGGTGCACATGTATTTTATTACATCCAAAAAGGTGTTTTATATTATGTAGTTGAAAGTGACATTATGATGGTAGCTAAGCAAAAACTGTAATGTTCTAATTGAATGTTAAGATCACTGATTGGTAGACTAATTTGATGAAAATCACAGCTCATGTTCTAATGATCATTGCAGGATGAAGTGGCACAGCCACTGAACCTATCAGCTAAACCCAAGACCTCTGATGGCAAATCACCCACATCACCCACCTCTCCCCATTTGCCAGCTCTGAGAATAAACAGTGGGGCAGGCCCCCTCAAAGCCTCTGTCCCAGCAGCGTTAGCTAGTCCTTCATCCAGAGTTAGCACAATAGGTAAGTTCTGTTTCTTTTGTTATTGCTGATTTTCTGTTTATGGCAATTGAATGAAATCATCTCTAAATGACAAATCACTCATACCCTGTGCATGGCTTAGGTTTCATGAGTTTCAATTTAATGAACCTCATACACCTGTTTTTAAAATACAAAGGCTATTTCAAACTGAAGTCCAAGCTAGAGTGTCCCCCTGAAAATCTAATTGTATTGGTTATGTTTATCTATGTAGCTGATGTCCATCAATATATAAGAATGAAGTCTAAATGACTAATCGCAGTGAGTAATGATTCCAGAATGTTGTTAGATGACTTGCCTTTTCCATCACTGAATTTATCTCCATTTTTGTGGTGCATACGAAGTGTACATGATGATAAAATACATTTTGCCTGGGCCAGCAGGCAGCTATTAGAATGTCAAGTTTGTTCAGTTCCATTCTGGTTAGGATAGACTAAAACATATCAAAGGATTATATAAAGTAGTGGACTACAATTCTGCGTTATTGTCATTTCAGTAGAATAAACAAACACTGGAAAATGTTTCTGTAAGCTGACTTTTAAAAAAAGCATTGCCGTGATTACAACTCATAGCAACCGTATAGAACAGAGTAGAACTCCCCCATAGGGTTTCCAAGGAGTGGCTGGTGGATTCTAACTGCTGACCTTTTGGTTAGCAGCCAAACGCTTAACCACTGTGCCATCACGGCTCTAGCTTTAAAAAAAATTCAGTGATATTTATTTTAGTAACACATAAATTAGACTGTAAAATACCTATTTACTTCACCTTACGTTTATTGATATGTTTACTATTTGTAAGACACTGTGCTATGCATACAATTATGAGGAGACCAGTCATCAAGGGGCTCATAGACTCGTTGGGGAAAGTCCATCTACCTATAGTGTAAATCAGTTATTGTAAGTGTGATTCTGGAACACAGATGCAATCCCATTGAATTCTATCTGGGAAGGATCAAGGAGGGCTATGTTGGAGATAGCCTAATTCTAACTGAGCCTTGCAGAGGAGATGCATTTTTAGGCATTTTAGGCTGGAAGAAAAAATACATATAGAGAGAAATATCAGCATATTGTTTAGAAATGTGCTGATTTGGCTAGAGTACAGAATGAGTGTGTGATGGGAAGTGATGGAAGCTGAAATTTCAAGAGACAGATGGCACTCAATTATAGAGAGCCTTGAATGCCATCATCAGGAATTTTGACTTTTTATCTAGTCAGTAAGGTGATCAGAACTTTAAGAAGAGTTGGCAGCAGGGAACGCATTGTTTTAGTGTAGGGCAAGAGTAAGATACACACGAAAGAAAACAATAATAAGAAAGGAAAGGAGACAATAGATCGAAGAGATGTTATTAAAGAAGAATTGACATAACTTATTCATAATCGAATGTGCAGGATAAGAAACAAATTGGAGACATAGGAGTCCAGGATTTTGAATTTATGAAATATGTAGAATTGTACTTCTGTTAACTATGAAAGGGAAGACCAGAATGGGAACAGGTTTGGAGGAAGATATGAAAATTGAATATGTGTTGAATTTGAAGCACAAGGAGCCATTTAGGTGGAAATGTTCAGAAGGAAATTGTAAATGTAAGTCTGATACATAAAAGGAGTGCTAGAATTTTAGAAAGGAATTTGTTCATTAATGAGTCTGTAGAAGCCATGAGAGCAAGTGAGTTCACCAAAAAAGACTGTGGCTGGTAAGAAGAGAAGTGGGGTAAAGAATCATAGGTATTACCTACTGTATTAGTTATCTATTACTGCATAAGCAATTGACCCAAACTTTAGAGCTTTATACAACAAACATGTATTATTTCATAATTTCTGTGGGTCAGGATCTAGGAGCAAAGCTGGGTGGTTCTGGTTTAGGGCATCTCACATGATTACAGTCAAGATGTGCTCAGGGTTACAGTCATCTGTAGGCTTTACCGGGGGTTGAATATCCATTTCCAAAATAATTTACACACATGGCTGGTGACTGGAGGCCTCAGTTTCTTACTGGTCTTTTCCAGTAGACTTCAGTTCCTTGCCAGGTAGTTCTCTCCATAGAGCTGCTCATAGTGTGGCAACTAGCCTTCCCCAGACTGAGCGATATAAAGACGAAAGCAAAGAGAAAAACCTTTTATGATCTGGTCTCCAAAGTAACACACCATCAGTTCTTTTTTATTCTATTCATTATAAACCTAAACCAAACCCATTGCCATCAAGTCGATTCCAACTCATAGTGACCCTATAGGACAGAGTAGAACTGCCCCGTAGGGTTTCCAAGGAGTGGCTGGTGGATTCGAATGGCTGACCTTTGGGTTAGTAGCTGATCTCTTAACCACTGCGCCGCCAGGGTTTCATTATAAGAGAGTCGTCAAGTCCAACCCTAATCCATGGGAAAGGAATTAGGCTCCAACTCGTGAATAGAGGGATAGCAAAATATCTGTGGAAATATTCTTGAAGTACTACCCTCTTTTAGGTGAAAACTGAAGAGGAGTTAGTAATAAATGAGTGTTTTGAGAATATAAATAAAGATAGAGCAGTGTCATGCTAGCCTAGGAAAAATGAAAGTTTCTAAAGGGAGGGGTTACTTAGCTGTGTTACACTGTGTGGGCAAGTTAAAGAACATGAGAAAGGAGGAGAAGTCTTAGGATGTAACTAGAGATTATGGACATGTAGGCTCTGGCAGAGAAGTTTTAGTAGAAAGGGTAAGGCAGAATTCCAATTGCAAAGAAAGATATGAAGACTATGAGGAAAGGAAGTACAGTTGATGATACAGACCTGTATTTTTGTAAGTTTGCTGTTGAAAGGTGATTATATTTTGTAACGCAGAGTGGAGATAACTTTTAAAATGAGAAAATCTTATGTGTACTTATAAATCAAGAAGGAAGAGGAAGAAGAGTTAGAGAGATGCATAGACATGAAAGAGTACAAGAGTGACAATGGAGCAAAAAGATGATGAAAGGATTATACTTGGAAAGGAGAAAAGTCTCTTCATTTTCTGAGAATGAATGAAATGAAGAGGAAAAAAGGTAGAGTTATAGAGAAATTATAGGATGGACAGAATAAAAGCTAAAGGGGTGTACTTTAAATATTTCAATCTCCACAAAGGTGGGCTTCAAGATTATTTGCTGAAAGGAAGTCAGTCTAGGGTAGTGCAAAGCAGTGAGAAGAGAAAGAGTGAAAACTGAAATTTTGAGAAGTTTGAAAAAGCTTTATTATACACGTGTGTTTCTTTTTCATTGTGTATCATTCTGTTACGAACTAACACTCAGTTACTCTGTTCAGCATCCTGACTGGGCACCAAGATATGATTTGCTTTCAAGTCTTAAGTATGGAAAAGGAAAAAAATGTTTTATTTGCAAGAAAGATTCACTTCCTTAATATACGTGAAGGCACATAAATGTCTCAGTGTTGGTATATGTGCTACTTTTTTAATGTTTTTAAAACTAGAGTATTTAACAGAATAACTAATGTATTAGCATTTTTATCAAATGGACTTTGTTTACTTTAGTATTATAAAGGATTAAGTATGACAGAAAGTATTTTAGAAAGACAAGAGTGTATTTAATGATATTTATCATCTGACCTATTCCACTACTAAAATGTCTCTTATATTTTCCCTCAAAAAGTTCTTTTGCCACATACAAATTCCTCATATTTTTCAAAGATTTGAGGCCACTACAGTTTAGTTTTCTCTTTTCAACAAATGCAGACGTTGAAAGCTGAAACTATAATGAGTAATAATGTAGTTGGATAAAAGCTGTGAGGATTAATGGTGCTGTAAAGGTCACTCCTGAAAGAAGAATTGATGTGTTATGCCATTAATAAACCACGGAAAACTGTAGACCAAAAGATAACACACTTAATTTATCTTTAATGACATGGGGCTCTTTGATATATATCTATTAGCTACAAATATAGAAAGTGACTTTTTGAGGTTGGTGACCAGTATTACAGTGTATTCTATAAGAATGCTTTTGATACGGTACGCAAATGATAGGCAGTACCAAAGAAATGGAATCCTAAAAAGGCATGAATAGTTCAGAAGAATGATGGATAATTTTAGAATCTTTTGACCAGATGTTTCTTTTACTCATTGGCCTTTTCCACCTATGTTGTACATATGTATAACACTTTTAACTTTTTTTCAAAGCATTTTTTATCAATTATCATTAAAGACCCTTAGCTAGATAGAGCAGATATCCATATCATCTAGTCCAAACATTATTTTCTAGAAAAGGAACAGAGGCCTAAACAATCTAAGTGTCCACCAGGAATTCTAAGTAAGTTCTTGTCAGAGTGTGGATGGATCTGTGATGCTATCTTTATTACCTCTGTTTTAATTTTAAGGAAACACTGTACGTGAGGACCTTGTAACCTGCTCAGATTCACAGCCTGTGGAGATTGGGGCTTTTGGCATTTTCTTGTTAGTTGTTGCCTATTGGTAGCCGGTCTACATTAGATGTTCTTCTCAGTCACTTATTTATCCGTTCACATTTCCATCCAACAAATAAGTATTAAATACCTTCTCTTGCGATACATTTTGCTAAGTCTAGAAGATTAAACAGGTAGAAGTCTTTGACTGAGGCTTTAAGATGCCTACAGTCTCTGTTTTACCATATCTTTGGAACATATTATACTTAGCCTACATTCTTCAGGGGCATTAATACATGAAAAGCAAAACTTTCTTGAGCAAGCATAATAGGTGCACAGTGACCCAGTAAGATAGAGAGAAATATTTTCAGTTTCATTAATTTGGTACTTTATTTCTGCAATATTTTAATTTAAAATATGATAACATGAAGGAAGATATTGCCTTGAAGTTTTATTATTTTATGTTTTTAATGAGAAAAACTTCTATGAGAGTGGGTGATTGAGCAAGAATATTATAATAATTTCATAGAAAACCACTGAGTTATCAGGAAATTAAAGATATTAATTGACATCTGACAATTAATATTTGCATAGTACTCTACAGTTTGCAAATTGCCTTACATGTATTATATAATTAATTCTCATGCACTTTCACAGATGAAGTGACTATATATGCAAACCAAAACCAAATGTATTGTTGTCAAGTCAGTTCCAACTCATAGCACCCCTCTAGGACAGAGTAGATCTGCCCCACAGTGTTTCCAAGGCTGTAAATCTTTATAGAAGAAGACTGCCACATCTTTCTCCGAAGAGCAGCTGGTGGGTTCGAACTGCGAAACTTTCCATTAGCAGCTGAGCATTTAACCACTGTGCAACCAAGGCTCTGACTATATATCATGGTGTCAAAAATATGAAGATGATAAATGACCTCAAAAATAGAAGGGAGTATAATATTTATTGACAATCACCTGAAACACAAATGCCCGTACTTTGACTTATAGCTGAAAAGTCTAATATAAAATAAATATGTAGTAAATAAGGATTTGTATTGCCCTGATAGCCACTGTTCAGTCCATGAATTTTAAAAAATACATGTCGTATGGTACAGGCTTCCACTGATACGAAGACAGAGATTACCAGTGAATTTGGAATTATGAAGGTAGATGCTTTCAGCTTAAAAATATGCCCTTCTTCCTTCAACTGGTCCTGCCGTGGGCCAAAGGAATAAAAGATTGAAAGAAAAACAAACAAGCAAGCAAACAAAAAAACCTGCCCTCAAACAGTTCATAGACTGGAGTTAAAGACAAACTTAGCAAAAATGCAAGGCAATGGGACAATAAAGACATTTACAAGGTTTCAAAGGAACATATAAATGGGAAGCACTATTTTTACCAAGGAGTCTGTCTGGGGTGGGTCAGGGAATTCCTCCCTGAAGTGGTGACATTTGAATAAATTCCCAAACCCACCAGAAAGAAATAGTATTTAAGTAAAAAAGAACAGCTTCAGGGGCAGAGAGGAGGGTAGGAATAGGCCTTACTTTCAAGAGGAAATAGTTCTGTACATTTTAAGCACAGGACCCATGAGAGACTGGCAGGAGGTGATGTGGAAAACTTGAGTTGATATCGTGAAGAGACTTCATGTTAAATGTTGGGAATGTATCCCATAATGACGTTTAAGTGAACATTAAAGTGTTTCTTGTTCCAGTGTATTTGGGAAAAGCTGCATACCACTGTTTTCTCTTAAAAGATTCATAGTGTGTATTAACATATTATAGATTTTGAGAATTCATGCAATGAAGAAACCTGTTTAACTTTGTTTACGTTAGTATTTCCCACACTTATTTGGACAAGAAATTTTTTTTCCCAGAATTTTACAAGTCATCATTTTATGATATTCTACTTAAAGCACTAGGGTACCAAGAGATGAGTTTCTATTTTAATCAGATAAAGTGACTCAATACAAAAAAATGTTTTTTTTTGGAATATTTTGGAGTGATTTCTGTGGAAGCATAACAGAAAATGAATTGAAGAGTGTGAGGCTAAAGATAGGGAAACCAGTTAGGAAGTTATGGCAGGCGCCCAGTTGAGATGTGAGGTGGCTTTAACGAAAGCAGGGACCATGGGATAGAGAAGAATTAAAGCTTGTTTTATAAGAGATAAAACCGGACGCATTTACAAGTTGAGACGGTGGAGAGCCAAGGAGGAGACATCCCTATTAGGGCTTGGTTGCTTTTTGTATGTGCAGAGTGAAGGAGCTAGCTTAGATGATTCTGAGTTGACTGGATGGGCCACTAGAAGTAGATACAGAATGCAGAAAGAAAAGATCGAGGCAGTGGGGAGATGACGAATTCCATGCTAGACGTGGCATTACAGGTACTCATGGGACATTTGAGTAGAAAAATTTATTAGATACGTGTATATGGAAATCAGGATAGATTTGAGGCAGGCAATATATGTCTTACAGTATTTGAGAACACCCCCTACTTACAGTTTTAAGGACATGTTTTAAGCCAAGGGTAGTTTCCTGCTTTCTATTTCTTTTTCTTTAATCTTCGTAGCATTTGTGTTATCTAGCGAGTATTAGCTCCATTTAACCCATGAGACAAATGAGACTTAGGAAAGGTTAAAAATCGTGTACAATTTGTATAGCTAGTAAATGGCAAAGCTAGGATTTTAATTCAGGCTTGCCCAGCTTTGAAACCCATGCTTTTCCAGAGGATTAAAACCTGTGACCACAATCTAAGCAGCAGGTAAAGAAACGATCCCAGGCAAGGAGAGTAAGATGGAGTCAGAGAGAAAAGAGGATCCAATGTTATGAGAAACAGGAAGGGAGGAAGGTTCAATAACAAGGAGTGGGGCCATCTTCCTATGAGGAGTGGAAAAATGTCCCTTGGATTCGGCAATTATAAAACTAAGGGAAGCAGAAACCAGACTCTATTGGGTGAGGCTAGAATGGGAGGCTATAAGATAGTTTTTGAGAAGTTTGGCTTAGAAGTCAGAAAGTAAGGGTTGGAAACAGAAGGCAACACAAAGTCAAGGGAGTGATTTCATTTGCTTGTTTTATGAGAAGATAGAACCTTAAATACTTACAAGTTGAGATGGTGGAGATCAGAGAGAGTCAGGTAGAGGATATAACCAAGAAAGGGAATAATTTATGAATCATTGTCATCAAGTGGATTCCAGCTCATAGTGAACTGCCCATAGGGTTTCCAAGGCTATGATCTTTATGGAAGCAGACTGCCATATCTTTCTCCCTCTGAGCAGCTGGTGGGTTCGAAGCGCTGACTTTTTGGTTAGCAGCCACCAGGGCTCCTAGTAATTGATGAAGAGATTTAAAAATCTAGAGCATGAGTTCAGGGATTTGCCTTGAATTAAAGTAAGAATATATTTTCATTATAATAAAACCTGTTTCCGTTGAGTTGATTCCGACTTATAGCAACCCTACAGGACAGGGTAGAACTGCCCCATAAGATTTCCTAGGAGCAGCTGGCAGGGTTTCGAACTGCCAATCTTTCGGTTTGCAGTCATAGCTCTTCACCACTGTGCCACCAGTTCATTATAATAGGAGATAAATTTGGGCCTAAATGGAGATGGATTCACAGGTAGCATCGGGTAGGAGTAGGGGACGACAGGAAGGCCAGAGTTTGTCCATACCGGTCTTTCCAAACTCGGAGACAAAGCCATTTGCTGAGAGAGGGTGTCTGTGGAGTTTGGCTTTTGGTTACTGTGATAAGAACAAAATGTGAAGAACCTGTGAACAATCCTACTAAGATCCAACTCTGTAATATGTAAATGATTTTGTGATTTAACACAGGAGACACAAATGTTAGAATTTCATACAGCATTTTAATTAAACTCCAGGAGTCTCTAAAAGCAAGATTGTTAATTTTAATGTGAATACTCATTTTCATCCACACACAGATAAATATACACCTCAGATTGGAAATAGCCATTGTGCAACACAGGTCTGTCAGTTATTCACCCGTGTAATAATTCACATTCCTCTTGCGTCTATATTAATCATTTTTCCTACACAATGTTATCTTGGCAGCCACTAAAAAGCATAAAGAATTCATGCTTTCATTCAACTCCATGTGCCCAACCTTTTCAAATGTATTTGTAGTCTGGTAAAGCTCAACAAACTACCTAGAAACCAAGTAGACTACAGAAAAGCCTGACGCTGGCGTGTACGTAGATAGCAGAGTCCCAGGGTAGAAAAATCAGGCTGATTGTCTTAAAATCCTACTAAGTGAACATATCCTGAAACCATAACTGTGACATAAGAGCTGTATTTCTTTCTAGAGTAGTGTTGTTCATGAACAGAACAAGTTCAAGAATAATAGACTGTATTAAGAAGGTTGTTCAGGAGAACCAAGCCAGGATGTTGAGGATAATATAGGGTTAAATACAACCATCTTTTATAGTAAATATTAACCCTAAAGGTATGCTCTAGGTCTAAATAGTTGTCATCAATTCATATTGTATTTATAATGCCAGGAATCTATTTTAATCTTTGAAATAAATTCCAATGAGTTTGGCTCTTGAAGGCAAAATACCTTATATAGCAGTTCTCAAGCTTGCGCTTTCTATCCCCTACCCTGAAACTTATCTTTCTGCCTCAAAGAAATCAGAGAACTTGGTCTAGTCTGGACTAATAAGGGAAAAGAGGGCATGGATAATTTAGAACATTTCCAGCGCTGAAGCACTGCACTAATCTAACATCAGTTTCTTCAATAGAAATGTTTTAAGCAGCAAGAAAGTATTCTATGTTTTTTGGCAATCAGTTGATCAGATAGAAGAGTCCAGCAATACGAGGAGGATGTGTAATCTGACATGATTAGACAAGGCTCTTTAGTACCAGAACATTCATAATTGAGACAAAGAAAGAGTATTAATAACACTTGCCTAACACGGCAGTTAGCCATTTTATATTTCCTTTCTTTAATCTTAGTGTTTTTCAACAAATCATGGGATTTAATAGCGTGTTTTGGCAGATTAGAGGATTTATGGCCCAGATGTTTTTTGTTCTAAAAATGGATTAGGGTGTAAAGTTTGCTGGAATCCATGGAACATGTTGAGGCAAGCCGGTCATTTTATGTGTGATTAGTGCCTGCCTTCTGTCTCACAGTCCCTCCATCTGTCACAATTCACCAATGGATCTGGTTAGATTTAGCCTCATGTCACAAACAAGTCCCTTTTCTGGGCAATTTCATACTACAGATTCATTTTATGTCATTTTATGCCCTAGTTAAAAGATAGTGAGAGAGTAAGATGATAGGTTATAAGCTTTCCTTTAAATATTTGCAAAACAATCTCTTCCCATCAGTATTCTACCCTAAGATCATACCGATCATCATAATCATGTGCATCAAATAAATGACCAGTGTTAAATTAAAAATTATGTTGAAAACTAGTTTTTCTCCTTAATCCTGTTATTCTTTAAAAGAAATACTTTGGCAGGTTTTGTTTTGTTTTATAAACTCTGGATTGTGGAGCTGCAAACTAAGCTGGACGTATGAACATCTTATTAATAGTGTGAATTAAGTGTGACTGTAGTTACCAGTAGCCACAATTTCATATCAAGCAATCACAGGTGCCTGGTTACATTTTGTGCTTCAGATTTAGCATCTTAATGATTATAAGTTTGTATACTTAGCAAACCACTGCCTCCTGTGGTTTATTTCCCCATAAATGGATTGGGGGAGGAAGTTTCTCTTCTTTCAGTCAATTAATGTTTTATTCCTTCCATATATAGCAAACCTAATAGTGCTTTACATAAACTCTAAATTAGTCTTTCTAATACTATGAGAGAGTCAATAATTAAAATAATTATCCAATGCCTAGATCATATAGTAATGAAATTATAGACAATACTTGGATAAAAAAATCAAAGATAGTTTTTTTTTAATGCACTACAGAATATTTAGATAATAACTAAAAATAAACTATGATGTTTTAAACTTCTTTCCAGATATTTGTAAACAGCCATATTTCACTTCAGTATTATATTTTTATTATAGATGTTTGTACCATGTTCATATATACTGTGTAAATCAGTCATCAATTATTCGTTAACTTTACACAAATCTCATTGAGAAATTATTTATATGCCTGATACTTGCCATTACCAAAAATATAAGTGATTTTTATGGTTAAATTATCCATGCTTTTGTACAAAATATATCCTTCATTTTGTCACGTTATCAGGTTATTTAAATGACCATGATGCTGTCACCAAGGCAATCCAAGAAGCTCGGCAAATGAAGGAACAACTTCGGCGGGAACAACAGGTGCTTGATGGGAAGGTGGCTGTTGTGAATAGTCTAGGTCTCAATAACTGCCGGACAGAAAAGGTTAGTTCATGTAGTAACTTACTTTTCAAAAATGCCTAAGTTGCCTGAATACTTCTCTTTTTTTATTATCTTTTCATCTTCTTACCATCTTTAGAATGATGGGTCTCCCTCCCTTATTTTATTTTATTTTTTTACCCCCTCTATCAGTATAGAAGTCTCTGTGTCCATCCTGATAGAAACCATCTGGAAATGGGAAGAGTTATAATTCTCTTGCACCCATCTCCAAATTGTATTGACAATTAAATCATCGTCTGCGCCATCAGTGTGTATTGAAATGAAATGACATTTGAAATATGTTGCTCTGAGTGAAAGTTTTGCTTTATGGAGATGCTTAACTTGTATGTGGGGATGAGCTGGATTTGAAAATGCTGAATCTTCTCTAATCAGCATAAGCTTGGCTGATACCCACACTCATATTCTAAGTACTTAGAATCCCCAGCTTGTCATAATATGTTTCCAACTCAAAGCACTATCAAGTTTTAAGTGACTGTGCAACTGGAAAATTTGACTTTATCGTAAAAGAAAATGCACTTTTAAAGCTCTGACTTTATTACTACACTTAAGGCCAGTGAAACTTCTGAATTTGAGATATAAAAAAGTCAAACCTTTTCCTAAGCCATCCTTGTATTTTGTTCATAAAAAAGTATTATGAGTTGTTATTATAGAATGCTCAGAAGAATGTACTTCTTTTGGTAATATTTGATATGCTTTGAATTGAAATTTTAAAATGTTACTGAATCTCCCTTTACACAATCCTATAGTTAACTAGATACAGTAGATAAAAGAAAAAAAGAAAGAAAGAAAGAAAGATCAGCTACTTAGCAATTACTTGAAAGTTAATCATAGAAGCTTATTTTCCAGAATGAACAGGTTGCTAATTTGTATAGCTTTCTGGTTTCCCAGGTTTTACATGGAATTCGATCTGTAATCTCTAAGAAGCTAGCAGTCTGCATAGTGGAGGTGAGGTGTGCATACATGTGATCCTGTCACAACTGTACTTTTCCTCTGGTCCTATTGTGGGTAAAAAGGATGGAGAAATGATTTCAATACTGTTCTGTCTCTGGAGGGAAGAGCAAAGTATAGGTCAGTATACATCCCTTGCAGTCTTACAACATAACAAAAGTGACATCGGTGCAGAGAGAAGGGCACACCATTTTTACAGCTAAGCACCAGGAGGGAAGGGGAAAAGCAAAGTGACAGCTCTAAGAAGGAATGATAGCAAGCATAAAGGAATTTATATTCAAATATTTAAACATTCCTGAAAGGATTCTTGAACAGAAATTCCTTTTCTCTTCTCCCCACGTAGAAATGAGTTTAACACTCAGCCAGATGCTAATGCAAAGTGACTCCAGCTATCCCTCGCAAGCATAGCTAAATTGCCATTATTTGTTAAGCGCATTGAATTCAGCTGTGGATACAGCAGTTGGTTGCATTCAGCAAGCATCTGTACCCTTTTTTTTTTTAATCCTCCAAAGCAGAGACAACTCTACCTATCTCCCCCCTCTCCTCCCCTGTGCTGGCTGGGAATTGTCAAGTGACAACCGACCAAATCCTTTTGGACAGGAAGCCTTCATCCTGAGTTCTATATACTTGCAAAACAGGCCTTGTGGTTGGATCAGGGAGCCCATTAAAAGCACTTTGATGGTATGGAAATTCATCTTCATGAAGCTCCTAGGCCCCTAAGCAGCATGCTGTTTAGCTGTGGTTACAGATCAGTCATTCACATCGGAGGGCAATAATTGTGCTGACGGCTTGTAAGGCAATGGAAGTACATAAAATAATCCTGGGCCCTCCACCATGGCATTGTGAGTTAATCTTCTCTAATACAGATCAGCTGTTGTTCTAACACATGACTTTATGCCAGCTCCAGTGACTCTGCACAGCCTTTTGATTAAGTGGAAGGAGTGGAACCATCTGCATTTGCTTTATTCTATACATATCCGTAGTTGGGGACCCTATTTCCACTTCTTGCTCCACTCCACAATCATACTTTATTTCTCTGATTAGCATGTCCTGTTTGGGTTGTAGGAGTGAGAGTGCCTTTGTTGAAAGCTACTGCTTTCAATTTTCTTTTCCTTTTTACTGTGTAGATTTATAAAACCTTTTTTTTTTTTTTTAAATGTATCTTGTTTCGAAGTAATACTTGCCAGGACCTATTGGTCAGTTAAGATGTCTCCATTCTCATGAAGGTTATCATTCCCAATCTTTGCATCATGCATTTTCAATGTAGTTAAGTTATATCTTCAATTATAATCTTACATTTTTACAG
This sequence comes from Dugong dugon, assembly GCA_030035585.1. Lineage (NCBI taxonomy): Eukaryota > Metazoa > Chordata > Mammalia > Sirenia > Dugongidae > Dugong > Dugong dugon. Next base: position 172,129,140 of record CM057465.1, read on the forward strand.
AATTCTAAGTAAAAATATTAAATATGAAAATGAAGCAGTTCCATTATTATAATAGTATGGCAGACTCTTGGAATGTGTAAGTAAACTTTCTTAGCAGAAGGGTCTGTATTAGTTCACCCCTTATATCATCCCTGACGGGAGAATGAGATGGAGGCTGTTGAAGCTCTCTTTGAAGCCAGTGCTACTGTGGTTGCCTTTTCCTCTTAAACTAGCTTAGGTGTCATTTCTACAATATCAATGATTGATCTACCAGTCTGTGCAACTCATGGGAATGAGAGAATAATGTCAAATTAATATCTTCTCATTAGTAATCAGTTTAATATTAGCATGTACTGTGTATTAAGAACTGTGCTATGTACTGGAGATATTGTGTTGAACAAGAAAATTCATTTATAGAGTTTACAGTTTAGATAAGATTATTATTTTGACTGATAATCATTACATATTTATGTTTATGAACCCACCTGTAGGAATTGAATGAGGACCCCATATTGCTTGGCATTTCAGACCAGTTATACATACCTGAGTTGACAAAGGTAGATCTTCCCCTTAACAAAAACTTGTTTTTACACATAAAGGAACATCACTATGTATATTATATCATTATTTTCCAAATGCTTACCTTTGTAATAGATTTTTATAATCACCCAAATTTATCCATGGCCAGATAAGTAGACCAATACTTTTTTTTTGAAATTTTGCTTCATAGTTCTTGATGAAAGACATAAGCAGAATATATGATAAATTAATCTTGTATTTTACACTGTCATCTTCTCGTATAATTTGAATCCCAAAAGGACATTTTTTTCCTCTAAAACAGTACTTCTGTCTCTAAACCCAAAGTACATGTAATATAAGGAGGGAGGGCAAGAAAGATGGAAAGGAGCTGGGAGAGAGGAAGTGGGGAAAGAAAGAAATGCAGCCCTCACGTGGTTGGTGATTGACATCACTCTACGAGGTGGTATCATTGCCTGAGATGCATATAACTGGAATCCTGACGAGGAGATGCTTGATTTCTTGGGTACACAAATCTTATACACCTTAACTTTGTTTCACTTTTCAAATAGCCAACATGGCTGTCCCAAGTGAAAGGTCTTAATTCTGAAAAACTAATTGGACAGTGAAAACAATTAGAGGTGTGAAGTTAAGAAACAATGTTTTTAAGTGATATGTACCAAAACATATAATGAAAGTCATTTTTACTGGAACACATTTTAATTGAAGACTTCTAAAAGATTTCTCATTTCTTTACTTTTTTGGAAGTGTTTTCAACATACCCAAGAACTGTGTATGTCAGGTTTCTTGGAAACTCTGGGAGACAGTGTCATTTATAATTGTCATCTCTGGTTAATTATAGCCTGATTGTATATTCAAAAAATATTATCTTTTACCACATAGCTCTTTTACACATTAGTGTTATATGAATAAGTAAGCTTCTCGGGTAGGAGGAATCAGAAAGAAAACCCTCATGCATTTATTTTATAAAAAGCATCACTTTGCTTAACTGTCACCCACATGGCACAGTTTTGACCGTACAGTCAGCTGCATCCTCAGGTTCTTGACTTTTTGTTTGAACATATACAAAGATCTCCTAATAGGAGGTCGTAAAAACCTCAGTTTGTGCCCTGATCTCACCAGTCAACATTAATACAGCAGAGACCCAGTCCATTCAGTTGAAATGAGGAATAGACCAGAAGTTTCCCACCTTATTTCCCTCACTCCAGATGTACTTATCCTAGTAAGAGCATACCCATGCTGTAGTATCTGTTAGAAATCTATTTTTGCTGCATTTATCAGGAAATCTAATGCAGTCGCTTAAACAAATAGTGATTAATTTTTCTCACATAATGGAGTTTAGGAGTAGGACGTTGGTGGTGTTAGTTCATCAGCTCGGTGATCTCAGGATTAAAATCTCTTTGATTCTTTTTTTTTTCCTTAGGGTCACAAAAATGGCTACTGCAACTACAGCTCTTCCATCTATATGAAGGCAGGTCGATTTAGGAGGGAAAAGTGTTTTTCTGTGCTAAGTTCAGTCTTCTAAGGGTCAGCAGTTTGAATCCACCCAGTGCTCCTTGGAAACGCTATGGTGCAGTTCTACTCTGTCTTACAGGGTCGTTATGAGTCAGAATCGACTGGACGGCAACGAGTTTTATTCACATAGGGATGTTTCACTGTCCTCAAGCCAACTTCTACAAACATCTCATCGGCTAGAGTCCGGTCATATGCCTGCCCTTAAGATAATTACTGACCAAAAATAGAGACTACTTTAAATTCATCATGGATTATTTTCTGTGACTGAACTAGAGTCTTTACCCTATCCTCCCTGAGATTAAGGGGTGTCTTGAGAGCAAAGGTTACGTTAACCTGTTGCCATCGAGTCGATTCCTGACTCATAGCAACCCTATAGGACAGAGTAGAACTGCCCCATATGGTTTCCAAGGAGCGCCTGGTGGATTTGAACTGCTGACCTTTTGGTTAGCAGCCATAGCGTTTAACCACTACGCCACCAGGGTTTGCAAGGTTACGTTAGCAGGGAAGAAAAATGAGACCAGAATGACTATTGGATAGGAAAATGCCATTGTCTGTCACAGCTACATTGTAAAAATGATATCAAACTTTGCAATTATTTCCATCATAAAACAGGTTTATTTTGTTTGTTTTATATTTATTATCTATCTGTGTACTTTTTCTCTTCACTGTTACATGTCCATGGCCTTGTACCTCGTCTGTGATTCATAAAGAGTTAAATTACATACAAGCATGTGCACAGGAAAACATGCTTGATGACAGATTAAATCTCTGAACACATGTTCTATACATGTTAAGGTCAACTTCTGGATTGCTTTTCTTATGTGAAATGGATGTTACTCACAAAAATAAACCTGCAAATGTATGCAGACATCTCTTAAGGTAGAGAAGTTCTTCCCCAAACATTGAGTGCCTACAGTATACCTGGAATGTAAATACAGAAGCCATGAATTCCTGTATAACTGCAAATAAGAACAGCTAGAAAAATATCTTATTTTTCCATCTGCGGCTCAGTGGGCATTCTTTAAAAATCTATATAGAATAAGATGAAAATTTAGTGAATAAACATTTGTAATTTAAAGAATAATTTACTCAATAATGGCACCAGTTTCTTTTTTTAGTTTATCGTCAGTCTCACCACAGACTATGTAGGCTGATCTGTAAAGCAAGGTTAATTTTATTATATAAAACTCTTGGCTGTTGGAAACTCTTCCATTACAACCACCTCTTTTCTGCCATTGTCAACCCTTTTCTTTCCCTTTAACAGAGTACCAAACATGAAATGACAGTGACCAATGTTGACTTAATGTGGATGTTTAATAATGAAAAAAGTGTGTCAGTCCCAGCATTAGTTACAAATGGCAGTAAGTGTATCGGATGGCAGCCCTGTAATAATTTTACATCCATCATTCTTTCCTGATGCTTCACTGGCCATCTGATGGATGGGGCCAGCAATGTTAACTCTTCAGAAACTGACAGTGTATCTAGTTCAGCATTATCTAACACATGCTCCTCCATTAGATAAGGAGAAGGCATATGAGGAATTGTGAATAACAGGTTTTTCTTGGAAAAAGTGAATAGTAAGGAACTCATGCGTCTGCTTTCAGTGGGAGATACTACAATTAATGACTATGGATAGCTTTTGTAGATGTTGCCATTAGCTAAAGTGACTCGGAGAAGTCAAGTTAGAAAAGAGATATTTCAGTGGTTGGAGAAAAAAACTTTATGAGGGAGGTAGCTATGTTTTTAGGTTAATCCTTCAAGAGGAAAAGAGATCGTTGCAACAGTGAGGGAAAAGTCGGAGCTTTTACTAGGGGTGTGTGTGTGTGTGTGTGTGTGTGTGTGTGTGTGTGTGTGTGCACGTGCTTTAAAAAATGTTCTCAATCATTTGAATCCTCTGGTTAGAATTTGCCTAGGAAGAAATTTAAACACACATACACACAAGCAATTAATATTTTCCCTTTATAAAAGTGAGTATATATTATTTTTAATCTCTAACTTTACATATGATTACTTGGTGACTTTAGTTAAAAGAGACACAGAATCTGAAGCACAATACTTGCCTTTTTATTACTGGAGTCTCGCTCCTCTGAAAATTTGTATAAAATGGGTAGAGAACTGCTTTCTAGGCAACTGATTATTAGAAAATCTAGACCAGCCTTTTTATGTGCACGTTGGCGTTTGAAACTGAGGTTTTCTTTTCTTTTGTTTTTCGTTCATAAAACCTTCCTAATTCTGAGTGTCTTAACTAGGGAACACTTCTTGTGGGACAGGAGGGGAGAGGAAAACCCCTTAGTGAATATTATCAGCACACAGCAGCCAGTTTTCAAAGACCATGACAAAAAGGCAAATAGGTATTATGTCATCATCCATCCATCACTCAATATGTCAGCCTTTCAATAATTCCAATCGACATTCTTGACAGGCTGGTGCAAGTTAAAGGGGCCGTTTGTTTCTAGAAATTGAGTGTAGGCTGTCTATAGCCTTTTGTTCCAGATGGTTTTCTTCTCTGTCTTTTCATTTCTTTCCTTTTCTATCTTCTCTTTTTGGGGGTATTTAATTGAAATACATGCCGAGTTTGCAGACTGCAAAGATCAGAGCTGTTTTCGTCCAGCAGTGGTAACTATGCATTAAACATTTTGATTTGTTTGAGCTTGAAGTTTAGTCCTTTTTTGCCATTTGCTTCATGGAGTTTGTGTATATTTACAGCCTCTGCATTTAATGGCCACATGCCTTATTTTCACAGATGGCCAGTGGAAGACTTTTTCTTTCTCTTAGTATAGCCCACTTTCAGTTTTGCTACATTTGTCACGGTGCCACTACTTGCAGCTAGCAAGTGCCCACGCTTGGTGGGGAGCAATTATGGTGTGAGTTTTTAAGGAGCTTTTTAAACGTTTTTTTTTTTTTTCCAGTAAACTTTTTATGGTTTAATTTTCAAGCCTGGAAAAGCTGTGCATGTTTTCAAACAGAGAGTCTTGTGTTCTTTACATCATTCTAGTAGAGAGGTTAGTGCAGGAGGGTCCAATAAAAATGAGACACATTGAGCATGCCAAATTAGGCTTTCAGATAGATATCCACAGGCCTCTCTGATAATTAAAATTGTCTATTCATTTAAGGGTATGAAGATATGTTCACAATACTGTATTCATGAATAAAGTTTCAAAACACTGTATAGAGAATGGTCCAGATATTTTAAAAGTATATTTTCATGGTACATAGAAAAAAGACTTAGAAGGATACACAACAAAATGTAAATAATAATTATGTTAAAATGCTAGGGTTGTCATTTTACTTCTGTATCTCCACATTTCTGAATTTCTAAATTTTCTTTAAGGAAAGTAAGAATTACTGTTATAGTTGGACCAAAAAAGTTATTGTTAAAAACCACACCTATCAAGAATGGTCTTTTCTTCCCTTCTCCTTTGCTTTCTTACTCCTTGCCGAGACCAGTTAGCTCTGTCTTCAAGACTTTTACACACTGAGGCACTGAAACAATTAAAAGAAAATTTGTTTTTAAGTTACCCTCTTATATTTAGTAGATGTATTCTTTAGTGTGATTCATTACAGACTATTTTGCCAATATGGATTAAAAATTATCAAGATGTTCTGAATTTAGCATTTATTTGAAAGGGTCCCATTGGCTCTCTCCAATCATGTATCTTTTCTCTTACAAATGAGAAAGACATATGACTATGAATCATAAGTCATAAGGGCTATTGATATTTATTTTGAGCTTTACAACTTTCAGTGTGCTTTCACATCGTATTTTGATATCATACTTTAAGATAGGTAGAGCAGTATTTTTATCTCCATTAAAAAAAAAAAAACCTTGAGATTTGAGAAGATTAGGAGATTTGTTCAAGTGGTAGATCAGTTTTTGAATCCAGGTCTTTTGCCTTGTTAAATTCACACTCTTTTTCACTGAAATCCACTGAAAGGTATTCAAGAAAGTAACTTAGTGTCTGTCCGATTGGCTTGTGCTCCAGCGTTGGTTATCTGTACTCTTTGGTACATTATTGAGGCTTTGTCACAAAAAACGCATTTAAGCAAATATCATCTCCCCATATTCTTCACCAACTCTTTGTTTCCCCTTTTCCTGCTCCCTTCCTATCTCTTCCTTTGTCACTCACCCGTCCCTTAACTAGAGGACAAATTAGGGGGGAAAAAATATGTTCAGTTGTATTAATTTTGCTTCTTGTGGCAGCTCTGCTAAAAAAATGTAATGAGCTGTTAGCTGTCCATTAAAATGAAATTTTAGATACCTCTTCTAATTTCTCTTTTTCTCTCTCTCATCCTAAAACAACCACGGATAATCGAAAAGTGAATGATTGCCCTAATGTGCCTGATTCTATTTGTCAGACCCAGCATTGCTGAACTAAGTGATGACTTCTTAAAATAGTCTACTTACGTTTATTTAATTGAAGTAACTACTGGCTACTAAGGCTACATTTGTAAGAATGCTGACAGTTTTATAGCTTTTATTCCATGAAAAGGAAAAATTAAAAGAGAAAAATGCTATACCTCTCTGCTGCTCAGTAACTGAGTTACCCATTGTTTATGAAACAGATATCATCAGACAACATTTTAGTTTACTGTTTACATCTGTGCAGTCCTCCCGCCCCCTGGACGTCCTGTGTAGGTTGTGAATTCTGTTTTTTTTCTTTTCTGGCCTCCTGTTTTCTTCATATTAACCCTTCAGTTTTGACTCAGTGTATTTAGTCCGTATGTATGTGTGCCCTAGTTTAAAACAACAAAAAAGATTTTTTTAGAATTTGGTTGAATCCTCACCACATATAGAGACATGTGAAGTCCCAAAACTTAGTTTTACCTTTCTTGGTGTCATGGATTGAATTATGTCTTCCCAAAAATGTGTGTATCAATTTGGCTGGGCCATGATTCCCAGAATTGTGTGGTTGTCCTCCATTTTGTGATTATAATTTTATGTTAAAAAGGATTAGGGTGGGATTGTAACATCCCTGATCCAATGTAAAGGGAGTTTCCCTAGGGTGTGGCCTGCACCACCTTTTATGTCTTGAGAGATAAAAGGAAGGGGGAAGCAGGCAGAGAGTTGGGGGACCTCATACCCCCAAGAGAGAAGTACCGGGAGCAGAGTGCATCCTTTGGACCCGAGGTTCCTGCGCAGAGAAGCTCCTAGTCCGGGGGAAGATGGATGACGATAGGACCTTCCTCCAGAGCTGACAGAGAGGGAAAGCCTTGCCCTGGAAGTTGATGCCCTGAATTTGGACTTGAAGCCTACTAGACTGTGAGAAAATAAATTCCTCTTTGTGAAAGCCATCCACTTGTGGTATTTCTGTTATAGCAGCACTAGATGACTAAGACACCTGGTTTCCCTCTTCCACATGTACACACAATAAGCTTCATCAGAAGAAATAATAGAAACAGTATTTTATCACAACAGTAATTCATGTGTACATTTTTTTGTGAGTGATTTTTCTAAAATTCCTTTGAGAAGCTTTTCTGTATATTACACAGCGAGGCCTAGTGACTTCATCCTCACCATGGTGGTGGTTTCCTGTTTTAGGGACTGAATTAATAATGTTGAATTCGGAGACCTAACTGTGTCTTTCACAAGTACTGAATCTGTGAGTCTGATTACTGTTGAACAATCTCCTCGTAAAATATATCTCAATAGCCATAATTTTTCATTTTATCATATTTTGAAATCCCTTCGAGTTTAATAAAATGATTATAGAATTCTTAATTATAAATAAAGCCGCTTAAGTATAGAACCTGATATTAACAACATTTGAAGAAATTATCATTTATGGGTAGAGAAAAGAATGTATAGTTTTATGTTGTTGTTAGTTGCCGTTGAATCAGTTTTGACTCATGGCATCCCCATGTATGAAGAGTAGAACTGCTCCATAGGGTTTTCTTGGCTGTGACCTTTCAGAAGCATGTTGCCAGGCCTGTCTTCCAAGGTCCCTTAGGATGGATTTGAATCACCAACCTTTTGACTAGTAGTCAAGTGCTTAGCCCTTGCACCTCTCAGGGACTCCTATAGTTTTATACAGTTGTTAAAATATCTTAGTTTTGTTTTACGAAGTGTAGTCCAGTAGGACATAAAATCATAGAATTGCAGGTCTTAAAGGAGATAAAAAGAGCATTTAATCCAACCCATCATCTGATATCTCCAATATCTCTAGTGTACCTAGCAGGTAGTTATATGACCAATACTTGTAAACCAACTATTGGTCAATGTTCTGTCTCTTAATTACATACGTCCAAATTCTGTCCACAAACGACGGGTATTGATTCTACTTCAACACAGAAGTTCTTAAAATATTTGAAGACAACTGTTGTTACGTGTTCTTCCCACCGCACTCAAATATTTTCTTCAGGATCTTGTACAGTTTGACAACAGGGATATTGATAGTTGCATAGTTGAGTAGATACCCAAACCATCATGGTCATTGAACTTCCCTGGTCTGCATTCTAGGGCCTGTGATCTGAAATAAAATGAGATCATTATAACATTATTTTTCTTAGTGAATCCATACTAGCTCCTTGTCACCAGCTTCTCTACTAAGTGTTCTTGACTAGCCCTTATAGCAGTCGGGTCTATCTTTTTTCTAATACACATGAAGTTCTCAGGCCATTGTTCTTCAAATTCCTCTGTTCACTTAGGAGAATCAAAATTAGTTTCCTGTCATCAACTTTCTAATATTTCTCCTGCCTTAAGATTAATTCTTTAAAAATCTGTCTTAGTTATCTGGTGCTGCTATAACAGAAATACCACAAGTAGATGGCTTTAACAATAGAAGTTTATTCTCTCACAGTCTAGTTGGCCAGAAGTCCAAATTCAGGGCGCCAGCTCCAGGGGAAGGCTTTCTGTCTCTGCCTCCTTGTTATCAATCTTACCCTGGTTTAGGAGCTTCTCCATGCAGGAACCCCAGGTCCAAAGGATGTGCTCTGCTCCCAGTGCTACTTTCTTAGTGGTATGAGGTCCCCATGTCTCTCTGCTCACTTCTCTCTTTCATATCTCAAAAGAGATTGGTTTAGGACACAGCCTAATCTTGTAGATTGAGTCCCGCCTTACTAACATAACTGCCACTAATCCCACCTCATTAGCGTCATAGAGGTAGGATTTACAACACATAGGAAAATCACATCAGATGACAAAATGGTGAACAATCACACAATACTAGGAATCATGGACTAGCCAAGTTGGCACACGTATTTTTGGTGGACACAGTTCAATCCATAACAAAGTCATTAATAGGGAGATATCAGTTTTATCCACAAGTCATTTTGCTCTCTTGGAAAGTTATTTACTTGGACAAAGACTCTTAAACTCATTGAAGCTGTGTGTTCCCTACTAAACCTTTCTGTCGATCTTCAGCTTCACAGTACTTCTTACCCAAACTTGATCTGCCAGTCTACTTTAATTTGATTAGATTACCTGAATGAAACTAAATAAATTCCTAAAATATTTAGCCATAATTACTCTTGGACAAATTTTGTCTTGTTAATCTCTGTTATCACTCAGTAGTTTTCCAAGAAAATTTTCATGAAAGGAAATTAAATTGTGGAACAAAAGTTTGGATTCTACCTCATGATCTCCTCCACTGGGGGGTCTCTGAATTTAGAAGAGGAAAATCAGGATTAGAAAGGGCTGATTTTATGGATGATGGGACTAGAGGACATGTGTGGACACTTCCAATCCCTTAGCTTATATATCCCTGTTATGCTCTGATGGCAAAAATGAATGGGAAAGTATTCCTAAGGGATACTTTCCCACAGTATCCTAATGGATAAATTCATATCTGACGGGAAAATTGAGATTCCTTCAGCTTACATTTATGTTATTGTAGTAGGAAGGTGTGTGTGTGTGTGTGTGTGTGTGTGTATGTGTGTGTGTGTAATTTATAAAAAAACAAGAAAGCCTTTCCTCCATTTGTACTATTAGATTACATGGGTGGATGGCTATTTTCTAGAAAATGGAGACCTCAAATAAGCAAGAGTAAAACCCAAAGCTTGATGGGATGGATACATGCATTGTTTCTTCGTATTTTACTTCTGCTGATGAAAACAAATCTCCACCTGATAAATCATTATGGCATTATAAATAATCTTTCATCTTCTTTGGTAGTCTGTGACGTTCATATAATTGGAGAGTTAAAAATTTTTTTGTTCCTTCCTTCTTCCCGTATTATTTGTATAGTAGGAGACCATAAAAAAGTGCAGCCAGAAGGAGTTTAACTGTTACTGAGTCAACATTTGACAGGCTCACTCTATTCTGTCATTTCATGCATGTGCTTTATATGAGATTTATAGCTTTGTAAGCTTTATTTCAGGGACATCCATTATGATAGCTGATCCACAACCCATCCCTCTTTTTGTGTATATGTGAGGGGGGATGGATGCAAGCTCATCACTAAGACGAATCCCAATTTCAGGGAGTAATAAAGGAAGCACCTCCTCATGCACTGTTTAAATTAGGATTAGGTAACTAAGGGAATATCTGCCTCCTCTAAGGTACAATGTTTTGTCTTCTTTTGTTTTGCTTACTCTTTGAAGTATCAGAAACAGGACATCAATTTATGCCTTTGCAAACAGTGAATTTTGAGGGTTTTTTTTCCTTTAAATTGAAGTAATATAATAGGGACATCTTGAATTTAAATATATGCTGGACTTTTGTTATTACATTGTAACTCATTGTGCCTGAGAATTAAATGGGAAAACAAAATAAAAATGATTACGTGCATTGCAGTAGATAATGGACAAGAGAAAAAAAATCTCAAATTTTAGAGTTATTAGAAAAGTTCTCCTTTTTAATGCATGTTTGTCAACTACCCTGGGCATATAGAATAGGGGACAATAACCGTAATAGTGTATTTAACATTCATGTTAAACTAACTACTCCTCCAGTTCTTACGTTAGGAAGAATTTTTATCTTTCCAATTTTCATATTGGCATTTTTTTCTAGTATTACAACCCTATCTTTCTTCATTTTTTCAAATTTATAAGAGGCTATTATATATTTAAACCCCATTTTATGAATTAGCATTCTAGTACTCAGGGAAATATGGCTAATATATATGGCAGAGTTTTGTTGAGAAGTGATGTCCCTGATGCCAAAACCTATCATGTTATAACTTCAGATAGGTACGCTTCCTATTATTCCTTGTGGCTGTTTGCCGTTCCTAATGGTTTTTGGCATAGAAAGTACAGCTCTACACTGATCACGTCTAACCAACTAATTTCCTACATCTCTATAAATATTTTTTGGCTCTCCTTGTTGATTCCCTCCATAGCCTGGTGTCCTATGCAAACATAATACAACTGCTGATTTCTGTCAGAAAGTCATTGGATAAGCCATAGAGCCCAAGAACAGCTACCAGATTTCTTAAATGAAATATTAATATATTAAAAATAATTCTTTGAATGTTGAGTTTTAGAGCTATTCCTTTGACCCAAAATAGCTATATGGTTTAAACCTTTCTTTTCTTCTGTAGATGATACAGTCTGCTTGGACCATTGTTCAGGCCAAGATTGGATCAAAACTTGTTTCAAGCAAAAACAGGTTTAACCTGATATTTGCTCTTGATCTTAACAAACCTGCAGTGTTGTAAAAGATTCAGTTAGCCAGATAGTTCTCATCTTTCCAAAGAAAATCTGGTTGTTATCAAATTGTTAGTTTTTATTCTAGAGAGAAAGTATGCAGGTCTCATTTGACCTTTATTAATAAATTCCCAAGACTCTGATTTTCAGTACTTTGTAGTAATTTATCTCTCTGTGCCCTCTACTCACAAGGATTACTCAGGGCAGTTCAGAATATTGGCAGATACTTTCTGTAAATGTTTTAGTTTTCTTTGATTTTGACTTTCTTACAGAAAAAAGGTAAAGGAGAGAATACCAGTGAATCTCCTCAGTTTCAGGGCAGCATTTGGGTAATACTGAGAAGAGAGTGAAGTAGAAGTGCTATACTAGATTTGTGTTCTAGAACACTGATCTTAAAATGGGGGCTTGGGGTGCTATTTTTCTGTGCAGATTCCTGACTAATGTGGTTTGAATCAGAGCCAGACAGAGCTAAAAGTATAAGGTTGGTGAAAAATTGTCACTGGTGCCCATCAACTTTTATTTCCTTTCCCCTAAACACAATTTCTTTGGTGTTTCCCATTACAGCATCTTCTCATTTACCCCATTCCTACCTGAGACTTACGGCCCTTATGTAGTTTCAGCTACCTCTGTGTGGAAAGGAATAATCTAATTATGACAACTTGAAGAATCAAAATATTACCTTCTCTGGTAATATTTGCATGTTCAAAAAGAAGCTTTTGGAGAGGGCATTATTTAACCCAGAGAACAGATTTCAGATGGTTGAGTTTTAGGCTCAATAATTCATAGGTGGACTCATTTGGGGAGAAGAGAGCCAAGGATAGGTGAGATGAGAAGGAGTAGGGAGGGAGGAATCAGCTCAATGTACATGTTTGTACTCTGCAACATTTAGCTGAATCCTATATGCTGAAAATTGAATTTAAACATTTGAGAACTATTCTTAAATCAAATTCATTCCTCTGGTGGTTCAGTATATTATCTAGATTCTTATCCACATGTAAATTTATATTTACCTCTATATATAAGAACTACATATAAACTTTAAATATAGAGTTAATTTTCATATGGAGTTATATGGTAATTATCTTCTACTTGGTTGTTACTATCTCCCTGTTACAGCAGTTACTTTATGTCTTCTCAATTTATGGTCAGCTAGCATTTCTAAATTGTGGCAGTCTCAAACTGTTTTGATTTACATGCTATTGTAATATGTTGGAGCCCTGGTGGCGCAGTGGTTAAGAGCCTGACTGCTAACAAAAGGGTTGGCAGTTCAAATCCACCAGCTGCTCCTTGGAAATCATATAGGGCAGTTCTATTCTGTCCTGTAGGGTCGCTATGAGTCAGAATCAACCCAACAGCAAGAGATTTGGTTTGGTGTTCGTTTTGTGAGGTGTTTGAAGACCGTGGGTGGTGCAGTTAGCTGCTATCCTAAAGGTTGGAAGTTAGAGTCTACCCAGTGGCACAAAGTAAGAAAGGCCTGGCAATCTACTTCTGTAAAAACTACTATTGAAAACCCTCTGGAGCACAGTTCTACTCTGACACACGTGGAGTCATCATAAGTTGGAATAGATGCAGTGGTAACTGGTTTTTGGTTTGGTAATGTGTTTTAATTAAAAGCACATGGCATGTTATCCAATCACCTTTCCTTTCTTCCTGTTCACATGACTGGCAGCTTAAATGACTATGCAAAGGGTGGTGTAAAAAGCCCAGTTGAATTTGTTGACTTGCATTATCTCTCAGTGACATCCTCTTAAGAAGTATCATAATTTCCATTTTTTGGTAATTAATTGAATCATGTTCTTACTCCGTGTGCTTTAGATATGGGTGGTTAAAAGTGACTTATTGTAAAAACTGATGTGACTTTCCTGCTCATTATTTGCTAATTTTAGCCTCTTGGTAAGATGGCACAAGAGCCATAGAGCTCTACTCAGAACCTTAAAATTTATTTAATATTTCAATCATTTTCTACTCCGATTGCCTGCATTTTGCTTTTTCTTCTTGAAAGACTTTACTTCGAAATGGAAGATGCTGTAGAAAATATGTAGCATTATTGCCCTATACAGTGTTAAATGAAAACCTGCGGGACGGTCCATGCCCTGTACATTCTTCATAGATAGTACAGTAAAGTCTTCATTGACCTGTGGACTATCAAATCATGTTGATGGAATGAGGTTTTTAATGTAACTGTCTTCTATTTTACCAGCTGCAGTCACTATAAAAAGAGATTCTGTTAAGCTAGTGTCCTCGGTGCTCACGAGCTCAGCTGAATGGATACGGCAGAATCTCTCAGCAAAAGAAATCCAGAACATATAATGCAGCTGAAAACATCAATTACACATATAAAACAAATTGGGTCAGATTCTACAATTTAAAAAGGATAATTTATTTCAACTTGAGTAGCGTGTAATTCTATAGAGCCAAAGTTTATATAAGCATTTATTTCAACTTTAGTAATACATAATCCTATAGAGCTAGGATGTATATCATTACTTAATGGTTCCAGTTTCACTACTGTATTTCATACTGATTAACAATTAAAATTTTCTTTATTAAATTGTGTACAGACTTCTATGAGCAGTATAGGTGTTCCAAGGCCACTGACTTAAGATAATTCTTTATCTAGTATGTGCAATTGTAATATCACCAGGGATTTTGCAGAAGTAAAGCATCTGCTGTATTGAGAATTTCAAGATGGTATTGGTTCTTGGTAGGAACATTAGTTGAGCACTTTACCTGTAATACAGTTATCTTAAATAGTTGATTATTTTCTGTGAACATTTTATTGTGTTAATAGCAGTTCCCCAGCGTATGTGGTTTACCTGTGTTCCCAATAAGGTGAATAATTAGAAAGTGACATGAGCCAGTTTCATAAGATCCAATAGATGCTTTTCTTAAAATTGTTTTAGAACCACATCATCCTTAGAACAATGGCACAGAGTTGTAGAGAATGTTATAAACTTTTCAGTGTATGTTTTTATGTTCTTAAAATCAACCCATTTCTTAATTTGGAAGTAATTTAACATCTAATGTGGTTTTTATTATGCATTATATTTGCCCCTGTTAGTTTGTAATGGCATGTTCTCTATAAATGCAGATCTTGCACTGCGTGCTTTTAAATGGCTTGATATCTTTCTAGATCTCATTTTGGTTTATGTGTATCTCAAATAATTCGACAACTCAATATTTTGGCTTAGCAAATCCAAATCAAACTGTGGTCCAAGTAGCAGGCACTCACACTGGATGTACAGAGACTTGACAAGCAATTAGCAGTGAATATTTAAGCATCTTCATTACCCTTGCATGAGGAATGCAGATGGCATTTAGGGAGATGGCAACCAGAGGGCACTACTGTGAATAATGTTTCTATCATTAGGTCACCTCACTATTGGAAGACTTTCTCTGGGCGCCATGCCACTCCTAAACTTCTATTGCCTGGCTGGAAATAAAGCAGACATTCCAAATGTTTTAAAACAGGTTGTTTCCACGAAATTTCTATGTGTATTTTGTGATGTGGGAAAGCTGTCTCCAAGGATCCCGGCATATATCCTTTAGGGATATCAAACCCAAATGCCAAGACTTTATAGGGGTTCAGGAGAATCAAAACTCCTTCAAAAATCATGCTCATCATTTGCTTCAATTACCTTGGTACAATGCGCTGAACACGCAAAGGTGAATAAATGAACATCCACTGCCTTCCAAAAGCTAATGCATTCTGCATGGCTCAAGAAGAGATATATTTGAATAATTCTAATTTCCAGATTGATCTCTCATTAAAAAAATTTCTTTTTAAGGAAAAAACAGCCCTGGAGAGTCTGACTCAGCAACTGGCTGTTAAACAAAATGAAGAAGGAAAGTTTAGCCACGCCATGATGGATTTCAACATGAGTGGAGATTCTGATGGTTTGTAAAATTGTTCATATATACGTATATATTCCAACGGTGTGCAGAAGTGTCTATTTCCTTCAGTTTAAAACTACTGAGAAACAAGCAAGACCCCATGCCTGTTATTGCAGAAAGAGCCCTCGTGTGTGCGCAGTTTCCACGCGCCAAGTACTCTGCTGAGGGTTTTGTGTGAATCATCTCATTTAATCCCAAGCACAACCTGTGAGATAAATACTATTACAGATAAAGATACAGACTCTTAGGAATTTTGAATCATTTTTCCAAGGGCACAGGGCTATAAGTGCCAGAGGCAGGACTTGGATTCAAGACAGTGTGATTCTAAAGCTAATGCTCTCAGTCTCCATCTGCCCTGTTTCTTACCTTCTCTATAGGGTGGCTATGAGTTGGAATCGACTCGATCCTAACAGGTTTGGGTTTTGGGGTTCTATTTCTTGTACCCAAAGCAAATTTCTCAGAATTTCGTATCTACAGTCTCATTTTCAATTTTTTATTTGTCAAACCCTGACCAGAATACAAGTCTCAGAGGACATCTTCAGGATAGTTGGTTGCGTTTTAGAACCCTTCATTCTTTTCCTCTCTCCCACACAGTCAAGTACTCTAACTACCCCTCGTAACCCAACTAGGACTCTCGCTGTCCAGCCTCATGCTTTTCTCATGTGCATTGAGACTTCTGTTGTCAGTTATCTAAAGAAATGGACATTCTCAAAATCCACAGTGACATACTCTAGTTTTATTAGCACAGCAAAAAGGGTAAAAAGAAGAAAGCTCTGTTCCTCTTAAACTGCGTCCTGACTGGGAACCTCTCTCCAGTGTCAGATGACGCACATACATTTTAGGAGTTTCTTTGGTGGCATAGCCCTCAACTTTGTTACCACTGCAGAAGTTCCTGCATATCAGGGAGGCTGCACCAGCACAAACCAGTGAGGAGCATACTTTAGGCTAGAGAGTCTCCCCTAGAACGCCCCAAAATACACAGTTATTGACTCTCTGCCTTGGGCAAATTCCACCTTTAAGTTCATTTCTGCGGTAATGAAGGGATTAGCCAAACTTGAGGTTTTCACAAGATAATTCAGTCAAAACTGAATTTCATGCAATAGAATATCCAGGAAAAAATCTGTTTTCCGGCCTAATATATCCAAACATTTGCTTCTGTTTTCTACTTCACTTGGGTAAGGTAAACCTAACCTAAGTACATGCAGAGACCTTGTCTGGATTTGAAAAAGTCACATAATGTTCATTTTATTGCTTATGTTGCTTTAAGGTGTTAGAACCAGAAAAGGCAGATGTGCAAACTATCATTTGCTAGTTACAACCCCATTTTAGAAATACGTCACCATATATTGGCACTCTTTTGCCAGTAAAAAGACAGCTACTGATAATAGTGCATTTCAGGAACTTTAAGTTATATAAGCATGATAAAATATACCCCAGCGTAACCAGCATTAAAGCATCAAAGTTTTTGTTGATCTTATTTATTAAATTCAGTCATGCTTGCATATAAAATACTTTCCAATATTCTTCAGACCAAAGAGCATTTTATGAATGTGAAATAATGGGAAACTCCACCAACAGGTATGCTGGGGTTTTTTTCTTTGTTGCTATAGAAGTCTTCAAGCTTGGTTGATGTCTATTCCTTCAAATTAAGAAAAGAAAGGAAGAGAGGAAGAGGAGGATGGAGGAAGAAAAAAAGCAGTGCTTTTACTGTTAATAGAAACTCTAGAAATTCCCAGAATGTTTTAAATTTTTACATGCTACCAAAATACATCTGCTGTATCTTTTGTAATAATAACCACGGAAAGCCTAGTGTCAGAGTTCTTCAGAATTCTACGTTTTCTTCTAGTTCTTCTTGGCTGTCTTTGCATAAAGTCAGGTATCTCTGGAAGCTGTTTAATCTGCTGAAATCATTCTGAGAAATCACTTAAGGCCTAGGAGAATGGATGCAGCTTCCAAAAATTCCAATGTGACTCTTGGGTTGTGTTTTATTATCAGTGAATCTTGCTGTTTGAAAGGTAGCTACCAATGGATCTCTTTGGATAACTGTAGATCTTAGGGGAAAAAATAAAGAGAATATATTATTTTTCACTTTAAACATATGGCTGTAGCTCTACTAAGAAACCATGATACTTTAAGTATTCATTTGCTCTTTTCCACACCACTTCAAAATATCTTTTAGGGGCAGATTATAATTGTATATTTTGTGAATTTATTAACACATAATTTAAAATACAATCCAAACACCAAACAGGAACAGGAGAATATCTCTATTGTATTTTTTACCTCAAAATTTCATCTAGCAGTGTTTTCCTTTACATAACCTTAGAGAGAGGGAAGGCATGAGTACCGTATAGTCTGTCAGTCTTTAAGTAGCAGAGACATATCCTCACCTATAAGCATCCATTCTGCCAGGGGCAGATTAACCAGTAAGCAAGGTATGCACAGGTTTACAGTAAGCAATGTACGTACGGGCTTACTCGTGCTTACTTAACTAATCTGTAGTGCACAATTTCACCTGTTCCAAAAACTAAACAGATTAGTAAGTAAGCATGAGTAAGCCTGTGCATACCTTGCTTATTGGGTAATCTGTCCCTGCATTCTGCAGAATAGACAAGTGTTTCACAGTTTTGCCAGCTCCTTTACCTGTTTAATATTATCTGCAGTACAAGAATGCCGATTGAGTTCATGTATTTCCAAACTGCATCAAAAACCATATACTATTTGAAGTTTTCTTGTGTGGTCTTGAAAGTAAATGGTGAAAAAGTCCATAGTCCATTGAAAGGAAGGGGAAATACATATATTAGAAATAGATTTAAAATACAAATATAATATTTACCACTATCACAAAAGCTTCATAAACAAGCATCTGTCTCAAGAACTGGATGTACCATTATCAGAAGCACTTTTTATTTATGGCTATTTTAATAGACTAAAAAAGAAAAGTCATCCAAGGAAGAGAGCTGCCAAAGTTTTGACACTAACATGAAGCGATGTTCCTTGTTTTTAGGAAGTGCTGGAGTCTCAGAATCAAGAATTTACAGAGAATCCAGGGGACGTGGTAGCAATGAACCCCACATAAAGCGTCCAATGAATGCCTTCATGGTGTGGGCTAAAGATGAACGGAGGAAAATCCTTCAAGCCTTTCCTGACATGCATAACTCCAACATCAGCAAGATACTGGGTAAGAAATGCATTCAGAGTTAAGTGATGTATGGGATAAATGTACTCTGCTGTTTTCTGCAGTTGAAAAGATACTGGTTTGTAGACAAGGGAGCTCTTTTTATCTGCAAGAAATAAGCACCCTGACTGAGGCTTTTCTTCTGATAAGGAAGTAGTCTCTATTAACTGAGAGATGTGGACAATTTCTACAGCTAATTTCACTGTGTGTCTCCCTACTAATTACTGTAATAGTGTCTCTTCTTTAAGAACCTAGAACTATATTTGCAAAGACTGAGATTAAAAAAAAAGATTCCTTTCACATGGGCCATTAGACCCTGAGATTGACCATTTTTATTATTTTCCTTTGTAAACTATAGTCAGGTTATTAATCTTAAGGCCTTCAGACCTTCTCATCATCCTTTTTAACATAATAACAAGGAGTTTTCTTTGTAGAATTCATCACATTGTGGTGGGGGTACAGATGGGGATGACTATTGTTCTAGTGCCATCGAAGAAAATCAGTTTAGATTCTTAGCACAAGAAGATGTAGAGTGTGCATTTTTTCAATTTATACTTTTAGTAACCATAGGGATAATTTTCAGCCCTATTAAAAGGAGACTTTTTCTGCCATTGCGTCTTTCAGCTGAACAGATAACAAAACACATATTTACCTTACATACATAGACATTGAAGTACTCAGAAAAGATGGGTAGAAGAGAAAGTACCAATTATAAAAAAACCTATTATAGACCAATATAAGCCCAAGAAAAAAGGAAGGGAAGATTCTATTTCTTCTGTGTCGTTCTCTTGACAACATCATCATCATCACCATCATCATCATCATCTTCAAGTAGTCTGCTGGCCAGGTACTGGGCAACCCAAACAACTTTTTAAATTTTTTTTATTTTACTTTAGATGAAGGTTTACAGAACAAATAGTTTCTCATTAAATAGTTAGTACACATATTGTTTTATGACAATGGTTAACAACCCCATGACATGTCAACACTGTCTCCCTTCTCAACCTTGGGTTCCCTATTACCAGCTTTTCTGTCCCCTCCTGCCTTCTAGTCCTCGTCCCTGGACTGTTGTACCCCATTAGTCTCATTTTGTTTTATGGGGCTGTCTAATCTTTGGCTGGACGGCGAATCTCGGGAGTGACTTCGTTACTGAGTTAAAAGGGTGTCCGGGGGCCATACTCTCTGGGTTTCTCCAGTCTCTGTCAGGCCAGTAAGTTTGGTCTTTTTTTGTGAGTTAGAATTTTGTTCTACATTTTTGTCCAGCTCTGTCCAGGACCCTCTTTTGTGATCCTGGTCAGAGCAGTCAGTGGTGGTAGCAGGGCACCATCTAGTTGTACTGGAGTCAGTCTGGTAGAGGCCGTGGCAGTTGTGGTCCATTAGTCCTTTGGACTAATCTTTCCCTTGTATCTTGTTTTCTTCATTCTCCCCTAAGCAACTTTTTGATTATTCACTGTCTAGCTTCTAGGAGCTAAATTATAAAAATAGAACAGAAATATCTAATCTACCGGCAATTTTCAGCTTTAAGAAATAAGTAACAAAATTTGTTTAAATTATTTAAGATATATCAAAATCTATAATGCATTGGGAATTACATATAGTTTATGAGGCCATGGTCCTTTCTGATACTTCACATTAACAAACTCATTATCTAAAAGTAGCTATTAAACATATATATGTGTTTTTATGATCCATACCCTCAAAAATGACAATAGATACTACCCAATCCACAATGTACATTTGTAATAAGATAAAAACAAACTAGCCCTAGCTACTTAAATGTGTGTCTCAATTTTCATCAAAAACAATAGTGAGATCTTTAGATGAATGCTATCCAAAATGGTACAAGCATGTGAAACTTTAGGTATATATAGAAAATGTGAATATCTATGTATAAAATTACATATCCATGCATAATAAAAAAGCGGAATTGATAAAAAGAGTTGTGGAACTGACATTTTTCTGCGTCTCTACCATCACTGATCTGTTTTCTTTATTTTTTTGCTATTCTACCTTCCACATGAAAATTCCTATACTTTTAAAAACACCAGACCTGTTTCCTTTGGAAATCCTCTAATAAACAATAGAATACTTGAAGTAAACGTATTTTATATTTTAATATACCTGTTATCCGCAAATTAGAAACCCCAAAATATCAAAATTTAAAAAATAAGCCATTGAAACTCTTTAAACTGTCTGTGTATCATTTCATTTGCATATCCGTATATGGAAAGTGAAAATTGCTGACTAAAACTTTATTCTAAGAGTAATACTAGTTTTCATGATATTTTCATGATGACATGAAATGATAAAAAGCCTTTGAGAAAAAAAGATCGCTGGCTGAAAGAAGTCCTTTCTAGTTTGAAGGAGAGAATATTAAAATGACCGTATGATTATATAGTAATAGGATATATGAGAGTGCTGCCTGATTTAAGTCTTTTTAATAAAATTGTATTTAATTAGAGATACAGTGTTTGTAATCGGGGGGAAAAACACTGAAGTGTTTTGGACCTCAATGTTTAGCCATAGCTTCAAATAAATAAATGATCTTCAAATAGCCAGAAAATCATTCCAAATGACCAATTTCATATAAAAGTACAAAGAAAGCTTGATGTTTTCCTCTTTACTGATTGTTTGGGATAACAGCCTCCGACAGCATGCTGCTAATTCATTCTGCTTAAAACAGGCGCTTGAGCTGGGTTGACATTTTACGTAGTCTCTGGGGATCCTAGTTGACATTTTAAAGGGCTTCTAAGCATTTTATAATACCCTAAAATCTGGTTTTAATAAGCCATTCTGCTGAAATTGTTAACATAAGGAATCACCTTTTACTGTTTGGCACTAGATCAGGGGATGAGGGACATCTTTTTCTGATTAGATATACAGTAGTTGGAGTAAAATGTGCAAATTCATTACAGACCCCATGGAGATGACAATGCTAGTCAGCTTGAACTCTTCACATTTATTGTATTGCTAGATTTAGAAGGAAGAGAACACTTTTAAGGTCTTTTCTCCCCCCTTGTTTTGAACATTAAATATTGTTGATTGAATCTCCCTCTTTTGAAGTCAGGAGAAATACCCAAATGTCTGTCTCTGTCTCTCTCTCTCTCTCTCTTTTTTTTTTTTTTGGAAAAGGCCAGCCTTTTGAAAACAGCAGGAAACTACCTCCCTGTTCATGGGACCAGAATAAGCAACCAGCCATGCCCAAACCAAGCAGATGTTTTTGTCTCTCTTGGAGGTGTCTTTTCTCACAATTCTCATCTAGTGTGTTTTGAGGTTTGCACTGTAGCTACACACAGTGGTCATTGTACCTCAAAACCATTGAAACCAAAACCAGATTTATCAGTTGGTTAATCCTATTCAAAAGTTATTATTTAAAAGTGAGAACTGCATTTACCACCAAACAAACCCTATTCTGTACTGTCATAAAATCGACTTGTTAGCTATTTTGCCCCAAGTAAGGCTGTCTTCATTTTTATTTTTGAAAAGACTTGTAGATATTATATGATCATATTGTTAAATACTGCTTAGAATTTAGTGGTATTCCCAGATAAATATATTACCAAGTGCCAAAATATTTTGTCATTCCAATTCAGGGCAGATTTGGAAGCCAACTTATCTGAGAATTTACACATTTTTTTATTACCTTATTTCTTTATATGTATATATGTCCCTTTTTCCTCTGCACTTTCGCCAGGCTGGCTTTCTTTCATCTCTTCCTCCTCCCCATCGGAAGGCTTTGCCCATCCTATTCCTCCTCCATAGTATGCACTTCTCCTTCTGACCCTGTAGGAGTCATTTCTTGGGTGAAGGCTTTTGACCAACAGAAGACTGATCTCGCTTCTTTATCTTATGCTCTCACAGCTTCCTGCACTTCGCACAGTTACAATAATAAATTTTGTCACTAGATGTTTAATGTATTTCTCCTGCACTAGAATATAAGTGTCAGGAAGACAGGAACCACATTTGTCTTATACTCCACTGCATTTACAGTAACCAGTACCAAATCATGCACATAGAAAAAAATATAAAAACACTTCTCACGTTCCAAAGCAAATTAACTCTAAGGCATAAACATTTCTTCTCCTTAGAGAAACATATTTTATTTGACCTTTACAGAACATGTAGACTGATGGAAGACTCTTTGGCAATTTTTTTTTTAAATTGAGAATGCTGGGTTCTTTGTTCTTTTGTGGGGCTCAATGGCTCATGAATACATACAAGGCCAACCATCCTTGATCCATTTTTCATTGTATTCATATTTGGCCAGTAAATTATTTCTGGTAAGCTTATTTTCCCACTCCCTGATCTGAGATTCAAAAAATGGTATATATACTTGTAAGAAACTCCATTGAAAAGAATTGATCCAGCTCAATAGTTTTTATAGCTTTACTTGTGTTTATATTTGCCCTGAGAACAGCATAATGGCTTTCAAGTACCTCTAGAGAATAATGTGGGGCAAATAAGGAGTTTGAGACTGTAACTACAAATAATATAGCCTGACCAACTGACTTAATGTTAGACAATGCTTATTTAAACAGAAGTTTGACAAAGGGATATAAAAAGATGAAGCTCTATTATTGAACTATAATGTTAATAGATGTTGTAGAATAAAATAATATTGGCTATTTAGATTGAAATAAATTTATGTTTATAAATCTAATATCTATAAGGATACACCCACCTGGCAACGTGTGTTCCTGCAGGAAACAGTTCTGAAGGAAGAGATAGTGCCCCTTTTGCTGCATTACTTTAATAAATATAACAGCCCATATTGAGGAATTCTCTGCATTTTAAGGGAAGAATTACTCAAAGTGAGCTATTTGCATTTGAGATATGGAGTTATGGTTGATTAATGAAACCGTTAAAAGCTTTGAAGATCTTGCTTGGATGACTTTGGAAAGCAAATAAAGACAACAATACACATATATAGTTGGTAAAAACAAAACAACAAAACACAATGCCATCTGGTCGATTCCAACTCATGGTGAACCCATGTGTGCAGAGTAGAACTGTTCCATAGGGTTTTCAAAGCTGTGACCTTTCAGAAGCAGATTGCCAGGCCTTTCTTCCCAGGTACCTATGGATGGGTTTGAACCACCAACCTTTTGGTTAGTAGTCACGTGCTCATCTGTTTATGCCACTTTTATGCCACCCGGGGACTCCTATATAATTGGTAAGGATCTTCTAATGCCAGTTATTTTTGTTGTTATGGCTCTCAGAAGCCCAAAGTGATTCTTCACATTTGGGTGGAATTGAGCTGGTTACCTGCAGATAAACAAACTTCATCTACATGTAGACAGATTTTTCTCACATGGTTAATAAAATTAAATATTATTACTACCACTTCTGTTACTACTACACGTATCCATACTGACAGAATCAAAATTTTAAACCACATCTGTATTGAGAATTAGCAGAATTATTTAAAATTAAACTTCAAACAGTCGTTTTTCTCAACCCTAGTTATATCTGAAAAAAACTGAAGAATGAAAAGAAGGGGAGAAAACATTTTGGCTTATCATTATTAGTGTAGACTATCTCACAGGAAGTGACGTCTTTACATATTATTGAAAGTGATTTATTTAGTGAAAAATCTTAATGCATACTTATTTTAATTCTAACCTTCACTGGATCATATATAGTAGGTGTGCATATGTACCTAAGGGGCATACATTGTGGCAAGCTTTAAATTCTGTCAGAGCTGAGTTTGAGTCACAGATCGCATTTAACAGTTGTGTAACCTTGGGAAAGTTTCTTCGTCTCTTTGAACCACAATTTTATCATCTATGAAAATAGGTATAAATGTTACCTATCTAACAGGCTTGTGGTAAAAAGTAAATAAGACAGCATGTGTAAAGTTTTTAGCACAGTGCATGTTCATTAATATTATCATTTTAATTATGGTTAAAATTTTAACTAAATATTTCACCATTATCATTCATGTAAGCATACTTAGTCATTTAGGGGAGAATGAGAATTATATGTGAAATATGTTAGGAATCTTTGTAGTTAAGTACTGTACCCCTACTTAAAAATACTGAATATCTAGCTAATTTAGTCTCAGATTCAAAATATGTAATGAATTATTGCATAAAATTTCAGTTTACAGCTTAATTACAGCATGGTTTAATGCACAAATGAAAAATATAGCCATTCAGTTATCTTTGAACTTTATATACAAGTTTGGCTAAATCATTATTCAAGCCAGAAAAAAAAAAGTCTTATCCAGTGGTGACATATCGTTTTGGGCACTGTTTATTTGGGGAAGCAGCTACCAACAGCCCTGTGGTTGTAAAATCTCACCTCTTGAGTCAAAGCTCACCAGCCAACAACATTTTTATATATTACTGAGTTTTTGCTAACGTTTTTACTTAAGATTTTCTCGCTCTCAGTTATATCTCGTTTTAGGATGCTTAGCAAGTAGGTAAATTGGAATCCTAACCTTCCTTTCTTCATAGGATCTCGCTGGAAAGCTATGACAAACCTAGAGAAACAGCCATATTATGAAGAGCAAGCTCGTCTCAGCAAACAGCACCTGGAGAAGTATCCTGACTACAAGTACAAGCCCAGGCCAAAGCGCACCTGCCTAGTGGATGGCAAAAAGCTGCGCATTGGTGAATACAAGGCAATCATGCGGAACAGGAGGCAGGAGATGCGGCAATACTTCAATGTTGGGTATGGGCCATTTAGTCATTTTCTCTTAGGGAATACTTCCTGATGTACTTAATGGGTAGCCAAACACATCTGGTTAGTTGCAAAGCAACATTTTTAAAAAGAACCTGAACGCGGTGTATTTTCTAAGGCTAACTGCCCCCATAAGATCCTGAGAAAAAATGCATGCGTGCTAATCCACTCCCAGCTCCTGGGACAGTGGCTCTGACGTGAGCTTTGTTAACAACTGGGTTGGAAAACAAAGTATCTGAAAATAAATAATTTTGGCGCTTTGATTGCTAGTTCTTTTCCTAGTGGGTTTCTATTACTTCTAAGGTTTCATGGTGATCAATTCTATAATGACTAACAACTTAGTTGAGACAATACAGCATAAAAAATTATTCTAAAAGAAAGAAACACTTGAATCTGAATATAGCAGGATCAAGGCATATGGGCAGCCTTTTTGGATCACAGTACTTAGTAGGGATTATATTTAGGGCACATCAAGGTTGTGAATGGGAAAGTTCCATTCTGAATTGCAGTGCAGCTCTCTGATGGCAAGGCTCTCAACAGTGTTATAATATGCCGCCTGCAATGCATTACTTCCTCGGAATTTCCTCAAAAAAACACAGAACTGAAGTTGCTAGTATTTGAAACTGAAGTTAGTAAGATCCCAAGCACTTCTTAGGATAGTAAACGCTGTTTTTAAAATGGCTAGAGGATAACTTACAAAAAACTTTGTCGAATCTACCCCATTCCCTCCATTACTTTGAAGTAATCTGTCTGCTCTGTCCAAGGGTCTATGAATTATATCTAAGTAAATGATTCTTCTTAAAGCTGAGTACAAAATCTAGCACTTCCTGGGTAAAGAGGAAACATGAATGAAGACATCTATAAATCCCTTTCTGCTAGGACCACCTATGTATTGTGAGGCCCAGTGCAAAATAAAATTATGGAGTCCCTTATTTTAAAAATTAAGAATTTCAAGACTATGACAGCAGAACTTTAAAGCAAGTATGGGACCCTTCTAAGTACAGGACTTTGTGTGACTGTACAGGTTGTATATCCATGAAGCCAGCTCTGCTTCTTACCCCTCCTAAAAGTTTTTCCAGATCTAAGTAGACAGTGTGATATTGTTCAGTTCTGGTGAGTTCTGGGCAGCAAAGTTGTATCTTGAGAGCATTTAGTATTTACTGTCTAAGGTTTTCCATCAAAATTGAATTATCTCTAGGTTTAATTCTGAAAAAAATATTTCCGTTTCTATGTATTATGAAGAAAAAGTACACTCTCGGAGTCAAGGACATGGGTTCTGCTGCTTAATCTGTCACTTGTTTGTTTTTTATGTAAATAGGATAGTAATAAAACAGGATTATTATAAGGATCAAATGGGTAATACGTGTCAATGCCCTGTACTCTATTAACCACTATACGGAAGTATAGTATTGGAATGAAAATAGGAAGCGATTTTAAAAATGTTAGGCGAAGGATGAAAATCAGTACCTTAGGGTTGGACACTGTGAGTAAATGAACTATATAGGTAAGACCCGCATCCAACTAGCTTTTCACGCATGGTCTCTTTTTGGGAATTGCCCTCTGACAGGCAACAAGCACAGATCCCTATCGCCACTGCTGGCGTTGTGTACCCCGGAGCCATCGCCATGGCCGGAATGCCCTCCCCTCACCTGCCCTCAGAGCACTCAAGCGTGTCTAGCAGCCCAGAGCCCGGGATGCCTGTTATCCAGAGCACTTACGGAGTGAAGGGAGAGGCGCCGCATATCAAAGAAGAGATACAGGCTGAGGACATCAACGGAGAAATTTACGACGAGTACGACGAGGAAGAGGATGACCCGGATGTAGATTATGGGAGTGACAGTGAAAACCATATTGCAGGACAAGCCAACTGATAAGGTTCAAAAGATTGTTGTGACCTTAGGACTTAAAGAAGCCCTAGCTGGTTCATCCTTACCAGTGGCCAAGCACATTAACTTTCTCATACACTGACTGTTACTTTAACTGTTAGTCTTAACTAGTTGGGACATCAGCTGACTAATAGACCTCAGCCTCAAAAGGCTTGGAAAGGAAAAAAAAAAAAAATACAGCAAGCAAACAACGATATCAACAACAAGAGATTGAAATAAGCTATGGGTAAAATAATGCCAGTAATTCAGCTGCTACATCCAAGCACTGAAGTCTTACCCGTCAACTTTTTTTTTTTTTTTTTAAATAAACTTTATGGCTGTTTGTTCTACAATGTTCTAGAAATTCTCACTCAGGTACACAGTGCCAACAAGTGGCTTGTGAATGTGTTTTGTTGTTTTGTGCTACAATTTTTAAAAAGAAATAAGTTTTGTTTTGTTTTGGGGGGGTTCTGTATTTTTTTTCTTCTTCTTCTTTCCATTTCTTTTTCTTTTTTTTTTTTGTAATGCACCTGACAGAAAAAAGAAAGATGAATTTCTCCTTACTTCTCCCCATCTTCTCCATCTCTGTACTTTAAAGATGGAAGTCTGTGCATGGGGGGGAGGAGGGAAAAGAACCTGTTTTTAACTTCCTTGCTATCCACCACAAAATAAGCAATTATTTTCTTTAGAGGACTTTCATCTGTTGCACACCACACTACATCTTTGAGCAAGTGCCAAATTTGTGCTGAAGTGTTAACCCAGTTCATTTTTTCCCTTCCCTTTTTTCCTGTTCCTTAAGTTAGGACAGTGTTATATCTTAGACAATCCCTTG